>OZ025222.1:4883921-5467983 GCA_964019055.1 Anthopleura xanthogrammica | reverse complement strand
GGCTCTCAAAACTAGGTTTTTTCGCTGACGGTAGGACCTGTTTGCTGAAACCACCACTTTTTGCTCCTGAAAAGACCTCACAAGATAAAAACACGACGTTTTGGCGAAAAAAAATGGGGTTTTGGCTGAGAAAAGGTGCTTTTTGGTCCAAAAAACTGTTTTTTGCTGACAAAATTGGAATTTTGCTGAGAATTTTCTTTGGCCCAAAACACCACTTTTTCACTGCTAACGCACCTTTTGGGCGAGAAAAGCACATTTTGGGTGTCAAAAACACTGTTTTGCTAGAAAAAAAACCTTTTTAGCCAAAAAACTGAAAAATGGCCATTATGGCTCTCAAAACTAGGTTTTTCGCTGACGGTAGGACCTGTTTGCTGAAACCACCACTTTTTGCTCCTGAAAAGACCTCACAAGATAAAAACACGACGTTTTGGCGAAAAAAAATGGGGTTTTGGCTGAGAAAAGGTGCTTTTTGGTCCAAAAAACTGTTTTTTGCTGACAAAATTGGAATTTTGCTGAGAATTTTCTTTGGCCCAAAACACCACTTTTTCACTGCTAAACGCACCTTTTGGGCGAGAAAAGCACATTTTGGGTGTCAAAAACACTGTTTTGCTAGAAAAAAAACCTTTTTAGCCCAAAAAACTGAAAAATGGCCATTTTGGCTCTCAAAACTAGGTTTTTCGCTGACGGTAGGACCTGTTTGCTGAAACCACCACTTTTTGCTCCTGAAAAGACCTCACAAGATAAAAACACGACGTTTTGGCGAAAAAAAATGGGGTTTTGGCTGAGAAAAGGTGCTTTTTGGTCCAAAAAACTGTTTTTTGCTGACAAAATTGGAATTTTGCTGAGAATTTTCTTTGGCCCAAAACACCACTTTTTCACTGCTAAACGCACCTTTTGGGCGAGAAAAGCACATTTTGGGTGTCAAAAACACTGTTTTGCTAGAAAAAAAACCTTTTTAGCCCAAAAAACTGAAAAATGGCCATTTTGGCTCTCAAAACTAGGTTTTTCGCTGACGGTAGGACCTGTTTGCTGAAACCACCACTTTTTGCTCCTGAAAAGACCTCACAAGATAAAAACACGACGTTTTGGCGAAAAAAAATGGGGTTTTGGCTGAGAAAAGGTGCTTTTTGGTCAAAAAAACTGTTTTTTGCTGACAAAATTGGAATTTTGCTGAGAATTTTCTTTGGCCCAAAACACCACTTTTTCACTGCTAAACGCACCTTTTGGGCGAGAAAAGCACATTTTGGGTGTCAAAAACACTGTTTTGCTAGAAAAAAAACCTTTTTAGCCCAAAAAACTGAAAAATGGCCATTTTGGCTCTCAAAACTAGGTTTTTCGCTGACGGTAGGACCTGTTTGCTGAAACCACCACTTTTTGCTCCTGAAAAGACCTCACAAGATAAAAACACGACGTTTTGGCGAAAAAAAATGGGGTTTTGGCTGAGAAAAGGTGCTTTTTGGTCAAAAAAACTGTTTTTTGCTGACAAAATATTGGAATTTTGCTGAGAATTTTCTTTGGCCCAAAACACCACTTTTTCACTGCTAAACGCACCTTTTGGGCGAGAAAAGCACATTTTGGGTGTCAAAAACACTGTTTTGCTAGAAAAAAAACCTTTTTAGCCCAAAAAACTGAAAAATGGCCATTTTGGCTCTCAAAACTAGGTTTTTCGCTGACGGTAGGACCTGTTTGCTGAAACCACCACTTTTTGCTCCTGAAAAGACCTCACAAGATAAAAACACGACGTTTTGGCGAAAAAAAATGGGGTTTTGGCTGAGAAAAGGTGCTTTTTGGTCAAAAAAACTGTTTTTTGCTGACAAAATTGGAATTTTGCTGAGAATTTTCTTTGGCCCAAAACACCACTTTTTCACTGCTAAACGCACCTTTTGGGCGAGAAAAGCACATTTTGGGTGTCAAAAACACTGTTTTGCTAGAAAAAAACCTTTTTAGCCCAAAAAACTGAAAAATGGCCATTTTGGCTCTCAAAACTAGGTTTTTCGCTGACGGTAGGACCTGTTTGCTGAAACCACCACTTTTTGCTCCTGAAAAGACCTCACAAGATAAAAACACGACGTTTTGGCGAAAAAAAATGGGGTTTTGGCTGAGAAAAGGTGCTTTTTGGTCCAAAAAACTGTTTTTTGCTGACAAAATTGGAATTTTGCTGAGAATTTTCTTTGGCCCAAAACACCACTTTTTCACTGCTAAACGCACCTTTTGGGCGAGAAAAGCACATTTTGGGTGTCAAAAACACTGTTTTGCTAGAAAAAAAACCTTTTTAGCCCAAAAAACTGAAAAATGGCCATTTTGGCTCTCAAAACTAGGTTTTTCGCTGACGGTAGGACCTGTTTGCTGAAACCACCACTTTTTGCTCCTGAAAAGACCTCACAAGATAAAAACACGACGTTTTGGCGAAAAAAAATGGGGTTTTGGCTGAGAAAAGGTGCTTTTTGGTCCAAAAAACTGTTTTTTGCTGACAAAATTGGAATTTTGCTGAGAATTTTCTTTGGCCCAAAACACCACTTTTTCACTGCTAAACGCACCTTTTGGGCGAGAAAAGCACATTTTGGGTGTCAAAAACACTGTTTTGCTAGAAAAAAAACCTTTTTAGCCCAAAAAACTGAAAAATGGCCATTTTGGCTCTCAAAACTAGGTTTTTCGCTGACGGTAGGACCTGTTTGCTGAAACCACCACTTTTTGCTCCTGAAAAGACCTCACAAGATAAAAACACGACGTTTTGGCGAAAAAAAATGGGGTTTTGGCTGAGAAAAGGTGCTTTTTGGTCAAAAAAACTGTTTTTTGCTGACAAAATTGGAATTTTGCTGAGAATTTTCTTTGGCCCAAAACACCACTTTTTCACTGCTAAACGCACCTTTTGGGCGAGAAAAGCACATTTTGGGTGTCAAAAACACTGTTTTGCTAGAAAAAAAACCTTTTTAGCCCAAAAAACTGAAAAATGGCCATTTTGGCTCTCAAAACTAGGTTTTTCGCTGACGGTAGGACCTGTTTGCTGAAACCACCACTTTTTGCTCCTGAAAAGACCTCACAAGATAAAAACACGACGTTTTGGCGAAAAAAAATGGGGTTTTGGCTGAGAAAAGGTGCTTTTTGGTCAAAAAAACTGTTTTTTGCTGACAAAATTGGAATTTTGCTGAGAATTTTCTTTGGCCCAAAACACCACTTTTTCACTGCTAAACGCACCTTTTGGGCGAGAAAAGCACATTTTGGGTGTCAAAAACACTGTTTTGCTAGAAAAAAAACCTTTTTAGCCCAAAAAACTGAAAAATGGCCATTTTGGCTCTCAAAACTAGGTTTTTCGCTGACGGTAGGACCTGTTTGCTGAAACCACCACTTTTTGCTCCTGAAAAGACCTCACAAGATAAAAACACGACGTTTTGGCGAAAAAAAATGGGGTTTTGGCTGAGAAAAGGTGCTTTTTGGTCAAAAAAACTGTTTTTTGCTGACAAAATTGGAATTTTGCTGAGAATTTTCTTTGGCCCAAAACACCACTTTTTCACTGCTAAACGCACCTTTTGGGCGAGAAAAGCACATTTTGGGTGTCAAAAACACTGTTTTGCTAGAAAAAAAACCTTTTTAGCCCAAAAAACTGAAAAATGGCCATTTTGGCTCTCAAAACTAGGTTTTTCGCTGACGGTAGGACCTGTTTGCTGAAACCACCACTTTTTGCTCCTGAAAAGACCTCACAAGATAAAAACACGACGTTTTGGCGAAAAAAAATGGGGTTTTGGCTGAGAAAAGGTGCTTTTTGGTCAAAACAACTGTTTTTTGCTGACAAAATTGGAATTTTGCTGAGAATTTTCTTTGGCCCAAAACACCACTTTTTCACTGCTAAACGCACCTTTTGGGCGAGAAAAGCACATTTTGGGTGTCAAAAACACTGTTTTGCTAGAAAAAAAACCTTTTTAGCCCAAAAAACTGAAAAATGGCCATTTTGGCTCTCAAAACTAGGTTTTTCGCTGACGGTAGGACCTGTTTGCTGAAACCACCACTTTTTGCTCCTGAAAAGACCTCACAAGATAAAAACACGACGTTTTGGCGAAAAAAAATGGGGTTTTGGCTGAGAAAAGGTGCTTTTTGGTCAAAAAAACTGTTTTTTGCTGACAAAATTGGAATTTTGCTGAGAATTTTCTTTGGCCCAAAACACCACTTTTTCACTGCTAAACGCACCTTTTGGGCGAGAAAAGCACATTTTGGGTGTCAAAAACACTGTTTTGCTAGAAAAAAAACCTTTTTAGCCCAAAAAACTGAAAAATGGCCATTTTGGCTCTCAAAACTAGGTTTTTCGCTGACGGTAGGACCTGTTTGCTGAAACCACCACTTTTTGCTCCTGAAAAGACCTCACAAGATAAAAACACGACGTTTTGGCGAAAAAAAATGGGGTTTTGGCTGAGAAAAGGTGCTTTTTGGTCCAAAAAACGGTTTTTTGCTGACAAAATTGGAATTTTGCTGAGAATTTTCTTTGGCCCAAAACACCACTTTTTCACTGCTAAACGCACCTTTTGGGCGAGAAAAGCACATTTTGGGTGTCAAAAACACTGTTTTGCTAGAAAAAAAACCTTTTTAGCCCAAAAAACTGAAAAATGGCCATTTTGGCTCTCAAAACTAGGTTTTTCGCTGACGGTAGGACCTTTTTGCTGAAACCACCACTTTTTGCTCCTGAAAAGACCTCACAAGATAAAAACACGACGTTTTGGCGAAAAAAAATGGGGTTTTGGCTGAGAAAAGGTGCTTTTTGGTCAAAAAAACTGTTTTTTGCTGACAAAATTGGAATTTTGCTGAGAATTTTCTTTGGCCCAAAACACCACTTTTTCACTGCTAAACGCACCTTTTGGGCGAGAAAAGCACATTTTGGGTGTCAAAAACACTGTTTTGCTAGAAAAAAAACCTTTTTAGCCCAAAAAACTGAAAAATGGCCATTTTGGCTCTCAAAACTAGGTTTTTCGCTGACGGTAGGACCTGTTTGCTGAAACCACCACTTTTTGCTCCTGAAAAGACCTCACAAGATAAAAACACGACGTTTTGGCGAAAAAAAATGGGGTTTTGGCTGAGAAAAGGTGCTTTTTGGTCAAAAAAACTGTTTTTTGCTGACAAAATTGGAATTTTGCTGAGAATTTTCTTTGGCCCAAAACACCACTTTTTCACTGCTAAACGCACCTTTTGGGCGAGAAAAGCACATTTTGGGTGTCAAAAACACTGTTTTGCTAGAAAAAAAACCTTTTTAGCCCAAAAAACTGAAAAATGGCCATTTTGGCTCTCAAAACTAGGTTTTTCGCTGACGGTAGGACCTGTTTGCTGAAACCACCACTTTTTGCTCCTGAAAAGACCTCACAAGATAAAAACACGACGTTTTGGCGAAAAAAAATGGGGTTTTGGCTGAGAAAAGGTGCTTTTTGGTCCAAAAAACTGTTTTTTGCTGACAAAATTGGAATTTTGCTGAGAATTTTCTTTGGCCCAAAACACCACTTTTTCACTGCTAAACGCACCTTTTGGGCGAGAAAAGCACATTTTGGGTGTCAAAAACACTGTTTTGCTAGAAAAAAAACCTTTTTAGCCCAAAAAACTGAAAAATGGCCATTTTGGCTCTCAAAACTAGGTTTTTCGCTGACGGTAGGACCTGTTTGCTGAAACCACCACTTTTTGCTCCTGAAAAGACCTCACAAGATAAAAACACGACGTTTTGGCGAAAAAAAATGGGGTTTTGGCTGAGAAAAGGTGCTTTTTGGTCAAAAAAACTGTTTTTTGCTGACAAAATTGGAATTTTGCTGAGAATTTTCTTTGGCCCAAAACACCACTTTTTCACTGCTAAACGCACCTTTTGGGCGAGAAAAGCACATTTTGGGTGTCAAAAACACTGTTTTGCTAGAAAAAAAACCTTTTTAGCCCAAAAAACTGAAAAATGGCCATTTTGGCTCTCAAAACTAGGTTTTTCGCTGACGGTAGGACCTGTTTGCTGAAACCACCACTTTTTGCTCCTGAAAAGACCTCACAAGATAAAAACACGACGTTTTGGCGAAAAAAAATGGGGTTTTGGCTGAGAAAAGGTGCTTTTTGGTCAAAAAAACTGTTTTTTGCTGACAAAATTGGAATTTTTCAGTTTTTTGGGCTAAAAAGGTTTTTTTTCTAGCAAAACAGTGTTTTTGACACCCAAAATGTGCTTTTCTCGCCCAAAAGGTGCGTTTAGCAGTGAAAAAGTGGTGTTTTGGGCCAAAGAAAATTCTCAGCAAAATTCCAATTTTGTCAGCAAAAAACAGTTTTTTTGACCAAAAAGCACCTTTTCTCAGCCAAAACACCACTTTTTCACTGCTAAACGCACCTTTTGGGCGAGAAAAGCACATTTTGGGTGTCAAAAACACTGTTTTGCTAGAAAAAAAACCTTTTTAGCCCAAAAAACTGAAAAATGGCCATTTTGGCTCTCAAAACTAGGTTTTTCGCTGACGGTAGGACCTGTTTGCTGAAACCACCACTTTTTGCTCCTGAAAAGACCTCACAAGATAAAAACACGACGTTTTGGCGAAAAAAAATGGGGTTTTGGCTGAGAAAAGGTGCTTTTTGGTCAAAAAAACTGTTTTTTGCTGACAAAATTGGAATTTTGCTGAGAATTTTCTTTGGCCCAAAACACCACTTTTTCACTGCTAAACGCACCTTTTGGGCGAGAAAAGCACATTTTGGGTGTCAAAAACACTGTTTTGCTAGAAAAAAAACCTTTTTAGCCCAAAAAACTGAAAAATGGCCATTTTGGCTCTCAAAACTAGGTTTTTCGCTGACGGTAGGACCTGTTTGCTGAAACCACCACTTTTTGCTCCTGAAAAGACCTCACAAGATAAAAACACGACGTTTTGGCGAAAAAAAATGGGGTTTTGGCTGAGAAAAGGTGCTTTTTGGTCCAAAAAACTGTTTTTTGCTGACAAAATTGGAATTTTGCTGAGAATTTTCTTTGGCCCAAAACACCACTTTTTCACTGCTAAACGCACCTTTTGGGCGAGAAAAGCACATTTTGGGTGTCAAAAACACTGTTTTGCTAGAAAAAAAACCTTTTTAGCCCAAAAAACTGAAAAATGGCCATTTTGGCTCTCAAAACTAGGTTTTTCGCTGACGGTAGGACCTGTTTGCTGAAACCACCACTTTTTGCTCCTGAAAAGACCTCACAAGATAAAAACACGACGTTTTGGCGAAAAAAAATGGGGTTTTGGCTGAGAAAAGGTGCTTTTTGGTCCAAAAAACTGTTTTTTGCTGACAAAATTGGAATTTTGCTGAGAATTTTCTTTGGCCCAAAACACCACTTTTTCACTGCTAAACGCACCTTTTGGGCGAGAAAAGCACATTTTGGGTGTCAAAAACACTGTTTTGCTAGAAAAAAAACCTTTTTAGCCCAAAAAACTGAAAAATGGCCATTTTGGCTCTCAAAACTAGGTTTTTCGCTGACGGTAGGACCTGTTTGCTGAAACCACCACTTTTTGCTCCTGAAAAGACCTCACAAGATAAAAACACGACGTTTTGGCGAAAAAAAATGGGGTTTTGGCTGAGAAAAGGTGCTTTTTGGTCAAAAAAACTGTTTTTTGCTGACAAAATTGGAATTTTGCTGAGAATTTTCTTTGGCCCAAAACACCACTTTTTCACTGCTAAACGCACCTTTTGGGCGAGAAAAGCACATTTTGGGTGTCAAAAACACTGTTTTGCTAGAAAAAAAACCTTTTTAGCCCAAAAAACTGAAAAATGGCCATTTTGGCTCTCAAAACTAGGTTTTTCGCTGACGGTAGGACCTGTTTGCTGAAACCACCACTTTTTGCTCCTGAAAAGACCTCACAAGATAAAAACACGACGTTTTGGCGAAAAAAAATGGGGTTTTGGCTGAGAAAAGGTGCTTTTTGGTCAAAAAAACTGTTTTTTGCTGACAAAATTGGAATTTTGCTGAGAATTTTCTTTGGCCCAAAACACCACTTTTTCACTGCTAAACGCACCTTTTGGGCGAGAAAAGCACATTTTGGGTGTCAAAAACACTGTTTTGCTAGAAAAAAAAACTTTTTAGCCCAAAAAACTGAAAAATGGCCATTTTGGCTCTCAAAACTAGGTTTTTCGCTGACGGTAGGACCTGTTTGCTGAAACCACCACTTTTTGCTCCTGAAAAGACCTCACAAGATAAAAACACGACGTTTTGGCGAAAAAAAATGGGGTTTTGGCTGAGAAAAGGTGCTTTTTGGTCAAAACAACTGTTTTTTGCTGACAAAATTGGAATTTTGCTGAGAATTTTCTTTGGCCCAAAACACCACTTTTTCACTGCTAAACGCACCTTTTGGGCGAGAAAAGCACATTTTGGGTGTCAAAAACACTGTTTTGCTAGAAAAAAAACCTTCTTAGCCCAAAAAACTGAAAAATGGCCATTTTGGCTCTCAAAACTAGGTTTTTCGCTGACGGTAGGACCTGTTTGCTGAAACCACCACTTTTTGCTCCTGAAAAGACCTCACAAGATAAAAACACGACGTTTTGGCGAAAAAAAATGGGGTTTTGGCTGAGAAAAGGTGCTTTTTGGTCAAAAAAACTGTTTTTTGCTGACAAAATTGGAATTTTGCTGAGAATTTTCTTTGGCCCAAAACACCACTTTTTCACTGCTAAACGCACCTTTTGGGCGAGAAAAGCACATTTTGGGTGTCAAAAACACTGTTTTGCTAGAAAAAAAACCTTTTTAGCCCAAAAAACTGAAAAATGGCCATTTTGGCTCTCAAAACTAGGTTTTTCGCTGACGGTAGGACCTGTTTGCTGAAACCACCACTTTTTGCTCCTGAAAAGACCTCACAAGATAAAAACACGACGTTTTGGCGAAAAAAAATGGGGTTTTGGCTGAGAAAAGGTGCTTTTTGGTCAAAAAAACTGTTTTTTGCTGACAAAATTGGAATTTTGCTGAGAATTTTCTTTGGCCCAAAACACCACTTTTTCACTGCTAAACGCACCTTTTGGGCGAGAAAAGCACATTTTGGGTGTCAAAAACACTGTTTTGCTAGAAAAAAAACCTTTTTAGCCCAAAAAACTGAAAAATGGCCATTTTGGCTCTCAAAACTAGGTTTTTCGCTGACGGTAGGACCTGTTTGCTGAAACCACCACTTTTTGCTCCTGAAAAGACCTCACAAGATAAAAACACGACGTTTTGGCGAAAAAAAATGGGGTTTTGGCTGAGAAAAGGTGCTTTTTGGTCAAAACAACTGTTTTTTGCTGACAAAATTGGAATTTTGCTGAGAATTTTCTTTGGCCCAAAACACCACTTTTTCACTGCTAAACGCACCTTTTGGGCGAGAAAAGCACATTTTGGGTGTCAAAAACACTGTTTTGCTAGAAAAAAAACCTTTTTAGCCCAAAAAACTGAAAAATGGCCATTTTGGCTCTCAAAACTAGGTTTTTCGCTGACGGTAGGACCTGTTTGCTGAAACCACCACTTTTTGCTCCTGAAAAGACCTCACAAGATAAAAACACGACGTTTTGGCGAAAAAAAATGGGGTTTTGGCTGAGAAAAGGTGCTTTTTGGTCAAAAAAACTGTTTTTTGCTGACAAAATTGGAATTTTGCTGAGAATTTTCTTTGGCCCAAAACACCACTTTTTCACTGCTAAACGCACCTTTTGGGCGAGAAAAGCACATTTTGGGGGTCAAAAACACTGTTTTGCTAGAAAAAAAACCTTCTTAGCCCAAAAAACTGAAAAATGGCCATTTTGGCTCTCAAAACTAGGTTTTTCGCTGACAGTAGGACCTGTTTGCTGAAACCACCACTTTTTGCTCCTGAAAAGACCTCACAAAATAAAAACACGACGTTTTGGCGAAAAAAAATGGGGTTTTGGCTGAGAAAAGGTGCTTTTTGGTCAAAAAAACTGTTTTTTGCTGACAAAATTGGAATTTTTCAGTTTTTTGGGCTAAAAAGGTTTTTTTTCTAGCAAAACAGTGTTTTTGACACCCAAAATGTGCTTTTCTCGCCCAAAAGGTGCGTTTAGCAGTGAAAAAGTGGTGTTTTGGGCCAAAGAAAATTCTCAGCAAAATTCCAATTTTGTCAGCAAAAAACAGTTTTTTTGACCAAAAAGCACCTTTTCTCAGCCAAAACACCACTTTTTCACTGCTAAACGCACCTTTTGGGCGAGAAAAGCACATTTTGGGTGTCAAAAACACTGTTTTGCTAGAAAAAAAACCTTTTTAGCCCAAAAAACTGAAAAATGGCCATTTTGGCTCTCAAAACTAGGTTTTTCGCTGACGGTAGGACCTGTTTGCTGAAACCACCACTTTTTGCTCCTGAAAAGACCTCACAAGATAAAAACACGACGTTTTGGCGAAAAAAAATGGGGTTTTGGCTGAGAAAAGGTGCTTTTTGGTCCAAAAAACTGTTTTTTGCTGACAAAATTGGAATTTTGCTGAGAATTTTCTTTGGCCCAAAACACCACTTTTTCACTGCTAAACGCACCTTTTGGGCGAGAAAAGCACATTTTGGGTGTCAAAAACACTGTTTTGCTAGAAAAAAAACCTTTTTAGCCCAAAAAACTGAAAAATGGCCATTTTGGCTCTCAAAACTAGGTTTTTCGCTGACGGTAGGACCTGTTTGCTGAAACCACCACTTTTTGCTCCTGAAAAGACCTCACAAGATAAAAACACGACGTTTTGGCGAAAAAAAATGGGGTTTTGGCTGAGAAAAGGTGCTTTTTGGTCAAAAAAACTGTTTTTTGCTGACAAAATTGGAATTTTGCTGAGAATTTTCTTTGGCCCAAAACACCACTTTTTCACTGCTAAACGCACCTTTTGGGCGAGAAAAGCACATTTTGGGTGTCAAAAACACTGTTTTGCTAGAAAAAAAACCTTTTTAGCCCAAAAAACTGAAAAATGGCCATTTTGGCTCTCAAAACTAGGTTTTTCGCTGACGGTAGGACCTGTTTGCTGAAACCACCACTTTTTGCTCCTGAAAAGACCTCACAAGATAAAAACACGACGTTTTGGCGAAAAAAAATGGGGTTTTGGCTGAGAAAAGGTGCTTTTTGGTCAAAAAAACTGTTTTTTGCTGACAAAATTGGAATTTTGCTGAGAATTTTCTTTGGCCCAAAACACCACTTTTTCACTGCTAAACGCACCTTTTGGGCGAGAAAAGCACATTTTGGGTGTCAAAAACACTGTTTTGCTAGAAAAAAAACCTTTTTAGCCCAAAAAACTGAAAAATGGCCATTTTGGCTCTCAAAACTAGGTTTTTCGCTGACGGTAGGACCTGTTTGCTGAAACCACCACTTTTTGCTCCTGAAAAGACCTCACAAGATAAAAACACGACGTTTTGGCGAAAAAAAATTGGGTTTTGGCTGAGAAAAGGTGCTTTTTGGTCAAAAAAACTGTTTTTTGCTGACAAAATTGGAATTTTTCAGTTTTTTGGGCTAAAAAGGTTTTTTTTCTAGCAAAACAGTGTTTTTGACACCCAAAATGTGCTTTTCTCGCCCAAAAGGTGCGTTTAGCAGTGAAAAAGTGGTGTTTTGGGCCAAAGAAAATTCTCAGCAAAATTCCAATTTTGTCAGCAAAAAACAGTTTTTTTGACCAAAAAGCACCTTTTCTCAGCCAAAACACCACTTTTTCACTGCTAAACGCACCTTTTGGGCGAGAAAAGCACATTTTGGGTGTCAAAAACACTGTTTTGCTAGAAAAAAAACCTTTTTAGCCCAAAAAACTGAAAAATGGCCATTTTGGCTCTCAAAACTAGGTTTTTCGCTGACGGTAGGACCTGTTTGCTGAAACCACCACTTTTTGCTCCTGAAAAGACCTCACAAGATAAAAACACGACGTTTTGGCGAAAAAAAATGGGGTTTTGGCTGAGAAAAGGTGCTTTTTGGTCAAAAAAACTGTTTTTTGCTGACAAAATTGGAATTTTGCTGAGAATTTTCTTTGGCCCAAAACACCACTTTTTCACTGCTAAACGCACCTTTTGGGCGAGAAAAGCACATTTTGGGTGTCAAAAACACTGTTTTGCTAGAAAAAAAACCTTTTTAGCCCAAAAAACTGAAAAATGGCCATTTTGGCTCTCAAAACTAGGTTTTTCGCTGACGGTAGGACCTGTTTGCTGAAACCACCACTTTTTGCTCCTGAAAAGACCTCACAAGATAAAAACACGACGTTTTGGCGAAAAAAAATGGGGTTTTGGCTGAGAAAAGGTGCTTTTTGGTCAAAAAAACTGTTTTTTGCTGACAAAATTGGAATTTTGCAGAGAATTTTCTTTGGCCCAAAACACCACTTTTTCACTGCTAAACGCACCTTTTGGGCGAGAAAAGCACATTTTGGGTGTCAAAAACACTGTTTTGCTAGAAAAAAAACCTTTTTAGCCCAAAAAACTGAAAAATGGCCATTTTGGCTCTCAAAACTAGGTTTTTCGCTGACGGTAGGACCTGTTTGCTGAAACCACCACTTTTTGCTCCTGAAAAGACCTCACAAGATAAAAACACGACGTTTTGGCGAAAAAAAATGGGGTTTTGGCTGAGAAAAGGTGCTTTTTGGTCAAAAAAACTGTTTTTTGCTGACAAAATTGGAATTTTGCTGAGAATTTTCTTTGGCCCAAAACACCACTTTTTCACTGCTAAACGCACCTTTTGGGCGAGAAAAGCACATTTTGGGTGTCAAAAACACTGTTTTGCTAGAAAAAAAACCTTTTTAGCCCAAAAAACTGAAAAATGGCCATTTTGGCTCTCAAAACTAGGTTTTTCGCTGACGGTAGGACCTGTTTGCTGAAACCACCACTTTTTGCTCCTGAAAAGACCTCACAAGATAAAAACACGACGTTTTGGCGAAAAAAAATGGGGTTTTGGCTGAGAAAAGGTGCTTTTTGGTCAAAAAAACTGTTTTTTGCTGACAAAATTGGAATTTTGCTGAGAATTTTCTTTGGCCCAAAACACCACTTTTTCACTGCTAAACGCACCTTTTGGGCGAGAAAAGCACATTTTGGGGGTCAAAAACACTGTTTTGCTAGAAAAAAAACCTTCTTAGCCCAAAAAACTGAAAAATGGCCATTTTGGCTCTCAAAACTAGGTTTTTCGCTGACAGTAGGACCTGTTTGCTGAAACCACCACTTTTTGCTCCTGAAAAGACCTCACAAAATAAAAACACGACGTTTTGGCGAAAAAAAATGGGGTTTTGGCTGAGAAAAGGTGCTTTTTGGTCAAAAAAACTGTTTTTTGCTGACAAAATTGGAATTTTTCAGTTTTTTGGGCTAAAAAGGTTTTTTTTCTAGCAAAACAGTGTTTTTGACACCCAAAATGTGCTTTTCTCGCCCAAAAGGTGCGTTTAGCAGTGAAAAAGTGGTGTTTTGGGCCAAAGAAAATTCTCAGCAAAATTCCAATTTTGTCAGCAAAAAACAGTTTTTTTGACCAAAAAGCACCTTTTCTCAGCCAAAACACCACTTTTTCACTGCTAAACGCACCTTTTGGGCGAGAAAAGCACATTTTGGGTGTCAAAAACACTGTTTTGCTAGAAAAAAAACCTTTTTAGCCCAAAAAACTGAAAAATGGCCATTTTGGCTCTCAAAACTAGGTTTTTCGCTGACGGTAGGACCTGTTTGCTGAAACCACCACTTTTTGCTCCTGAAAAGACCTCACAAGATAAAAACACGACGTTTTGGCGAAAAAAAATGGGGTTTTGGCTGAGAAAAGGTGCTTTTTGGTCAAAAAAACTGTTTTTTGCTGACAAAATTGGAATTTTGCTGAGAAGTTTCTTTGGCCCAAAACACCACTTTTTCACTGCTAAACGCACCTTTTGGGCGAGAAAAGCACATTTTGGGTGTCAAAAACACTGTTTTGCTAGAAAAAAAACCTTTTTAGCCCAAAAAACTGAAAAATGGCCATTTTGGCTCTCAAAACTAGGTTTTTCGCTGACGGTAGGACCTGTTTGCTGAAACCACCACTTTTTGCTCCTGAAAAGACCTCACAAGATAAAAACACGACGTTTTGGCGAAAAAAAATGGGGTTTTGGCTGAGAAAAGGTGCTTTTTGGTCAAAAAAACTGTTTTTTGCTGACAAAATTGGAATTTTGCTGAGAATTTTCTTTGGCCCAAAACACCACTTTTTCACTGCTAAACGCACCTTTTGGGCGAGAAAAGCACATTTTGGGTGTCAAAAACACTGTTTTGCTAGAAAAAAAACCTTTTTAGCCCAAAAAACTGAAAAATGGCCATTTTGGCTCTCAAAACTAGGTTTTTCGCTGACGGTAGGACCTGTTTGCTGAAACCACCACTTTTTGCTCCTGAAAAGACCTCACAAGATAAAAACACGACGTTTTGGCGAAAAAAAATGGGGTTTTGGCTGAGAAAAGGTGCTTTTTGGTCCAAAAAACTGTTTTTTGCTGACAAAATTGGAATTTTGCTGAGAATTTTCTTTGGCCCAAAACACCACTTTTTCACTGCTAAACGCACCTTTTGGGCGAGAAAAGCACATTTTGGGTGTCAAAAACACTGTTTTGCTAGAAAAAAAACCTTTTTAGCCCAAAAAACTGAAAAATGGCCATTTTGGCTCTCAAAACTAGGTTTTTCGCTGACGGTAGGACCTGTTTGCTGAAACCACCACTTTTTGCTCCTGAAAAGACCTCACAAGATAAAAACACGACGTTTTGGCGAAAAAAAATGGGGTTTTGGCTGAGAAAAGGTGCTTTTTGGTCAAAAAAACTGTTTTTTGCTGACAAAATTGGAATTTTGCTGAGAATTTTCTTTGGCCCAAAACACCACTTTTTCACTGCTAAACGCACCTTTTGGGCGAGAAAAGCACATTTTGGGTGTCAAAAACACTGTTTTGCTAGAAAAAAAACCTTTTTAGCCCAAAAAACTGAAAAATGGCCATTTTGGCTCTCAAAACTAGGTTTTTCGCTGACGGTAGGACCTGTTTGCTGAAACCACCACTTTTTGCTCCTGAAAAGACCTCACAAGATAAAAACACGACGTTTTGGCGAAAAAAAATGGGGTTTTGGCTGAGAAAAGGTGCTTTTTGGTCAAAAAAACTGTTTTTTGCTGACAAAATTGGAATTTTGCTGAGAATTTTCTTTGGCCCAAAACACCACTTTTTCACTGCTAAACGCACCTTTTGGGCGAGAAAAGCACATTTTGGGTGTCAAAAACACTGTTTTGCTAGAAAAAAAACCTTTTTAGCCCAAAAAACTGAAAAATGGCCATTTTGGTTCTCAAAACTAGGTTTTTCGCTGACGGTAGGACCTGTTTGCTGAAACCACCACTTTTTGCTCCTGAAAAGACCTCACAAGATAAAAACACGACGTTTTGGCGAAAAAAAATGGGGTTTTGGCTGAGAAAAGGTGCTTTTTGGTCAAAAAAACTGTTTTTTGCTGACAAAATTGGAATTTTGCTGAGAATTTTCTTTGGCCCAAAACACCACTTTTTCACTGCTAAACGCACCTTTTGGGCGAGAAAAGCACATTTTGGGTGTCAAAAACACTGTTTTGCTAGAAAAAAAACCTTTTTAGCCCAAAAAACTGAAAAATGGCCATTTTGGCTCTCAAAACTAGGTTTTTCGCTGACGGTAGGACCTGTTTGCTGAAACCACCACTTTTTGCTCCTGAAAAGACCTCACGAGATAAAAACACGACGTTTTGGCGAAAAAAAATGGGGTTTTGGCTGAGAAAAGGTGCTTTTTGGTCCAAAAAACTGTTTTTTGCTGACAAAATTGGAATTTTGCTGAGAATTTTCTTTGGCCCAAAACACCACTTTTTCACTGCTAAACGCACCTTTTGGGCGAGAAAAGCACATTTTGGGTGTCAAAAACACTGTTTTGCTAGAAAAAAAACCTTTTTAGCCCAAAAAACTGAAAAATGGCCATTTTGGCTCTCAAAACTAGGTTTTTCGCTGACGGTAGGACCTGTTTGCTGAAACCACCACTTTTTGCTCCTGAAAAGACCTCACAAGATAAAAACACGACGTTTTGGCGAAAAAAAATGGGGTTTTGGCTGAGAAAAGGTGCTTTTTGGTCAAAAAAACTGTTTTTTGCTGACAAAATTGGAATTTTGCTGAGAATTTTCTTTGGCCCAAAACACCACTTTTTCACTGCTAAACGCACCTTTTGGGCGAGAAAAGCACATTTTGGGTGTCAAAAACACTGTTTTGCTAGAAAAAAAACCTTTTTAGCCCAAAAAACTGAAAAATGGCCATTTTGGCTCTCAAAACTAGGTTTTTCGCTGACGGTAGGACCTGTTTGCTGAAACCACCACTTTTTGCTCCTGAAAAGACCTCACAAGATAAAAACACGACGTTTTGGCGAAAAAAAATGGGGTTTTGGCTGAGAAAAGGTGCTTTTTGGTCAAAAAAACTGTTTTTTGCTGACAAAATTGGAATTTTGCTGAGAATTTTCTTTGGCCCAAAACACCACTTTTTCACTGCTAAACGCACCTTTTGGGCGAGAAAAGCACATTTTGGGTGTCAAAAACACTGTTTTGCTAGAAAAAAAACCTTTTTAGCCCAAAAAACTGAAAAATGGCCATTTTGGCTCTCAAAACTAGGTTTTTCGCTGACGGTAGGACCTGTTTGCTGAAACCACCACTTTTTGCTCCTGAAAAGACCTCACAAGATAAAAACACGACGTTTTGGCGAAAAAAAATGGGGTTTTGGCTGAGAAAAGGTGCTTTTTGGTCCAAAAAACTGTTTTTTGCTGACAAAATTGGAATTTTGCTGAGAATTTTCTTTGGCCCAAAACACCACTTTTTCACTGCTAAACGCACCTTTTGGGCGAGAAAAGCACATTTTGGGTGTCAAAAACACTGTTTTGCTAGAAAAAAAACCTTTTTAGCCCAAAAAACTGAAAAATGGCCATTTTGGCTCTCAAAACTAGGTTTTTCGCTGACGGTAGGACCTGTTTGCTGAAACCACCACTTTTTGCTCCTGAAAAGACCTCACGAGATAAAAACACGACGTTTTGGCGAAAAAAAATGGGGTTTTGGCTGAGAAAAGGTGCTTTTTGGTCAAAAAAACTGTTTTTTGCTGACAAAATTGGAATTTGGCTGAGAATTTTCTTTGGCCCAAAACACCACTTTTTCACTGCTAAACGCACCTTTTGGGCGAGAAAAGCACATTTTGGGTGTCAAAAACACTGTTTTGCTAGAAAAAAAACCTTTTTAGCCCAAAAAACTGAAAAATGGCCATTTTGGCTCTCAAAACTAGGTTTTTCGCTGACGGTAGGACCTGTTTGCTGAAACCACCACTTTTTGCTCCTGAAAAGACCTCACAAGATAAAAACACGACGTTTTGGCGAAAAAAAATGGGGTTTTGGCTGAGAAAAGGTGCTTTTTGGTCAAAAAAACTGTTTTTTGCTGACAAAATTGGAATTTTGCTGAGAATTTTCTTTGGCCCAAAACACCACTTTTTCACTGCTAAACGCACCTTTTGGGCGAGAAAAGCACATTTTGGGTGTCAAAAACACTGTTTTGCTAGAAAAAAAACCTTTTTAGCCCAAAAAACTGAAAAATGGCCATTTTGGCTCTCAAAACTAGGTTTTTCGCTGACGGTAGGACCTGTTTGCTGAAACCACCACTTTTTGCTCCTGAAAAGACCTCACAAGATAAAAACACGACGTTTTGGCGAAAAAAAATGGGGTTTTGGCTGAGAAAAGGTGCTTTTTGGTCAAAAAAACTGTTTTTTGCTGACAAAATTGGAATTTTGCTGAGAATTTTCTTTGGCCCAAAACACCACTTTTTCACTGCTAAACGCACCTTTTGGGCGAGAAAAGCACATTTTGGGTGTCAAAAACACTGTTTTGCTAGAAAAAAAACCTTTTTAGCCCAAAAAACTGAAAATGGCCATTTTGGCTCTCAAAACTAGGTTTTTCGCTGACGGTAGGACCTGTTTGCTGAAACCACCACTTTTAATTTTGCTCCTGAAAAGACCTCACAAGATAAAAACACGACGTTTTGGCGAAAAAAATGGGGTTTTGGCTGAGAAAAGGTGCTTTTTGGTCAAAAAAACTGTTTTTTGCTGACAAAATTGGAATTTTGCTGAGAATTTTCTTTGGCCCAAAACACCACTTTTTCACTGCTAAACGCACCTTTTGGGCGAGAAAAGCACATTTTGGGTGTCAAAAACACTGTTTTGCTAGAAAAAAAACCTTTTTAGCCCAAAAAAAATGAAAAATGGCCATTTTGGCTCTCAAAACTAGGTTTTTCGCTGACGGTAGGACCTGTTTGCTGAAACCACCACTTTTAATTTTGCTCCTGAAAAGACCTCACAAGATAAAAACACGACGTTTTGGCGAAAAAAAATGGGGTTTTGGCTGAGAAAAGGTGCTTTTTGGTCAAAAAAACTGTTTTTTGCTGACAAAATTGGAATTTTGCTGAGAATTTTCTTTGGCCCAAAACACCACTTTTTCACTGCTAAACGCACCTTTTGGGCGAGAAAAGCACATTTTGGGTGTCAAAAACACTGTTTTGCTAGAAAAAAAACCTTTTTAGCCCAAAAAACTGAAAAATGGCCATTTTGGCTCTCAAAACTAGGTTTTTCGCTGACGGTAGGACCTGTTTGCTGAAACCACCACTTTTTGCTCCTGAAAAGACCTCACAAGATAAAAACACGACGTTTTGGCGAAAAAAAATGGGGTTTTGGCTGAGAAAAGGTGCTTTTTGGTCAAAAAAACTGTTTTTTGCTGACAAAATTGGAATTTTGCTGAGAATTTTCTTTGGCCCAAAACACCACTTTTTCACTGCTAAACGCACCTTTTGGGCGAGAAAAGCACATTTTGGGTGTCAAAAACACTGTTTTGCTAGAAAAAAAACCTTCTTAGCCCAAAAAACTGAAAAATGGCCATTTTGGCTCTCAAAACTAGGTTTTTCGCTGACGGTAGGACCTGTTTGCTGAAACCACCACTTTTTGCTCCTGAAAAGACCTCACAAGATAAAAACACGACGTTTTGGCGAAAAAAAATGGGGTTTTGGCTGAGAAAAGGTGCTTTTTGGTCAAAAAAACTGTTTTTTGCTGACAAAATTGGAATTTTGCTGAGAATTTTCTTTGGCCCAAAACACCACTTTTTCACTGCTAAACGCACCTTTTGGGCGAGAAAAGCACATTTTGGGTGTCAAAAACACTGTTTTGCTAGAAAAAAAACCTTTTCAGCCCAAAAAACTGAAAAATGGCCATTTTGGCTCTCAAAACTAGGTTTTTCGCTGACGGTAGGACCTGTTTGCTGAAACCACCACTTTTTGCTCCTGAAAAGACCTCACAAGATAAAAACACGACGTTTTGGCGAAAAAAAATGGGGTTTTGGCTGAGAAAAGGTGCTTTTTGGTCAGAAAAACTGTTTTTTGCTGACAAAATTGGAATTTTGCTGAGAATTTTCTTTGGCCCAAAACACCACTTTTTCACTGCTAAACGCACCTTTTGGGCGAGAAAAGCACATTTTGGGTGTCAAAAACACTGTTTTGCTAGAAAAAAAACCTTTTTAGCCCAAAAAACTGAAAAATGGCCATTTTGGCTCTCAAAACTAGGTTTTTCGCTGACGGTAGGACCTGTTTGCTGAAACCACCACTTTTTGCTCCTGAAAAGACCTCACAAGATAAAAACACGACGTTTTGGCGAAAAAAAATGGGGTTTTGGCTGAGAAAAGGTGCTTTTTGGTCCAAAAAACTGTTTTTTGCTGACAAAATTGGAATTTTGCTGAGAATTTTCTTTGGCCCAAAACACCACTTTTTCACTGCTAAACGCACCTTTTGGGCGAGAAAAGCACATTTTGGGTGTCAAAAACACTGTTTTCCTAGAAAAAAAACCTTTTTAGCCCAAAAAACTGAAAAATGGCTATTTTGGCTCTCAAAACTAGGTTTTTCGCTGACGGTAGGACCTGTTTGCTGAAACCACCACTTTTTGCTCCTGAAAAGACCTCACAAGATAAAAACACGACGTTTTGGCGAAAAAAAATGGGGTTTTGGCTGAGAAAAGGTGCTTTTTGGTCAAAAAAACTGTTTTTTGCTGACAAAATTGGAATTTTGCTGAGAATTTTCTTTGGCCCAAAACACCACTTTTTCACTGCTAAACGCACCTTTTGGGCGAGAAAAGCACATTTTGGGTGTCAAAAACACTGTTTTGCTAGAAAAAAAACCTTTTTAGCCCAAAAAAAATGAAAAATGGCCATTTTGGCTCTCAAAACTAGGTTTTTCGCTGACGGTAGGACCTGTTTGCTGAAACCACCACTTTTAATTTTGCTCCTGAAAAGACCTCACAAGATAAAAACACGACGTTTTGGCGAAAAAAAATGGGGTTTTGGCTGAGAAAAGGTGCTTTTTGGTCAAAAAAACTGTTTTTTGCTGACAAAATTGGAATTTTGCTGAGAATTTTCTTTGGCCCAAAACACCACTTTTTCACTGCTAAACGCACCTTTTGGGCGAGAAAAGCACATTTTGGGTGTCAAAAACACTGTTTTGCTAGAAAAAAAACCTTTTTAGCCCAAAAAACTGAAAAATGGCCATTTTGGCTCTCAAAACTAGGTTTTTCGCTGACGGTAGGACCTGTTTGCTGAAACCACCACTTTTTGCTCCTGAAAAGACCTCACAAGATAAAAACACGACGTTTTGGCGAAAAAAAATGGGGTTTTGGCTGAGAAAAGGTGCTTTTTGGTCAAAAAAACTGTTTTTTGCTGACAAAATTGGAATTTTGCTGAGAATTTTCTTTGGCCCAAAACACCACTTTTTCACTGCTAAACGCACCTTTTGGGCGAGAAAAGCACATTTTGGGTGTCAAAAACACTGTTTTGCTAGAAAAAAAACCTTTTCAGCCCAAAAAACTGAAAAATGGCCATTTTGGCTCTCAAAACTAGGTTTTTCGCTGACGGTAGGACCTGTTTGCTGAAACCACCACTTTTTGCTCCTGAAAAGACCTCACAAGATAAAAACACGACGTTTTGGCGAAAAAAAATGGGGTTTTGGCTGAGAAAAGGTGCTTTTTGGTCAAAAAAACTGTTTTTTGCTGACAAAATTGGAATTTTGCTGAGAATTTTCTTTGGCCCAAAACACCACTTTTTCACTGCTAAACGCACCTTTTGGGCGAGAAAAGCACATTTTGGGTGTCAAAAACACTGTTTTGCTAGAAAAAAAAGCTTTTTAGCCCAAAAAAACTGAAAAATGGCCATTTTGGCTCTCAAAACTAGGTTTTTCGCTGACGGTAGGACCTGTTTGCTGAAACCACCACTTTTTGCTCCTGAAAAGACCTCACAAGATAAAAACACGACGTTTTGGCGAAAAAAAATGGGGTTTTGGCTGAGAAAAGGTGCTTTTTGGTCAAAAAAACTGTTTTTTGCTGACAAAATTGGAATTTTGCTGAGAATTTTCTTTGGCCCAAAACACCACTTTTTCACTGCTAAACGCACCTTTTGGGCGAGAAAAGCACATTTTGGGTGTCAAAAACACTGTTTTGCTAGAAAAAAAAGCTTTTTAGCCCAAAAAAACTGAAAAATGGCCATTTTGGCTCTCAAAACTAGGTTTTTCGCTGACGGTAGGACCTGTTTGCTGAAACCACCACTTTTTGCTCCTGAAAAGACCTCACAAGATAAAAACACGACGTTTTGGCGAAAAAAAATGGGGTTTTGGCTGAGAAAAGGTGCTTTTTGGTCCAAAAAACTGTTTTTTGCTGACAAAATTGGAATTTTGCTGAGAATTTTCTTTGGCCCAAAACACCACTTTTTCACTGCTAAACGCACCTTTTGGGCGAGAAAAGCACATTTTGGGTGTCAAAAACACTGTTTTGCTAGAAAAAAAACCTTTTTAGCCCAAAAAACTGAAAAATGGCCATTTTGGCTCTCAAAACTAGGTTTTTCGCTGACGGTAGGACCTGTTTGCTGAAACCACCACTTTTTGCTCCTGAAAAGACCTCACAAGATAAAAACACGACGTTTTGGCGAAAAAAAATGGGGTTTTGGCTGAGAAAACGTGCTTTTTGGTCCAAAAAACTGTTTTTTGCTGACAAAATTGGAATTTTGCTGAGAATTTTCTTTGGCCCAAAACACCACTTTTTCACTGCTAAACGCACCTTTTGGGCGAGAAAAGCACATTTTGGGTGTCAAAAACACTGTTTTGCTAGAAAAAAAACCTTTTTAGCCCAAAAAACTGAAAAATGGCCATTTTGGCTCTCAAAACTAGGTTTTTCGCTGACGGTAGGACCTGTTTGCTGAAACCACCACTTTTTGCTCCTGAAAAGACCTCACAAGATAAAAACACGACGTTTTGGCGAAAAAAAATGGGGTTTTGGCTGAGAAAAGGTGCTTTTTGGTCAAAAAAACTGTTTTTTGCTGACAAAATTGGAATTTTGCTGAGAATTTTCTTTGGCCCAAAACACCACTTTTTCACTGCTAAACGCACCTTTTGGGCGAGAAAAGCACATTTTGGGTGTCAAAAACACTGTTTTGCTAGAAAAAAAACCTTTTTAGCCCAAAAAACTGAAAAATGGCCATTTTGGCTCTCAAAACTAGGTTTTTCGCTGACGGTAGGACCTGTTTGCTGAAACCACCACTTTTTGCTCCTGAAAAGACCTCACAAGATAAAAACACGACGTTTTGGCGGAAAAAAATGGGGTTTTGGCTGAGAAAAGGTGCTTTTTGGTCAAAAAAACTGTTTTTTGCTGACAAAATTGGAATTTTGCTGAGAATTTTCTTTGGCCCAAAACACCACTTTTTCACTGCTAAACGCACCTTTTGGGCGAGAAAAGCACATTTTGGGGGTCAAAAACACTGTTTTGCTAGAAAAAAAACCTTTTCAGCCCAAAAAACTGAAAAATGGCCATTTTGGCTCTCAAAACTAGGTTTTTCGCTGACGGTAGGACCTGTTTGCTGAAACCACCACTTTTTGCTCCTGAAAAGACCTCACAAGATAAAAACACGACGTTTTAGCGAAAAAAAATGGGGTTTTGGCTGAGAAAAGGTGCTTTTTGGTCAAAAAAACTGTTTTTTGCTGACAAAATTGGAATTTTGCTGAGAATTTTCTTTGGCCCAAAACACCACTTTTTCACTGCTAAACGCACCTTTTGGGCGAGAAAAGCACATTTTGGGTGTCAAAAACACTGTTTTGCTAGAAAAAAAACCTTTTCAGCCCAAAAAACTGAAAAATGGCCATTTTGGCTCTCAAAACTAGGTTTTTCGCTGACGGTAGGACCTGTTTGCTGAAACCACCACTTTTTGCTCCTGAAAAGACCTCACAAGATAAAAACACGACGTTTTGGCGAAAAAAAATGGGGTTTTGGCTGAGAAAAGGTGCTTTTTGGTCAAAAAAACTGTTTTTTGCTGACAAAATTGGAATTTTGCTGAGAATTTTCTTTGGCCCAAAACACCACTTTTTCACTGCTAAACGCACCTTTTGGGCGAGAAAAGCACATTTTGGGGGTCAAAAACACTGTTTTGCTAGAAAAAAAACCTTTTCAGCCCAAAAAACTGAAAAATGGCCATTTTGGCTCTCAAAACTAGGTTTTTCGCTGACGGTAGGACCTGTTTGCTGAAACCACCACTTTTTGCTCCTGAAAAGACCTCACAAGATAAAAACACGACGTTTTGGCGAAAAAAAATGGGGTTTTGGCTGAGAAAAGGTGCTTTTTGGTCAAAAAAACTGTTTTTTGCTGACAAAATTGGAATTTGGCTGAGAATTTTCTTTGGCCCAAAACACCACTTTTTCACTGCTAAACGCACCTTTTGGGCGAGAAAAGCACATTTTGGGTGTCAAAAACACTGTTTTGCTAGAAAAAAAACCTTTTTAGCCCAAAAAACTGAAAAATGGCCATTTTGGCTCTCAAAACTAGGTTTTTCGCTGACGGTAGGACCTGTTTGCTGAAACCACCACTTTTTGCTCCTGAAAAGACCTCACAAGATAAAAACACGACGTTTTGGCGAAAAAAAATGGGGTTTTGGCTGAGAAAAGGTGCTTTTTGGTCAAAAAAACTGTTTTTTGCTGACAAAATTGGAATTTTGCTGAGAATTTTCTTTGGCCCAAAACACCACTTTTTCACTGCTAAACGCACCTTTTGGGCGAGAAAAGCACATTTTGGGTGTCAAAAACACTGTTTTGCTAGAAAAAAAAGCTTTTCAGCCCAAAAAACTGAAAAATGGCCATTTTGGCTCTCAAAACTAGGTTTTTCGCTGACGGTAGGACCTGTTTGCTGAAACCACCACTTTTTGCTCCTGAAAAGACCTCACAAGATAAAAACACGACGTTTTGGCGAAAAAAAATGGGGTTTTGGCTGAGAAAAGGTGCTTTTTGGTCAAAAAAACTGTTTTTTGCTGACAAAATTGGAATTTTGCTGAGAATTTTCTTTGGCCCAAAACACCACTTTTTCACTGCTAAACGCACCTTTTGGGCGAGAAAAGCACATTTTGGGTGTCAAAAACACTGTTTTGCTAGAAAAAAAACCTTTTTAGCCCAAAAAACTGAAAAATGGCCATTTTGGCTCTCAAAACTAGGTTTTTCGCTGACGGTAGGACCTGTTTGCTGAAACCACCACTTTTTGCTCCTGAAAAGACCTCACAAGATAAAAACACGACGTTTTGGCGGAAAAAAATGGGGTTTTGGCTGAGAAAAGGTGCTTTTTGGTCAAAAAAACTGTTTTTTGCTGACAAAATTGGAATTTTGCTGAGAATTTTCTTTGGCCCAAAACACCACTTTTTCACTGCTAAACGCACCTTTTGGGCGAGAAAAGCACATTTTGGGGGTCAAAAACACTGTTTTGCTAGAAAAAAAACCTTTTCAGCCCAAAAAACTGAAAAATGGCCATTTTGGCTCTCAAAACTAGGTTTTTCGCTGACGGTAGGACCTGTTTGCTGAAACCACCACTTTTTGCTCCTGAAAAGACCTCACAAGATAAAAACACGACGTTTTAGCGAAAAAAAATGGGGTTTTGGCTGAGAAAAGGTGCTTTTTGGTCAAAAAAACTGTTTTTTGCTGACAAAATTGGAATTTTGCTGAGAATTTTCTTTGGCCCAAAACACCACTTTTTCACTGCTAAACGCACCTTTTGGGCGAGAAAAGCACATTTTGGGTGTCAAAAACACTGTTTTGCTAGAAAAAAAACCTTTTCAGCCCAAAAAACTGAAAAATGGCCATTTTGGCTCTCAAAACTAGGTTTTTCGCTGACGGTAGGACCTGTTTGCTGAAACCACCACTTTTTGCTCCTGAAAAGACCTCACAAGATAAAAACACGACGTTTTGGCGAAAAAAAATGGGGTTTTGGCTGAGAAAAGGTGCTTTTTGGTCAAAAAAACTGTTTTTTGCTGACAAAATTGGAATTTTGCTGAGAATTTTCTTTGGCCCAAAACACCACTTTTTCACTGCTAAACGCACCTTTTGGGCGAGAAAAGCACATTTTGGGGGTCAAAAACACTGTTTTGCTAGAAAAAAAACCTTTTCAGCCCAAAAAACTGAAAAATGGCCATTTTGGCTCTCAAAACTAGGTTTTTCGCTGACGGTAGGACCTGTTTGCTGAAACCACCACTTTTTGCTCCTGAAAAGACCTCACAAGATAAAAACACGACGTTTTGGCGAAAAAAAATGGGGTTTTGGCTGAGAAAAGGTGCTTTTTGGTCAAAAAAACTGTTTTTTGCTGACAAAATTGGAATTTGGCTGAGAATTTTCTTTGGCCCAAAACACCACTTTTTCACTGCTAAACGCACCTTTTGGGCGAGAAAAGCACATTTTGGGTGTCAAAAACACTGTTTTGCTAGAAAAAAAACCTTTTTAGCCCAAAAAACTGAAAAATGGCCATTTTGGCTCTCAAAACTAGGTTTTTCGCTGACGGTAGGACCTGTTTGCTGAAACCACCACTTTTTGCTCCTGAAAAGACCTCACAAGATAAAAACACGACGTTTTGGCGAAAAAAAATGGGGTTTTGGCTGAGAAAAGGTGCTTTTTGGTCAAAAAAACTGTTTTTTGCTGACAAAATTGGAATTTTGCTGAGAATTTTCTTTGGCCCAAAACACCACTTTTTCACTGCTAAACGCACCTTTTGGGCGAGAAAAGCACATTTTGGGTGTCAAAAACACTGTTTTGCTAGAAAAAAAAGCTTTTCAGCCCAAAAAACTGAAAAATGGCCATTTTGGCTCTCAAAACTAGGTTTTTCGCTGACGGTAGGACCTGTTTGCTGAAACCACCACTTTTTGCTCCTGAAAAGACCTCACAAGATAAAAACACGACGTTTTGGCGAAAAAAAATGGGGTTTTGGCTGAGAAAAGGTGCTTTTTGGTCAAAAAAACTGTTTTTTGCTGACAAAATTGGAATTTTGCTGAGAATTTTCTTTGGCCCAAAACACCACTTTTTCACTGCTAAACGCACCTTTTGGGCGAGAAAAGCACATTTTGGGTGTCAAAAACACTGTTTTGCTAGAAAAAAAAGCTTTTCAGCCCAAAAAACTGAAAAATGGCCATTTTGGCTCTCAAAACTAGGTTTTTCGCTGACGGTAGGACCTGTTTGCTGAAACCACCACTTTTTGCTCCTGAAAAGACCTCACAAGATAAAAACACGACGTTTTGGCGAAAAAAAATGGGGTTTTGGCTGAGAAAAGGTGCTTTTTGGTCAAAAAAACTGTTTTTTGCTGACAAAATTGGAATTTTGCTGAGAATTTTCTTTGGCCCAAAACACCACTTTTTCACTGCTAAACGCACCTTTTGGGCGAGAAAAGCACATTTTGGGTGTCAAAAACACTGTTTTGCTAGAAAAAAAACCTTTTTAGCCCAAAAAACTGAAAAATGGCCATTTTGGCTCTCAAAACTAGGTTTTTCGCTGACGGTAGGACCTGTTTGCTGAAACCACCACTTTTTGCTCCTGAAAAGACCTCACAAGATAAAAACACGACGTTTTGGCGAAAAAAAATGGGGTTTTGGCTGAGAAAAGGTGCTTTTTGGTCAAAAAAACTGTTTTTTGCTGACAAAATTGGAATTTTGCTGAGAATTTTCTTTGGCCCAAAACACCACTTTTTCACTGCTAAACGCACCTTTTGGGCGAGAAAAGCACATTTTGGGTGTCAAAAACACTGTTTTGCTAGAAAAAAAACCTTTTTAGCCCAAAAAACTGAAAAATGGCCATTTTGGCTCTCAAAACTAGGTTTTTCGCTGACGGTAGGACCTGTTTGCTGAAACCACCACTTTTTGCTCCTGAAAAGACCTCACGAGATAAAAACACGACGTTTTGGCGAAAAAAATGGGGTTTTGGCTGAGAAAAGGTGCTTTTTGGTCAAAAAAACTGTTTTTTGCTGACAAAATTGGAATTTTGCTGAGAATTTTCTTTGGCCCAAAACACCACTTTTTCACTGCTAAACGCACCTTTTGGGCGAGAAAAGCACATTTTGGGTGTCAAAAACACTGTTTTGCTAGAAAAAAAACCTTTTTAGCCCAAAAAACTGAAAAATGGCCATTTTGGCTCTCAAAACTAGGTTTTTCGCTGACGGTAGGACCTGTTTGCTGAAACCACCACTTTTTGCTCCTGAAAAGACCTCACGAGATAAAAACACGACGTTTTGGCGAAAAAAAATGGGGTTTTGGCTGAGAAAAGGTGCTTTTTGGTCAAAAAAACTGTTTTTTGCTGACAAAATTGGAATTTTGCTGAGAATTTTCTTTGGCCCAAAACACCACTTTTTCACTGCTAAACGCACCTTTTGGGCGAGAAAAGCACATTTTGGGTGTCAAAAACACTGTTTTGCTAGAAAAAAAACCTTTTTAGCCCAAAAAACTGAAAAATGGCCATTTTGGCTCTCAAAACTAGGTTTTTCGCTGACGGTAGGACCTGTTTGCTGAAACCACCACTTTTTGCTCCTGAAAAGACCTCACAAGATAAAAACACGACGTTTTGGCGAAAAAAAATGGGGTTTTGGCTGAGAAAAGGTGCTTTTTGGTCAAAAAAACTGTTTTTTGCTGACAAAATTGGAATTTTGCTGAGAATTTTCTTTGGCCCAAAACACCACTTTTTCACTGCTAAACGCACCTTTTGGGCGAGAAAAGCACATTTTGGGTGTCAAAAACACTGTTGTGCTAGAAAAAAAAGCTTTTTAGCCCAAAAAACTGAAAAATGGCCATTTTGGCTCTCAAAACTAGGTTTTTCGCTGACGGTAGGACCTGTTTGCTGAAACCACCACTTTTTGCTCCTGAAAAGACCTCACAAGATAAAAACACGACGTTTTGGCAAAAAAAAATGGGGTTTTGGCTGAGAAAAGGTGCTTTTTGGTCAAAAAAACTGTTTTTTGCTGACAAAATTGGAATTTTGCTGAGAATTTTCTTTGGCCCAAAACACCACTTTTTCACTGCTAAACGCACCTTTTGGGCGAGAAAAGCACATTTTGGGTGTCAAAAACACTGTTTTGCTAGAAAAAAAAACTTTTTAGCCCAAAAAACTGAAAAATGGCCATTTTGGCTCTCAAAACTAGGTTTTTCGCTGACGGTAGGACCTGTTTGCTGAAACCACCACTTTTTGCTCCTGAAAAGACCTCACAAGATAAAAACACGACGTTTTGGCGAAAAAAAATGGGGTTTTGGCTGAGAAAAGGTGCTTTTTGGTCAAAAAAACTGTTTTTTGCTGACAAAATTGGAATTTTGCTGAGAATTTTCTTTGGCCCAAAACACCACTTTTTCACTGCTAAACGCACCTTTTGGGCGAGAAAAGCACATTTTGGGTGTCAAAAACACTGTTTTGCTAGAAAAAAAAGCTTTTTAGCCCAAAAAACTGAAAAATGGCCATTTTGGCTCTCAAAACTAGGTTTTTCGCTGACGGTAGGACCTGTTTGCTGAAACCACCACTTTTTGCTCCTGAAAAGACCTCACAAGATAAAAACACGACGTTTTGGCGAAAAAAAATGGGGTTTTGGCTGAGAAAAGGTGCTTTTTGGTCAAAAAAACTGTTTTTTGCTGACAAAATTGGAATTTTGCTGAGAATTTTCTTTGGCCCAAAACACCACTTTTTCACTGCTAAACGCACCTTTTGGGCGAGAAAAGCACATTTTGGGTGTCAAAAACACTGTTTTGCTAGAAAAAAAACCTTTTTAGCCCAAAAAACTGAAAAATGGCCATTTTGGCTCTCAAAACTAGGTTTTTCGCTGACGGTAGGACCTGTTTGCTGAAACCACCACTTTTTGCTCCTGAAAAGACCTCACAAGATAAAAACACGACGTTTTGGCGAAAAAAAATGGGGTTTTGGCTGAGAAAAGGTGCTTTTTGGTCAAAAAAACTGTTTTTTGCTGACAAAATTGGAATTTTGCTGAGAATTTTCTTTGGCCCAAAACACCACTTTTTCACTGCTAAACGCACCTTTTGGGCGAGAAAAGCACATTTTGGGTGTCAAAAACACTGTTTTGCTAGAAAAAAAAGCTTTTTAGCCCAAAAAACTGAAAAATGGCCATTTTGGCTCTCAAAACTAGGTTTTTCGCTGACGGTAGGACCTGTTTGCTGAAACCACCACTTTTTGCTCCTGAAAAGACCTCACAAGATAAAAACACGACGTTTTGGCGAAAAAAAATGGGGTTTTGGCTGAGAAAAGGTGCTTTTTGGTCAAAAAAACTGTTTTTTGCTGACAAAATTGGAATTTTGCTGAGAATTTTCTTTGGCCCAAAACACCACTTTTTCACTGCTAAACGCACCTTTTGGGCGAGAAAAGCACATTTTGGGTGTCAAAAACACTGTTTTGCTAGAAAAAAAACCTTTTTAGCCCAAAAAACTGAAAAATGGCCATTTTGGCTCTCAAAACTAGGTTTTTCGCTGACGGTAGGACCTGTTTGCTGAAACCACCACTTTTTGCTCCTGAAAAGACCTCACAAGATAAAAACACGACGTTTTGGCGAAAAAAAATGGGGTTTTGGCTGAGAAAAGGTGCTTTTTGGTCAAAAAAACTGTTTTTTGCTGACAAAATTGGAATTTTGCTGAGAATTTTCTTTGGCCCAAAACACCACTTTTTCACTGCTAAACGCACCTTTTGGGCGAGAAAAGCACATTTTGGGTGTCAAAAACACTGTTTTGCTAGAAAAAAAACCTTTTTAGCCCAAAAAACTGAAAAATGGCCATTTTGGCTCTCAAAACTAGGTTTTTCGCTGACGGTAGGACCTGTTTGCTGAAACCACCACTTTTTGCTCCTGAAAAGACCTCACAAGATAAAAACACGACGTTTTGGCGAAAAAAAATGGGGTTTTGGCTGAGAAAAGGTGCTTTTTGGTCAAAAAAACTGTTTTTTGCTGACAAAATTGGAATTTTGCTGAGAATTTTCTTTGGCCCAAAACACCACTTTTTCACTGCTAAACGCACCTTTTGGGCGAGAAAAGCACATTTTGGGTGTCAAAAACACTGTTTTGCTAAAAAAAAACCTTTTTAGCCCAAAAAACTGAAAAATGGCCATTTTGGCTCTCAAAACTAGGTTTTTCGCTGACGGTAGGACCTGTTTGCTGAAACCACCACTTTTTGCTCCTGAAAAGACCTCACAAGATAAAAACACGACGTTTTGGCGAAAAAAAATGGGGTTTTGGCTGAGAAAAGGTGCTTTTTGGTCAAAAAAACTGTTTTTTGCTGACAAAATTGGAATTTTGCTGAGAATTTTCTTTGGCCCAAAACACCACTTTTTCACTGCTAAACGCACCTTTTGGGCGAGAAAAGCACATTTTGGGTGTCAAAAACACTGTTTTGCTAGAAAAAAAACCTTTTTAGCCCAAAAAACTGAAAAATGGCCATTTTGGCTCTCAAAACTAGGTTTTTCGCTGACGGTAGGACCTGTTTGCTGAAACCACCACTTTTTGCTCCTGAAAAGACCTCACAAGATAAAAACACGACGTTTTGGCGAAAAAAAATGGGGTTTTGGCTGAGAAAAGGTGCTTTTTGGTCAAAAAAACTGTTTTTTGCTGACAAAATTGGAATTTGGCTGAGAATTTTCTTTGGCCCAAAACACCACTTTTTCACTGCTAAACGCACCTTTTGGGCGAGAAAAGCACATTTTGGGTGTCAAAAACACTGTTTTGCTAGAAAAAAAACCTTTTTAGCCCAAAAAACTGAAAAATGGCCATTTTGGCTCTCAAAACTAGGTTTTTCGCTGACGGTAGGACCTGTTTGCTGAAACCACCACTTTTTGCTCCTGAAAAGACCTCACAAGATAAAAACACGACGTTTTGGCGAAAAAAAATGGGGTTTTGGCTGAGAAAAGGTGCTTTTTGGTCAAAAAAACTGTTTTTTGCTGACAAAATTGGAATTTTGCTGAGAATTTTCTTTGGCCCAAAACACCACTTTTTCACTGCTAAACGCACCTTTTGGGCGAGAAAAGCACATTTTGGGTGTCAAAAACACTGTTTTGCTAGAAAAAAAACCTTTTTAGCCCAAAAAACTGAAAAATGGCCATTTTGGCTCTCAAAACTAGGTTTTTCGCTGACGGTAGGACCTGTTTGCTGAAACCACCACTTTTTGCTCCTGAAAAGACCTCACAAGATAAAAACACGACGTTTTGGCGAAAAAAAATGGGGTTTTGGCTGAGAAAAGGTGCTTTTTGGTCAAAAAAACTGTTTTTTGCTGACAAAATTGGAATTTTGCTGAGAATTTTCTTTGGCCCAAAACACCACTTTTTCACTGCTAAACGCACCTTTTGGGCGAGAAAAGCACATTTTGGGTGTCAAAAACACTGTTTTGCTAGAAAAAAAAGCTTTTTAGCCCAAAAAACTGAAAAATGGCCATTTTGGCTCTCAAAACTAGGTTTTTCGCTGACGGTAGGACCTGTTTGCTGAAACCACCACTTTTTGCTCCTGAAAAGACCTCACAAGATAAAAACACGACGTTTTGGCCAAAAAAAATGGGGTTTTGGCTGAGACAAGGTGCTTTTTGGTCAAAAAAACTGTTTTTTGCTGACAAAATTGGAATTTTGCTGAGAATTTTCTTTGGCCCAAAACACCACTTTTTCACTGCTAAACGCACCTTTTGGGCGAGAAAAGCACATTTTGGGTGTCAAAAACACTGTTTTGCTAGAAAAAAAACCTTTTTAGCCCAAAAAACTGAAAAATGGCCATTTTGGCTCTCAAAACTAGGTTTTTCGCTGACGGTAGGACCTGTTTGCTGAAACCACCACTTTTTGCTCCTGAAAAGACCTCACAAGATAAAAACACGACGTTTTGGCGAAAAAAAATGGGGTTTTGGCTGAGAAAAGGTGCTTTTTGGTCAAAAAAACTGTTTTTTGCTGACAAAATTGGAATTTGGCTGAGAATTTTCTTTGGCCCAAAACACCACTTTTTCACTGCTAAACGCACCTTTTGGGCGAGAAAAGCACATTTTGGGTGTCAAAAACACTGTTTTGCTAGAAAAAAAACCTTTTTAGCCCAAAAAACTGAAAAATGGCCATTTTGGCTCTCAAAACTAGGTTTTTCGCTGACGGTAGGACCTGTTTGCTGAAACCACCACTTTTTGCTCCTGAAAAGACCTCACAAGATAAAAACACGACGTTTTGGCAAAAAAAAATGGGGTTTTGGCTGAGAAAAGGTGCTTTTTGGTCAAAAAAACTGTTTTTTGCTGACAAAATTGGAATTTTGCTGAGAATTTTCTTTGGCCCAAAACACCACTTTTTCACTGCTAAACGCACCTTTTGGGCGAGAAAAGCACATTTTGGGTGTCAAAAACACTGTTTTGCTAGAAAAAAAACCTTTTCAGCCCAAAAAACTGAAAAATGGCCATTTTGGCTCTCAAAACTAGGTTTTTCGCTGACGGTAGGACCTGTTTGCTGAAACCACCACTGTTTGCTCCTGAAAAGACCTCACAAGATAAAAACACGACGTTTTGGCGAAAAAAAATGGGGTTTTGGCTGAGAAAAGGTGCTTTTTGGTCCAAAAAACTGTTTTTTGCTGACAAAATTGGAATTTGGCTGAGAATTTTCTTTGGCCCAAAACACCACTTTTTCACTGCTAAACGCACCTTTTGGGCGAGAAAAGCACATTTTGGGTGTCAAAAACACTGTTTTGCTAGAAAAAAAACCTTTTCAGCCCAAAAAACTGAAAAATGGCCATTTTGGCTCTCAAAACTAGGTTTTTCGCTGACGGTAGGACCTGTTTGCTGAAACCACCACTGTTTGCTCCTGAAAAGACCTCACAAGATAAAAACACGACGTTTTGGCGAAAAAAAATGGGGTTTTGGCTGAGAAAAGGTGCTTTTTGGTCAAAAAAACTGTTTTTTGCTGACAAAATTGGAATTTGGCTGAGAATTTTCTTTGGCCCAAAACACCACTTTTTCACTGCTAAACGCACCTTTTGGGCGAGAAAAGCACATTTTGGGTGTCAAAAACACTGTTTTGCTAGAAAAAAAACCTTTTTAGCCCAAAAAACTGAAAAATGGCCATTTTGGCTCTCAAAACTAGGTTTTTCGCTGATGGTAGGACCTGTTTGCTGAAACCACCACTTTTTGCTCCTGAAAAAACCTCACAAGATAAAAACACGACGTTTTGGCGAAAAAAAATGGGGTTTTGGCTGAGAAAAGGTGCTTTTTGGTCAAAAAAACTGTTTTTTGCTGACAAAATTGGAATTTTGCTGAGAATTTTCTTTGGCCCAAAACACCACTTTTTCACTGCTAAACGCACCTTTTGGGCGAGAAAAGCACATTTTGGGTGTCAAAAACACTGTTTTGCTAGAAAAAAAACCTTTTTAGCCCAAAAAACTGAGAAATGGCCATTTTGGCTCTCAAAACTAGGTTTTTCGCTGACGGTAGGACCTGTTTGCTGAAACCACCACTTTTTGCTCCTGAAAAGACCTCACAAGATAAAAACACGACGTTTTGGCGAAAAAAAATGGGGTTTTGGCTGAGAAAAGGTGCTTTTTGGTCAAAAAAACTGTTTTTTGCTGACAAAATTGGAATTTTGCTGAGAATTTTCTTTGGCCCAAAACACCACTTTTTCACTGCTAAACGCACCTTTTGGGCGAGAAAAGCACATTTTGGGTGTCAAAAACACTGTTTTGCTAGAAAAAAAAGCTTTTTAGCCCAAAAAACTGAAAAATGGCCATTTTGGCTCTCAAAACTAGGTTTTTCGCTGACGGTAGGACCTGTTTGCTGAAACCACCACTTTTTGCTCCTGAAAAGACCTCACAAGATAAAAACACGACGTTTTGGCGAAAAAAAATGGGGTTTTGGCTGAGAAAAGGTGCTTTTTGGTCAAAAAAACTGTTTTTTGCTGACAAAATTGGAATTTTGCTGAGAATTTTCTTTGGCCCAAAACACCACTTTTTCACTGCTAAACGCACCTTTTGGGCGAGAAAAGCACATTTTGGGTGTCAAAAACACTGTTTTGCTAGAAAAAAAACCTTTTTAGCCCAAAAAACTGAAAAATGGCCATTTTGGCTCTCAAAACTAGGTTTTTCGCTGACGGTAGGACCTGTTTGCTGAAACCACCACTTTTTGTTCCTGAAAAAACCTCACAAGATAAAAACACGACGTTTTGGCGAAAAAAAATGGGGTTTTGGCTGAGAAAAGGTGCTTTTTGGTCAAAAAAACTGTTTTTTGCTGACAAAATTGGAATTTTGCTGAGAATTTTCTTTGGCCCAAAACACCACTTTTTCACTGCTAAACGCACCTTTTTGGCGAGAAAAGCACATTTTGGGTGTCAAAAACACTGTTTTGCTAGAAAAAAAACCTTTTTAGCCCAAAAAACTGAAAAATGGCCATTTTGGCTCTCAAAACTAGGTTTTTCGCTGACGGTAGGACCTGTTTGCTGAAACCACCACTTTTTGCTCCTGAAAAGACCTCACAAGATAAAAACACGACGTTTTGGCGAAAAAAAATGGGGTTTTGGCTGAGAAAAGGTGCTTTTTGGTCAAAAAAACTGTTTTTTGCTGACAAAATTGGAATTTTGCTGAGAATTTTCTTTGGCCCAAAACACCACTTTTTCACTGCTAAACGCCCCTTTTGGGCGAGAAAAGCACATTTTGGGTGTCAAAAACACTGTTTTGCTAGAAAAAAAACCTTTTTAGCCCAAAAAACTGAAAAATGGCCATTTTGGCTCTCAAAACTAGGTTTTTCGCTGACGGTAGGACCTGTTTGCTGAAACCACCACTTTTTGCTCCTGAAAAGACCTCACAAGATAAAAACACGACGTTTTGGCGAAAAAAAATGGGGTTTTGGCTGAGAAAAGGTGCTTTTTGGTCAAAAAAACTGTTTTTTGCTGACAAAATTGGAATTTTGCTGAGAATTTTCTTTGGCCCAAAACACCACTTTTTCACTGCTAAACGCACCTTTTGGGCGAGAAAAGCACATTTTGGGTGTCAAAAACACTATTTTGCTAGAAAAAAAAGCTTTTTAGCCCAAAAAACTGAAAAATGGCCATTTTGGCTCTCAAAACTAGGTTTTTCGCTGACGGTAGGACCTGTTTGCTGAAACCACCACTTTTTGCTCCTGAAAAAACCTCACAAGATAAAAACACGACGTTTTGGCGAAAAAAAATGGGGTTTTGGCTGAGAAAAGGTGCTTTTTGGTCAAAAAAACTGTTTTTTGCTGACAAAATTGGAATTTTGCTGAGAATTTTCTTTGGCCCAAAACACCACTTTTTCACTGCTAAACGCACCTTTTGGGCGAGAAAAGCACATTTTGGGTGTCAAAAACACTGTTTTGCTAGAAAAAAAACCTTTTTAGCCCAAAAAACTGAAAAATGGCCATTTTGGCTCTCAAAACTAGGTTTTTCGCTGACGGTAGGACCTGTTTGCTGAAACCACCACTTTTTGCTCCTGAAAAGACCTCACAAGATAAAAACACGACGTTTTGGCGAAAAAAAATGGGGTTTTGGCTGAGAAAAGGTGCTTTTTGGTCAAAAAAACTGTTTTTTGCTGACAAAATTGGAATTTTGCTGAGAATTTTCTTTGGCCCAAAACACCACTTTTTCACTGCTAAACGCACCTTTTGGGCGAGAAAAGCACATTTTGGGTGTCAAAAACACTGTTTTGCTAGAAAAAAAAGCTTTTCAGCCCAAAAAACTGAAAAATGGCCATTTTGGCTCTCAAAACTAGGTTTTTCGCTGACGGTAGGACCTGTTTGCTGAAACCACCACTTTTTGCTCCTGAAAAGACCTCACAAGATAAAAACACGACGTTTTGGCGAAAAAAAATGGGGTTTTGGCTGAGAAAAGGTGCTTTTTGGTCAAAAAAACTGTTTTTTGCTGACAAAATTGGAATTTTGCTGAGAATTTTCCTTGGCCCAAAACACCACTTTTTCACTGCTAAACGCACCTTTTGGGCGAGAAAAGCACATTTTGGGTGTCAAAAACACTGTTTTGCTAGAAAAAAAACCTTTTTAGCCCAAAAAACTGAAAAATGGCCATTTTGGCTCTCAAAACTAGGTTTTTCGCTGACGGTAGGACCTGTTTGCTGAAACCACCACTTTTTGCTCCTGAAAAGACCTCACAAGATAAAAACACGACGTTTTGGCGAAAAAAAATGGGGTTTTGGCTGAGAAAAGGTGCTTTTTGGTCAAAAAAACTGTTTTTTGCTGACAAAATTGGAATTTTGCTGAGAATTTTCTTTGGCCCAAAACACCACTTTTTCACTGCTAAACGCACCTTTTGGGCGAGAAAAGCACATTTTGGGTGTCAAAAACACTGTTTTGCTAGAAAAAAAACCTTTTTAGCCCAAAAAACTGAAAAATGGCCATTTTGGCTCTCAAAACTAGGTTTTTCGCTGACGGTAGGACCTGTTTGCTGAAACCACCACTTTTTGCTCCTGAAAAGACCTCACAAGATAAAAACACGACGTTTTGGCGAAAAAAAATGGGGTTTTGGCTGAGAAAAGGTGCTTTTTGGTCAAAAAAACTGTTTTTTGCTGACAAAATTGGAATTTTGCTGAGAATTTTCTTTGGCCCAAAACACCACTTTTTCACTGCTAAACGCACCTTTTGGGCGAGAAAAGCACATTTTGGGTGTCAAAAACACTGTTTTGCTAGAAAAAAAACCTTTTTAGCCCAAAAAACTGAAAAATGGCCATTTTGGCTCTCAAAACTAGGTTTTTCGCTGACGGTAGGACCTGTTTGCTGAAACCACCACTTTTTGCTCCTGAAAAGACCTCACAAGATAAAAACACGACGTTTTGGCGAAAAAAAATGGGGTTTTGGCTGAGAAAAGGTGCTTTTTGGTCAAAAAAACTGTTTTTTGCTGACAAAATTGGAATTTTGCTGAGAATTTTCTTTGGCCCAAAACACCACTTTTTCACTGCTAAACGCACCTTTTGGGCGAGAAAAGCACATTTTGGGTGTCAAAAACACTGTTTTGCTAGAAAAAAAACCTTTTTAGCCCAAAAAACTGAAAAATGGCCATTTTGGCTCTCAAAACTAGGTTTTTCGCTGACGGTAGGACCTGTTTGCTGAAACCACCACTTTTTGCTCCTGAAAAGACCTCACAAGATAAAAACACGACGTTTTGGCGAAAAAAAATGGGGTTTTGGCTGAGAAAAGGTGCTTTTTGGTCAAAAAAACTGTTTTTTGCTGACAAAATTGGAATTTTGCTGAGAATTTTCTTTGGCCCAAAACACCACTTTTTCACTGCTAAACGCACCTTTTGGGCGAGAAAAGCACATTTTGGGTGTCAAAAACACTGTTTTGCTAGAAAAAAAACCTTTTTAGCCCAAAAAACTGAAAAATGGCCATTTTGGCTCTCAAAACTAGGTTTTTCGCTGACGGTAGGACCTGTTTGCTGAAACCACCACTTTTTGCTCCTGAAAAGACCTCACAAGATAAAAACACGACGTTTTGGCGAAAAAAAATGGGGTTTTGGCTGAGAAAAGGTGCTTTTTGGTCAAAAAAACTGTTTTTTGCTGACAAAATTGGAATTTTGCTGAGAATTTTCTTTGGCCCAAAACACCACTTTTTCACTGCTAAACGCACCTTTTGGGCGAGAAAAGCACATTTTGGGTGTCAAAAACACTGTTTTGCTAGAAAAAAAACCTTTTTAGCCCAAAAAACTGAAAAATGGCCATTTTGGCTCTCAAAACTAGGTTTTTCGCTGACGGTAGGACCTGTTTGCTGAAACCACCACTTTTTGCTCCTGAAAAGACCTCACAAGATAAAAACACGACGTTTTGGCGAAAAAAAATGGGGTTTTGGCTGAGAAAAGGTGCTTTTTGGTCAAAAAAACTGTTTTTTGCTGACAAAATTGGAATTTTGCTGAGAATTTTCTTTGGCCCAAAACACCACTTTTTCACTGCTAAACGCACCTTTTGGGCGAGAAAAGCACATTTTGGGTGTCAAAAACACTGTTTTGCTAGAAAAAAAAGCTTTTTAGCCCAAAAAACTGAAAAATGGCCATTTTTGGCTCTCAAAACTAGGTTTTTCGCTGACGGTAGGACCTGTTTGCTGAAACCACCACTTTTTGCTCCTGAAAAGACCTCACAAGATAAAAACACGACGTTTTGGCGAAAAAAAATGGGGTTTTGGCTGAGAAAACGTGCTTTTTGGTCAAAAAAACTGTTTTTTGCTGACAAAATTGGAATTTTGCTGAGAATTTTCTTTGGCCCAAAACACCACTTTTTCACTGCTAAACGCACCTTTTGGGCGAGAAAAGCACATTTTGGGTGTCAAAAACACTGTTTTGCTAGAAAAAAAACCTTTTTAGCCCAAAAAACTGAAAAATGGCCATTTTGGCTCTCAAAACTAGGTTTTTCGCTGACGGTAGGACCTGTTTGCTGAAACCACCACTTTTTGCTCCTGAAAAAACCTCACAAGATAAAAACACGACGTTTTGGCGAAAAAAAATGGGGTTTTGGCTGAGAAAAGGTGCTTTTTGGTCAAAAAAACTGTTTTTTGCTGACAAAATTGGAATTTTGCTGAGAATTTTCTTTGGCCCAAAACACCACTTTTTCACTGCTAAACGCACCTTTTGGGCGAGAAAAGCACATTTTGGGTGTCAAAAACACTGTTTTGCTAGAAAAAAAACTTTTTAGCCCAAAAAACTGAAAAATGGCCATTTTGGCTCTCAAAACTAGGTTTTTCGCTGACGGTAGGACCTGTTTGCTGAAACCACCACTTTTTGCTCCTGAAAAGACCTCACAAGATAAAAACACGACGTTTTGGCGAAAAAAAATGGGGTTTTGGCTGAGAAAAGGTGCTTTTTGGTCAAAAAAACTGTTTTTTGCTGACAAAATTGGAATTTTGCTGAGAATTTTCTTTGGCCCAAAACACCACTTTTTCACTGCTAAACGCACCTTTTGGGCGAGAAAAGCACATTTTGGGTGTCAAAAACACTGTTTTGCTAGAAAAAAAACCTTTTTAGCCCAAAAAACTGAAAAATGGCCATTTTGGCTCTCAAAACTAGGTTTTTCGCTGACGGTAGGACCTGTTTGCTGAAACCACCACTTTTTGCTCCTGAAAAAACCTCACAAGATAAAAACACGACGTTTTGGCGAAAAAAAATGGGGTTTTGGCTGAGAAAAGGTGCTTTTTGGTCAAAAAAACTGTTTTTTGCTGACAAAATTGGAATTTTGCTGAGAATTTTCTTTGGCCCAAAAAACCCATTTTTCACTGCTAAACGCACCTTTTGGGCGAGAAAAGCACATTTTGGGTGTCAAAAACACTGTTTTGCTAGAAAAAAAACTTTTTAGCCCAAAAAACTGAAAAATGGCCATTTTGGCTCTCAAAACTAGGTTTTTCGCTGACGGTAGGACCTGTTTGCTGAAACCACCACTTTTTGCTCCTGAAAAGACCTCACAAGATAAAAACACGACGTTTTGGCGAAAAAAATGGGGTTTTGGCTGAGAAAAGGTGCTTTTTGGTCAAAAAAACTGTTTTTTGCTGACAAAATTGGAATTTTGCTGAGAATTTTCTTTGGCCCAAAACACCACTTTTTCACTGCTAAACGCACCTTTTGGGCGAGAAAAGCACATTTTGGGTGTCAAAAACACTGTTTTGCTAGAAAAAAAACCTTTTTAGCCCAAAAAACTGAAAAATGGCCATTTTGGCTCTCAAAACTAGGTTTTTCGCTGACGGTAGGACCTGTTTGCTGAAACCACCACTTTTTGCTCCTGAAAAGATCTCACAAGATAAAAACACGACGTTTTGGCGAAAAAAAATGGGGTTTTGGCTGAGAAAAGGTGCTTTTTGGTCAAAAAAACTGTTTTTTGCTGACAAAATTGGAATTTTGCTGAGAATTTTCTTTGGCCCAAAACACCACTTTTTCACTGCTAAACGCACCTTTTGGGCGAGAAAAGCACATTTTGGGTGTCAAAAACACTGTTTTGCTAGAAAAAAAACCTTTTTAGCCCAAAAAACTGAAAAATGGCCATTTTGGCTCTCAAAACTAGGTTTTTCGCTGACGGTAGGACCTGTTTGCTGAAACCACCACTTTTTGCTCCTGAAAAGACCTCACAAGATAAAAACACGACGTTTTGGCGAAAAAAAATGGGGTTTTGGCTGAGAAAAGGTGCTTTTTGGTCAAAAAAACTGTTTTTTGCTGACAAAATTGGAATTTTGCTGAGAATTTTCTTTGGCCCAAAACACCACTTTTTCACTGCTAAACGCACCTTTTGGGCGAGAAAAGCACATTTTGGGTGTCAAAAACACTATTTTGCTAGAAAAAAAACCTTTTTAGCCCAAAAAACTGAAAAATGGCCATTTTGGCTCTCAAAACTAGGTTTTTCGCTGACGGTAGGACCTGTTTGCTGAAACCACCACTTTTTGCTCCTGAAAAGACCTCACAAGATAAAAACACGACGTTTTGGCGAAAAAAAATGGGGTTTTGGCTGAGAAAAGGTGCTTTTTGGTCAAAAAAACTGTTTTTTGCTGACAAAATTGGAATTTTGCTGAGAATTTTCTTTGGCCCAAAACACCACTTTTTCACTGCTAAACGCACCTTTTGGGCGAGAAAAGCACATTTTGGGTGTCAAAAACACTGTTTTGCTAGAAAAAAAACCTTTTTAGCCCAAAAAACTGAAAAATGGCCATTTTGGCTCTCAAAACTAGGTTTTTCGCTGACGGTAGGACCTGTTTGCTGAAACCACCACTTTTTGCTCCTGAAAAGACCTCACAAGATAAAAACACGACGTTTTGGCGAAAAAAAATGGGGTTTTGGCTGAGAAAAGGTGCTTTTTGGTCAAAAAAACTGTTTTTTGCTGACAAAATTGGAATTTTGCTGAGAATTTTCCTTGGCCCAAAACACCACTTTTTCACTGCTAAACGCACCTTTTGGGCGAGAAAAGCACATTTTGGGTGTCAAAAACACTGTTTTGCTAGAAAAAAAACCTTTTTAGCCCAAAAAACTGAAAAATGGCCATTTTGGCTCTCAAAACTAGGTTTTTCGCTGACGGTAGGACCTGTTTGCTGAAACCACCACTTTTTGCTCCTGAAAAGACCTCACAAGATAAAAACACGACGTTTTGGCGAAAAAAAAATGGGGTTTTGGCTGAGAAAAGGTGCTTTTTGGTCAAAAAAACTGTTTTTTGCTGACAAAATTGGAATTTTGCTGAGAATTTTCTTTGGCCCAAAACACCACTTTTTCACTGCTAAACGCACCTTTTGGGCGAGAAAAGCACATTTTGGGTGTCAAAAACACTGTTTTGCTAGAAAAAAAACCTTTTTAGCCCAAAAAACTGAAAAATGGCCATTTTGGCTCTCAAAACTAGGTTTTTCGCTGACGGTAGGACCTGTTTGCTGAAACCACCACTTTTTGCTCCTGAAAAGACCTCACAAGACAAAAACACGACGTTTTGGCGAAAAAAAATGGGGTTTTGGCTGAGAAAAGGTGCTTTTTGGTCAAAAAAACTGTTTTTTGCTGACAAAATTGGAATTTTGCTGAGAATTTTCTTTGGCCCAAAACACCACTTTTTCACTGCTAAACGCACCTTTTGGGCGAGAAAAGCACATTTTGGGTGTCAAAAACACTGTTTTGCTAGAAAAAAAACCTTTTTAGCCCAAAAAACTGAAAAATGGCCATTTTGGCTCTCAAAACTAGGTTTTTCGCTGACGGTAGGACCTGTTTGCTGAAACCACCACTTTTTGCTCCTGAAAAGACCTCACAAGATAAAAACACGACGTTTTGGCGAAAAAAAATGGGGTTTTGGCTGAGAAAACGTGCTTTTTGGTCAAAAAAACTGTTTTTTGCTGACAAAATTGGAATTTTGCTGAGAATTTTCTTTGGCCCAAAACACCACTTTTTCACTGCTAAACGCACCTTTTGGGCGAGAAAAGCACATTTTGGGTGTCAAAAACACTGTTTTGCTAGAAAAAAAACCTTTTTAGCCCAAAAAACTGAAAAATGGCCATTTTGGCTCTCAAAACTAGGTTTTTCGCTGACGGTAGGACCTGTTTGCTGAAACCACCACTTTTTGCTCCTGAAAAGACCTCACAAGATAAAAACACGACGTTTTGGCGAAAAAAAATGGGGTTTTGGCTGAGAAAAGGTGCTTTTTGGTCAAAAAAACTGTTTTTTGCTGACAAAATTGGAATTTTGCTGAGAATTTTCTTTGGCCCAAAACACCACTTTTTCACTGCTAAACGCACCTTTTGGGCGAGAAAAGCACATTTTGGGTGTCAAAAACACTGTTTTGCTAGAAAAAAAACCTTTTTAGCCCAAAAAACTGAAAAATGGCCATTTTGGCTCTCAAAACTAGGTTTTTCGCTGACGGTAGGACCTGTTTGCTGAAACCACCACTTTTTGCTCCTGAAAAGACCTCACAAGATAAAAACACGACGTTTTGGCGAAAAAAAATGGGGTTTTGGCTGAGAAAAGGTGCTTTTTGGTCAAAAAAACTGTTTTTTGCTGACAAAATTGGAATTTTGCTGAGAATTTTCTTTGGCCCAAAACACCACTTTTTCACTGCTAAACGCACCTTTTGGGCGAGAAAAGCACATTTTGGGTGTCAAAAACACTGTTTTGCTAGAAAAAAAACCTTTTTAGCCCAAAAAACTGAAAAATGGCCATTTTGGCTCTCAAAACTAGGTTTTTCGCTGACGGTAGGACCTGTTTGCTGAAACCACCACTTTTTGCTCCTGAAAAGACCTCACAAGATAAAAACACGACGTTTTGGCGAAAAAAAATGGGGTTTTGGCTGAGAAAAGGTGCTTTTTGGTCAAAAAAACTGTTTTTTGCTGACAAAATTGGAATTTTGCTGAGAATTTTCTTTGGCCCAAAACACCACTTTTTCACTGCTAAACGCACCTTTTGGGCGAGAAAAGCACATTTTGGGTGTCAAAAACACTGTTTTGCTAGAAAAAAAAACCTTTTTAGCCCAAAAAATTGAAAAATGGCCATTTTGGCTCTCAAAACTAGGTTTTTCGCTGACGGTAGGACCTGTTTGCTGAAACCACCACTTTTTGCCCCTGAAAAGACCTCACAAGATAAAAACACGACGTTTTGGCGAAAAAAAAAGGGGGGTTTTGGCTGAGAAAAGGTGCTTTTTGGTCAAAAAAACTGTTTTTTGCTGACAAAATTGGAATTTTGCTGAGAATTTTCTTTGGCCCAAAACACCACTTTTTCACTGCTAAACGCACCTTTTGGGCGAGAAAAGCACATTTTGGGTGTCAAAAACACTGTTTTGCTAGAAAAAAAACCTTTTTAGCCCAAAAAACTGAAAAATGGCCATTTTGGCTCTCAAAACTAGGTTTTTCGCTGACGGTAGGACCTGTTTGCTGAAACCACCACTTTTTGCTCCTGAAAAGACCTCACAAGATAAAAACACGACGTTTTGGCGAAAAAAAATGGGGTTTTGGCTGAGAAAACGTGCTTTTTGGTCAAAAAAACTGTTTTTTGCTGACAAAATTGGAATTTTGCTGAGAATTTTCTTTGGCCCAAAACACCACTTTTTCACTGCTAAACGCACCTTTTGGGCGAGAAAAGCACATTTTGGGTGTCAAAAACACTGTTTTGCTAGAAAAAAAACCTTTTTAGCCCAAAAAACTGAAAAATGGCCATTTTGGCTCTCAAAACTAGGTTTTTCGCTGACGGTAGGACCTGTTTGCTGAAACCACCACTTTTTGCTCCTGAAAAGACCTCACAAGATAAAAACACGACGTTTTGGCGAAAAAAAATGGGGTTTTGGCTGAGAAAAGGTGCTTTTTGGTCAAAAAAACTGTTTTTTGCTGACAAAATTGGAATTTTGCTGAGAATTTTCTTTGGCCCAAAACACCACTTTTTCACTGCTAAACGCACCTTTTGGGCGAGAAAAGCACATTTTGGGTGTCAAAAACACTGTTTTGCTAGAAAAAAAACCTTTTTAGCCCAAAAAACTGAAAAATGGCCATTTTGGCTCTCAAAACTAGGTTTTTCGCTGACGGTAGGACCTGTTTGCTGAAACCACCACTTTTTGCTCCTGAAAAGACCTCACAAGATAAAAACACGACGTTTTGGCGAAAAAAAATGGGGTTTTGGCTGAGAAAAGGTGCTTTTTGGTCAAAAAAACTGTTTTTTGCTGACAAAATTGGAATTTTGCTGAGAATTTTCTTTGGCCCAAAACACCACTTTTTCACTGCTAAACGCACCTTTTGGGCGAGAAAAGCACATTTTGGGTGTCAAAAACACTGTTTTGCTAGAAAAAAAACCTTTTTAGCCCAAAAAACTGAAAAATGGCCATTTTGGCTCTCAAAACTAGGTTTTTCGCTGACGGTAGGACCTGTTTGCTGAAACCACCACTTTTTGCTCCTGAAAAGACCTCACAAGATAAAAACACGACGTTTTGGCGAAAAAAAATGGGGTTTTGGCTGAGAAAAGGTGCTTTTTGGTCAAAAAAACTGTTTTTTGCTGACAAAATTGGAATTTTGCTGAGAATTTTCTTTGGCCCAAAACACCACTTTTTCACTGCTAAACGCACCTTTTGGGCGAGAAAAGCACATTTTGGGTGTCAAAAACACTGTTTTGCTAGAAAAAAAAACCTTTTTAGCCCAAAAAATTGAAAAATGGCCATTTTGGCTCTCAAAACTAGGTTTTTCGCTGACGGTAGGACCTGTTTGCTGAAACCACCACTTTTTGCCCCTGAAAAGACCTCACAAGATAAAAACACGACGTTTTGGCGAAAAAAAATGGGGTTTTGGCTGAGAAAAGGTGCTTTTTGGTCAAAAAAACTGTTTTTTGCTGACAAAATTGGAATTTTGCTGAGAATTTTCTTTGGCCCAAAACACCACTTTTTCACTGCTAAACGCACCTTTTGGGCGAGAAAAGCACATTTTGGGTGTCAAAAACACTGTTTTGCTAGAAAAAAAACCTTTTTAGCCCAAAAAACTGAAAAATGGCCATTTTGGCTCTCAAAACTAGGTTTTTCGCTGACGGTAGGACCTGTTTGCTGAAACCACCACTTTTTGCTCCTGAAAAGACCTCACAAGATAAAAACACGACGTTTTGGCGAAAAAAAATGGGGTTTTGGCTGAGAAAAGGTGCTTTTTGGTCCAAAAAACTGTTTTTTGCTGACAAAATTGGAATTTTGCTGAGAATTTTCTTTGGCCCAAAACACCACTTTTTCACTGCTAAACGCACCTTTTGGGCGAGAAAAGCACATTTTGGGTGTCAAAAACACTGTTTTGCTAGAAAAAAAACCTTTTTAGCCCAAAAAACTGAAAAATGGCCATTTTGGCTCTCAAAACTAGGTTTTTCGCTGACGGTAGGACCTGTTTGCTGAAACCACCACTTTTTGCTCCTGAAAAGACCTCACAAGATAAAAACACGACGTTTTGGCGAAAAAAAATGGGGTTTTGGCTGAGAAAAGGTGCTTTTTGGTCAAAAAAACTGTTTTTTGCTGACAAAATTGGAATTTTGCTGAGAATTTTCTTTGGCCCAAAACACCACTTTTTCACTGCTAAACGCACCTTTTGGGCGAGAAAAGCACATTTTGGGTGTCAAAAACACTGTTTTGCTAGAAAAAAAACCTTTTTAGCCCAAAAAACTGAAAAATGGCCATTTTGGCTCTCAAAACTAGGTTTTTCGCTGACGGTAGGACCTGTTTGCTGAAACCACCACTTTTTGCTCCTGAAAAGACCTCACAAGATAAAAACACGACGTTTTGGCGAAAAAAAATGGGGTTTTGGCTGAGAAAAGGTGCTTTTTGGTCCAAAAAACTGTTTTTTGCTGACAAAATTGGAATTTTGCTGAGAATTTTCTTTGGCCCAAAACACCACTTTTTCACTGCTAAACGCACCTTTTGGGCGAGAAAAGCACATTTTGGGTGTCAAAAACACTGTTTTGCTAGAAAAAAAACCTTTTTAGCCCAAAAAACTGAAAAATGGCCATTTTGGCTCTCAAAACTAGGTTTTTCGCTGACGGTAGGACCTGTTTGCTGAAACCACCACTTTTTGCTCCTGAAAAGACCTCACAAGACAAAAACACGACGTTTTGGGGAAAAAAAATGGGGTTTTGGCTGAGAAAAGGTGCTTTTTGGTCAAAAGAACTGTTTTTTGTTGACAAAATTGGAATTTTGCTGAGAATTTTCTTTGGCCCAAAACACCACTTTTTCACTGCTAAACGCACCTTTTGGGCGAGAAAAGCACATTTTGGGTGTCAAAAACACTGTTTTGCTAGAAAAAAAACCTTTTTAGCCCAAAAAACTGAAAAATGGCCATTTTGGCTCTCAAAACTAGGTTTTTCGCTGACGGTAGGACCTGTTTGCTGAAACCACCACTTTTTGCTCCTGAAAAGACCTCACAAGATAAAAACACGACGTTTTGGCGAAAAAAAATGGGGTTTTGGCTGAGAAAAGGTGCTTTTTGGTCAAAAAAACTGTTTTTTGCTGACAAAATTGGAATTTTGCTGAGAATTTTCTTTGGCCCAAAACACCACTTTTTCACTGCTAAACGCACCTTTTGGGCGAGAAAAGCACATTTTGGGTGTCAAAAACACTGTTTTGCTAGAAAAAAAACCTTTTTAGCCCAAAAAACTGAAAAATGGCCATTTTGGCTCTCAAAACTAGGTTTTTCGCTGACGGTAGGACCTGTTTGCTGAAACCACCACTTTTTGCTCCTGAAAAGACCTCACAAGATAAAAACACGACGTTTTGGCGAAAAAAAATGGGGTTTTGGCTGAGAAAAGGTGCTTTTTGGTCAAAAAAACTGTTTTTTGCTGACAAAATTGGAATTTTGCTGAGAATTTTCTTTGGCCCAAAACACCACTTTTTCACTGCTAAACGCACCTTTTGGGCGAGAAAAGCACATTTTGGGTGTCAAAAACACTGTTTTGCTAGAAAAAAAACCTTTTTAGCCCAAAAAACTGAAAAATGGCCATTTTGGCTCTCAAAACTAGGTTTTTCGCTGACGGTAGGACCTGTTTGCTGAAACCACCACTTTTTGCTCCTGAAAAGACCTCACAAGATAAAAACACGACGTTTTGGCGAAAAAAAATGGGGTTTTGGCTGAGAAAACGTGCTTTTTGGTCAAAAAAACTGTTTTTTGCTGACAAAATTGGAATTTTGCTGAGAATTTTCTTTGGCCCAAAACACCACTTTTTCACTGCTAAACGCACCTTTTGGGCGAGAAAAGCACATTTTGGGTGTCAAAAACACTGTTTTGCTAGAAAAAAAACCTTTTTAGCCCAAAAAACTGAAAAATGGCCATTTTGGCTCTCAAAACTAGGTTTTTCGCTGACGGTAGGACCTGTTTGCTGAAACCACCACTTTTTGCTCCTGAAAAGACCTCACAAGATAAAAACACGACGTTTTGGCGAAAAAAAATGGGGTTTTGGCTGAGAAAAGGTGCTTTTTGGTCAAAAAAACTGTTTTTTGCTGACAAAATTGGAATTTTGCTGAGAATTTTCTTTGGCCCAAAACACCACTTTTTCACTGCTGAACGCACCTTTTGGGCGAGAAAAGCACATTTTGGGTGTCAAAAACACTGTTTTGCTAGAAAAAAAACCTTTTTAGCCCAAAAAACTGAAAAATGGCCATTTTGGCTCTCAAAACTAGGTTTTTCGCTGACGGTAGGACCTGTTTGCTGAAACCACCACTTTTTGCTCCTGAAAAGACCTCACAAGATAAAAACACGACGTTTTGGCAAAAAAAAAAATGGGGTTTTGGCTGAGAAAAGGTGCTTTTTGGTCAAAAAAACTGTTTTTTGCTGACAAAATTGGAATTTGGCTGAGAATTTTCTTTGGCCCAAAACACCACTTTTTCACTGCTAAACGCACCTTTTGGGCGAGAAAAGCACATTTTGGGTGTCAAAAACACTGTTTTGCTAGAAAAAAAACCTTTTTAGCCCAAAAAACTGAAAAATGGCCATTTTGGCTCTCAAAACTAGGTTTTTCGCTGACGGTAGGACCTGTTTGCTGAAACCACCACTTTTTGCTCCTGAAAAGACCTCACAAGATAAAAACACGACGTTTTGGCGAAAAAAAATGGGGTTTTGGCTGAGAAAACGTGCTTTTTGGTCAAAAAACTGTTTTTTGCTGACAAAATTGGAATTTGGCTGAGAATTTTCTTTGGCCCAAAACACCACTTTTTCACTGCTAAACGCACCTTTTGGGCGAGAAAAGCACATTTTGGGTGTCAAAAACACTGTTTTGCTAGAAAAAAAACCTTTTTAGCCCAAAAAACTGAAAAATGGCCATTTTGGCTCTCAAAACTAGGTTTTTCGCTGACGGTAGGACCTGTTTGCTGAAACCACCACTTTTTGCTCCTGAAAAGACCTCACAAGATAAAAACACGACGTTTTGGCGAAAAAAAATGGGGTTTTGGCTGAGAAAAGGTGCTTTTTGGTCAAAAAAACTGTTTTTTGCTGACAAAATTGGAATTTGGCTGAGAATTTTCTTTGGCCCAAAACACCACTTTTTCACTGCTAAACGCACCTTTTGGGCGAGAAAAGCACATTTTGGGTGTCAAAAACACTGTTTTGCTAGAAAAAAAACCTTTTTAGCCCAAAAAACTGAAAAATGGCCATTTTGGCTCTCAAAACTAGGTTTTTCGCTGACGGTAGGACCTGTTTGCTGAAACCACCACTTTTTGCTCCTGAAAAGACCTCACAAGATAAAAACACGACGTTTTGGCGAAAAAAAATGGGGTTTTGGCTGAGAAAAGGTGCTTTTTGGTCAAAAAAACTGTTTTTTACTGACAAAATTGATATTTTGCTGAGAATTTTCTTTGGCCCAAAACACCACTTTTTCACTGCTAAACGCACCTTTTGGGCGAGAAAAGCACATTTTGGGTGTCAAAAACACTGTTTTGCTAGAAAAAAAACCTTTTTAGCCCAAAAAACTGAAAAATGGCCATTTTGGCTCTCAAAACTAGGTTTTTCGCTGACGGTAGGACCTGTTTGCTGAAACCACCACTTTTTGCTTCTGAAAAGACCTCACAAGATAAAAACACGACGTTTTGGCGAAAAAAAATGGGGTTTTGGCTGAGAAAAGGTGCTTTTTGGTCAAAAAAACTGTTTTTTGCTGACAAAATTGGAATTTTGCTGAGAATTTTCTTTGGCCCAAAACACCACTTTTTCACTGCTAAACGCACCTTTTGGGCGAGAAAAGCACATTTTGGTTGTCAAAAACACTGTTTTGCTAGAAAAAAAACCTTTTTAGCCCAAAAAACTGAAAAATGGCCATTTTGGCTCTCAAAACTAGGTTTTTCGCTGACGGTAGGACCTGTTTGCTGAAACCACCACTTTTTGCTCCTGAAAAGACCTCACAAGATAAAAACACGACGTTTTGGCGAAAAAAAATGGGGTTTTGGCTGAGAAAAGGTGCTTTTTGGTCAAAAAAACTGTTTTTTGCTGACAAAATTGGAATTTGGCTGAGAATTTTCTTTGGCCCAAAACACCACTTTTTCACTGCTAAACGCACCTTTTGGGCGAGAAAAGCACATTTTGGGTGTCAAAAACACTGTTTTGCTAGAAAAAAAACCTTTTTAGCCCAAAAAACTGAAAAATGGCCATTTTGGCTCTCAAAACTAGGTTTTTCGCTGACGGTAGGACCTGTTTGCTGAAACCACCACTTTTTGCTCCTGAAAAGACCTCACAAGATAAAAACACGACGTTTTGGCGAAAAAAAATGGGGTTTTGGCTGAGAAAAGGTGCTTTTTGGTCAAAAAAACTGTTTTTTGCTGACAAAATTGGAATTTGGCTGAGAATTTTCTTTGGCCCAAAACACCACTTTTTCACTGCTAAACGCACCTTTTGGGCGAGAAAAGCACATTTTGGGTGTCAAAAACACTGTTTTGCTAGAAAAAAAACCTTTTTAGCCCAAAAAACTGAAAAATGGCCATTTTGGCTCTCAAAACTAGGTTTTTCGCTGACGGTAGGACCTGTTTGCTGAAACCACCACTTTTTGCTCCTGAAAAGACCTCACAAGATAAAAACACGACGTTTTGGCGAAAAAAAATGGGGTTTTGGCTGAGAAAAGGTGCTTTTTGGTCAAAAAAACTGTTTTTTGCTGACAAAATTGGAATTTGGCTGAGAATTTTCTTTGGCCCAAAACACCACTTTTTCACTGCTAAACGCACCTTTTGGGCGAGAAAAGCACATTTTGGGTGTCAAAAACACTGTTTTGCTAGAAAAAAAACCTTTTTAGCCCAAAAAACTGAAAAATGGCCATTTTGGCTCTCAAAACTAGGTTTTTCGCTGACGGTAGGACCTGTTTGCTGAAACCACCACTTTTTGCTCCTGAAAAGACCTCACAAGATAAAAACACGACGTTTTGGCTAAAAAAAATGGGATTTTGGCTGAGAAAAGGTGCTTTTTGGTCAAAAAAACTGTTTTTTGCTGACAAAATTGGAATTTGGCTGAGAATTTTCTTTGGCCCAAAACACCACTTTTTCACTGCTAAACGCACCTTTTGGGCGAGAAAAGCACATTTTGGGTGTCAAAAACACTGTTTTGCTAGAAAAAAAAACCTTTTTAGCCCAAAAAACTGAAAAATGGCCATTTTGGCTCTCAAAACTAGGTTTTTCGCTGACGGTAGGACCTGTTTGCTGAAACCACCACTTTTTGCTCCTGAAAAGACCTCACAAGATAAAAACACGACGTTTTGGCGAAAAAAAATGGGGTTTTGGCTGAGAAAAGGTGCTTTTTGGTCCAAAAAACTGTTTTTTGCTGACAAAATTGGAATTTGGCTGAGAATTTTCTTTGGCCCAAAACACCACTTTTTCACTGCTAAACGCACCTTTTGGGCGAGAAAAGCACATTTTGGGTGTCAAAAACACTGTTTTGCTAGAAAAAAAACCTTTTTAGCCCAAAAAACTGAAAAATGGCCATTTTGGCTCTCAAAACTAGGTTTTTCGCTGACGGTAGGACCTGTTTGCTGAAACCACCACTTTTTGCTCCTGAAAAGACCTCACAAGATAAAAACACGACGTTTTGGCGAAAAAAAATGGGGTTTTGGCTGAGAAAAGGTGCTTTTTGGTCAAAAAAACTGTTTTTTGCTGACAAAATTGGAATTTGGCTGAGAATTTTCTTTGGCCCAAAACACCACTTTTTCACTGCTAAACGCACCTTTTGGGCGAGAAAAGCACATTTTGGGTGTCAAAAACACTGTTTTGCTAGAAAAAAAAGCTTTTTAGCCCAAAAAACTGAAAAATGGCCATTTTGGCTCTCAAAACTAGGTTTTTCGCTGACGGTAGGACCTGTTTGCTGAAACCACCACTTTTTGCTCCTGAAAAGACCTCACAAGATAAAAACACGACGTTTTGGCGAAAAAAAATGGGGTTTTGGCTGAGAAAAGGTGCTTTTTGGTCCAAAAAACTGTTTTTTGCTGACAAAATTGGAATTTGGCTGAGAATTTTCTTTGGCCCAAAACACCACTTTTTCACTGCTAAACGCACCTTTTGGGCGAGAAAAGCACATTTTGGGTGTCAAAAACACTGTTTTGCTAGAAAAAAAACCTTTTTAGCCCAAAAAACTGAAAAATGGCCATTTTGGCTCTCAAAACTAGGTTTTTCGCTGACGGTAGGACCTGTTTGCTGAAACCACCACTTTTTGCTCCTGAAAAGACCTCACAAGATAAAAACACGACGTTTTGGCGAAAAAAAATGGGGTTTTGGCTGAGAAAAGGTGCTTTTTGGTCAAAAAAACTGTTTTTTGCTGACAAAATTGGAATTTTGCTGAGAATTTTCTTTGGCCCAAAACACCACTTTTTCACTGCTAAACGCACCTTTTGGGCGAGAAAAGCACATTTTGGGTGTCAAAAACACTGTTTTGCTAGAAAAAAAACCTTTTTAGCCCAAAAAACTGAAAAATGGCCATTTTGGCTCTCAAAACTAGGTTTTTCGCTGACGGTAGGACCTGTTTGCTGAAACCACCACTTTTTGCTCCTGAAAAGACCTCACAAGATAAAAACACGACGTTTTGGCGAAAAAAAATGGGGTTTTGGCTGAGAAAAGGTGCTTTTTGGTCAAAAAAACTGTTTTTTGCTGACAAAATTGGAATTTTGCTGAGAATTTTCTTTGGCCCAAAACACCACTTTTTCACTGCTAAACGCACCTTTTGGGCGAGAAAAGCACATTTTGGGTGTCAAAAACACTGTTTTGCTAGAAAAAAAACCTTTTTAGCCCAAAAAACTGAAAAATGGCCATTTTGGCTCTCAAAACTAGGTTTTTCGCTGACGGTAGGACCTGTTTGCTGAAACCACCACTTTTTGCTCCTGAAAAGACCTCACAAGATAAAAACACGACGTTTTGGCGAAAAAAAATGGGGTTTTGGCTGAGAAAAGGTGCTTTTTGGTCCAAAAAACTGTTTTTTGCTGACAAAATTGGAATTTTGCTGAGAATTTTCTTTGGCCCAAAACACCACTTTTTCACTGCTAAACGCACCTTTTGGGCAAGAAAAGCACATTTTGGGTGTCAAAAACACTGTTTTGCTAGAAAAAAAAACTTTTTAGCCCAAAAAACTGAAAAATGGCCATTTTGGCTCTCAAAACTAGGTTTTTCGCTGACGGTAGGACCTGTTTGCTGAAACCACCACTTTTTGCTCCTGAAAAGACCTCACAAGATAAAAACACGACGTTTTGGCGAAAAAAAATGGGGTTTTGGCTGAGAAAAGGTGCTTTTTGGTCAAAAAAACTGTTTTTTGCTGACAAAATTGGAATTTTGCTGAGAATTTTCTTTGGCCCAAAACACCACTTTTTCACTGCTAAACGCACCTTTTGGGCGAGAAAAGCACATTTTGGGTGTCAAAAACACTGTTTTGCTAGAAAAAAAACCTTTTTAGCCCAAAAAACTGAAAAATGGCCATTTTGGCTCTCAAAACTAGGTTTTTCGCTGACGGTAGGACCTGTTTGCTGAAACCACCACTTTTTGCTCCTGAAAAGACCTCACAAGATAAAAACACGACGTTTTGGCGAAAAAAAATGGGGTTTTGGCTGAGAAAAGGTGCTTTTTGGTCAAAAAAACTGTTTTTTGCTGACAAAATTGGAATTTGGCTGAGAATTTTCTTTGGCCCAAAACACCACTTTTTCACTGCTAAACGCACCTTTTGGGCGAGAAAAGCACATTTTGGGTGTCAAAAACACTGTTTTGCTAGAAAAAAAACCTTTTTAGCCCAAAAAACTGAAAAATGGCCATTTTGGCTCTCAAAACTAGGTTTTTCGCTGACGGTAGGACCTGTTTGCTGAAACCACCACTTTTTGCTCCTGAAAAGACCTCACAAGATAAAAACACGACGTTTTGGCGAAAAAAAATGGGGTTTTGGCTGAGAAAAGGTGCTTTTTGGTCAAAAAAACTGTTTTTTGCTGACAAAATTGGAATTTTGCTGAGAATTTTCTTTGGCCCAAAACACCACTTTTTCACTGCTAAACGCACCTTTTGGGCGAGAAAAGCACATTTTGGGTGTCAAAAACACTGTTTTGCTAGAAAAAAAACCTTTTTAGCCCAAAAAACTGAAAAATGGCCATTTTGGCTCTCAAAACTAGGTTTTTCGCTGACGGTAGGACCTGTTTGCTGAAACCACCACTTTTTGCTCCTGAAAAGACCTCACAAGATAAAAACACGACGTTTTGGCAAAAAAAAATGGGGTTTTGGCTGAGAAAAGGTGCTTTTTGGTCAAAAAAACTGTTTTTTGCTGACAAAATTGGAATTTTGCTGAGAATTTTCTTTGGCCCAAAACACCACTTTTTCACTGCTAAACGCACCTTTTGGGCGAGAAAAGCACATTTTGGGTGTCAAAAACACTGTTTTGCTAGAAAAAAAACCTTTTTAGCCCAAAAAACTGAAAAATGGCCATTTTGGCTCTCAAAACTAGGTTTTTCGCTGACGGTAGGACCTGTTTGCTGAAACCACCACTTTTTGCTCCTGAAAAGACCTCACAAGATAAAAACACGACGTTTTGGCGAAAAAAAATGGGGTTTTGGCTGAGAAAAGGTGCTTTTTGGTCCAAAAAACTGTTTTTTGCTGACAAAATTGGAATTTTGCTGAGAATTTTCTTTGGCCCAAAACACCACTTTTTCACTGCTAAACGCACCTTTTGGGCGAGAAAAGCACATTTTGGGTGTCAAAAACACTGTTTTGCTAGAAAAAAAACCTTTTTAGCCCAAAAAACTGAAAAATGGCCATTTTGGCTCTCAAAACTAGGTTTTTCGCTGACGGTAGGACCTGTTTGCTGAAACCACCACTTTTTGCTCCTGAAAAGACCTCACAAGATAAAAACACGACGTTTTGGCGAAAAAAAATGGGGTTTTGGCTGAGAAAAGGTGCTTTTTGGTCCAAAAAACTGTTTTTTGCTGACAAAATTGGAATTTTGCTGAGAATTTTCTTTGGCCCAAAACACCACTTTTTCACTGCTAAACGCACCTTTTGGGCGAGAAAAGCACATTTTGGGTGTCAAAAACACTGTTTTGCTAGAAAAAAAACCTTTTTAGCCCAAAAAACTGAAAAATGGCCATTTTGGCTCTCAAAACTAGGTTTTTCGCTGACGGTAGGACGTGTTTGCTGAAACCACCACTTTTTGCTCCTGAAAAGACCTCACAAGATAAAAACACGACGTTTTGGCGAAAAAAAATGGGGTTTTGGCTGAGAAAAGGTGCTTTTTGGTCAAAAAAACTGTTTTTTGCTGACAAAATTGGAATTTTGCTGAGAATTTTCTTTGGCCCAAAACACCACTTTTTCACTGCTAAACGCACCTTTTGGGCAAGAAAAGCACATTTTGGGTGTCAAAAACACTGTTTTGCTAGAAAAAAAAACTTTTTAGCCCAAAAAACTGAAAAATGGCCATTTTGGCTCTCAAAACTAGGTTTTTCGCTGACGGTAGGACCTGTTTGCTGAAACCACCACTTTTTGCTCCTGAAAAGACCTCACAAGATAAAAACACGACGTTTTGGCGAAAAAAAATGGGGTTTTGGCTGAGAAAAGGTGCTTTTTGGTCAAAAAAACTGTTTTTTGCTGACAAAATTGGAATTTTGCTGAGAATTTTCTTTGGCCCAAAACACCACTTTTTCACTGCTAAACGCACCTTTTGGGCGAGAAAAGCACATTTTGGGTGTCAAAAACACTGTTTTGCTAGAAAAAAAAACCTTTTTAGCCCAAAAAACTGAAAAATGGCCATTTTGGCTCTCAAAACTAGGTTTTTCGCTGACGGTAGGACCTGTTTGCTGAAACCACCACTTTTTGCTCCTGAAAAGACCTCACAAGATAAAAACACGACGTTTTGGCGAAAAAAAATGGGGTTTTGGCTGAGAAAAGGTGCTTTTTGGTCAAAAAAACTGTTTTTTGCTGACAAAATTGGAATTTGGCTGAGAATTTTCTTTGGCCCAAAACACCACTTTTTCACTGCTAAACGCACCTTTTGGGCGAGAAAAGCACATTTTGGGTGTCAAAAACACTGTTTTGCTAGAAAAAAAACCTTTTTAGCCCAAAAAACTGAAAAATGGCCATTTTGGCTCTCAAAACTAGGTTTTTCGCTGACGGTAGGACCTGTTTGCTGAAACCACCACTTTTTGCTCCTGAAAAGACCTCACAAGATAAAAACACGACGTTTTGGCGAAAAAAAATGGGGTTTTGGCTGAGAAAAGGTGCTTTTTGGTCAAAAAAACTGTTTTTTGCTGACAAAATTGGAATTTGGCTGAGAATTTTCTTTGGCCCAAAACACCACTTTTTCACTGCTAAACGCACCTTTTGGGCGAGAAAAGCACATTTTGGGTGTCAAAAACACTGTTTTGCTAGAAAAAAAACCTTTTTAGCCCAAAAAACTGAAAAATGGCCATTTTGGCTCTCAAAACTAGGTTTTTCGCTGACGGTAGGACCTGTTTGCTGAAACCACCACTTTTTGCTCCTGAAAAGACCTCACAAGATAAAAACACGACGTTTTGGCGAAAAAAAATGGGGTTTTGGCTGAGAAAAGGTGCTTTTTGGTCCAAAAAACTGTTTTTTGCTGACAAAATTGGAATTTTGCTGAGAATTTTCTTTGGCCCAAAACACCACTTTTTCACTGCTAAACGCACCTTTTGGGCGAGAAAAGCACATTTTGGGTGTCAAAAACACTGTTTTGCTAGAAAAAAAACCTTTTTAGCCCAAAAAACTGAAAAATGGCCATTTTGGCTCTCAAAACTAGGTTTTTCGCTGACGGTAGGACCTGTTTGCTGAAACCACCACTTTTTGCTCCTGAAAAGACCTCACAAGATAAAAACACGACGTTTTGGCAAAAAAAAATGGGGTTTTGGCTGAGAAAAGGTGCTTTTTGGTCAAAAAAACTGTTTTTTGCTGACAAAATTGGAATTTTGCTGAGAATTTTCTTTGGCCCAAAACACCACTTTTTCACTGCTAAACGCACCTTTTGGGCGAGAAAAGCACATTTTGGGTGTCAAAAACACTGTTTTGCTAGAAAAAAAACCTTTTTAGCCCAAAAAACTGAAAAATGGCCATTTTGGCTCTCAAAACTAGGTTTTTCGCTGACGGTAGGACCTGTTTGCTGAAACCACCACTTTTTGCTCCTGAAAAGACCTCACAAGATAAAAACACGACGTTTTGGCGAAAAAAAATGGGGTTTTGGCTGAGAAAAGGTGCTTTTTGGTCCAAAAAACTGTTTTTTGCTGACAAAATTGGAATTTTGCTGAGAATTTTCTTTGGCCCAAAACACCACTTTTTCACTGCTAAACGCACCTTTTGGGCGAGAAAAGCACATTTTGGGTGTCAAAAACACTGTTTTGCTAGAAAAAAAACCTTTTTAGCCCAAAAAACTGAAAAATGGCCATTTTGGCTCTCAAAACTAGGTTTTTCGCTGACGGTAGGACCTGTTTGCTGAAACCACCACTTTTTGCTCCTGAAAAGACCTCACAAGATAAAAACACGACATTTTGGCGAAAAAAAATGGGGTTTTGGCTGAGAAAAGGTGCTTTTTGGTCCAAAAAACTGTTTTTTGCTGACAAAATTGGAATTTTGCTGAGAATTTTCTTTGGCCCAAAACACCACTTTTTCACTGCTAAACGCACCTTTTGGGCGAGAAAAGCACATTTTGGGTGTCAAAAACACTGTTTTGCTAGAAAAAAAACCTTTTTAGCCCAAAAAACTGAAAAATGGCCATTTTGGCTCTCAAAACTAGGTTTTTCGCTGACGGTAGGACGTGTTTGCTGAAACCACCACTTTTTGCTCCTGAAAAGACCTCACAAGATAAAAACACGACGTTTTGGCGAAAAAAAATGGGGTTTTGGCTGAGAAAAGGTGCTTTTTGGTCAAAAAAACTGTTTTTTGCTGACAAAATTGGAATTTTGCTGAGAATTTTCTTTGGCCTAAAACACCACTTTTTCACTGCTAAACGCACCTTTTGGGCGAGAAAAGCACATTTTGGGTGTCAAAAACACTGTTTTGCTAGAAAAAAAACCTTTTTAGCCCAAAAAACTGAAAAATGGCCATTATGGCTCTCAAAACTAGGTTTTTCGCTGACGGTAGGACCTGTTTGCTGAAACCACCACTTTTTGCTCCTGAAAAGACCTCACAAGATAAAAACACGACGTTTTGGCGAAAAAAAATGGGGTTTTGGCTGAGAAAAGGTGCTTTTTGGTCAAAAAAACTGTTTTTTGCTGACAAAATTGGAATTTTGCTGAGAATTTTCTTTGGCCCAAAACACCACTTTTTCACTGCTAAACGCACCTTTTGGGCGAGAAAAGCACATTTTGGGTGTCAAAAACACTGTTTTGCTAGAAAAAAAAACCTTTTTAGCCCAAAAAACTGAAAAATGGCCATTTTGGCTCTCAAAACTAGGTTTTTCGCTGACGGTAGGACCTGTTTGCTGAAACCACCACTTTTTGCTCCTGAAAAGACCTCACAAGATAAAAACACGACGTTTTGGCGAAAAAAAATGGGGTTTTGGCTGAGAAAAGGTGCTTTTTGGTCAAAAAAACTGTTTTTTGCTGACAAAATTGGAATTTTGCTGAGAATTTTCTTTGGCCCAAAACACCACTTTTTCACTGCTAAACGCACCTTTTGGGCGAGAAAAGCACATTTTGGGTGTCAAAAACACTGTTTTGCTAGAAAAAAAACCTTTTTAGCCCAAAAAACTGAAAAATGGCCATTTTGGCTCTCAAAACTAGGTTTTTCGCTGACGGTAGGACCTGTTTGCTGAAACCACCACTTTTTGCTCCTGAAAAGACCTCACAAGATAAAAACACGACGTTTTGGCGAAAAAAAATGGGGTTTTGGCTGAGAAAAGGTGCTTTTTGGTCCAAAAAACTGTTTTTTGCTGACAAAATTGGAATTTTGCTGAGAATTTTCTTTGGCCCAAAACACCCCTTTTTCACTGCTAAACGCACCTTTTGGGCGAGAAAAGCACATTTTGGGTGTCAAAAACACTGTTTTGCTAGAAAAAAAACCTTTTTAGCCCAAAAAACTGAAAAATGGCCATTTTGGCTCTCAAAACTAGGTTTTTCGCTGACGGTAGGACCTGTTTGCTGAAACCACCACTTTTTGCTCCTGAAAAGACCTCACAAGATAAAAACACGACGTTTTGGTGAAAAAAAATGGGGTTTTGGCTGAGAAAAGGTGCTTTTTGGTCAAAAAAACTGTTTTTTGCTGACAAAATTGGAATTTTGCTGAGAATTTTCTTTGGCCCAAAACACCACTTTTTCACTGCTAAACGCACCTTTTGGGCGAGAAAAGCACATTTTGGGTGTCAAAAACACTGTTTTGCTAGAAAAAAAACCTTTTTAGCCCAAAAAACTGAAAAATGGCCATTTTGGCTCTCAAAACTAGGTTTTTCGCTGACGGTAGGACGTGTTTGCTGAAACCACCACTTTTTGCTCCTGAAAAGACCTCACAAGATAAAAACACGACGTTTTGGCGAAAAAAAATGGGGTTTTGGCTGAGAAAAGGTGCTTTTTGGTCAAAAAAACTGTTTTTTGCTGACAAAATTGGAATTTGGCTGAGAATTTTCTTTGGCCTAAAACACCACTTTTTCACTGCTAAACGCACCTTTTGGGCGAGAAAAGCACATTTTGGGTGTCAAAAACACTGTTTTGCTAGAAAAAAAACCTTTTTAGCCCAAAAAACTGAAAAATGGCCATTTTGGCTCTCAAAACTAGGTTTTTCGCTGACGGTAGGACCTGTTTGCTGAAACCACCACTTTTTGCTCCTGAAAAGACCTCACAAGATAAAAACACGACGTTTTGGCGAAAAAAAATGGGGTTTTGGCTGAGAAAAGGTGCTTTTTGGTCAAAAAAACTGTTTTTTGCTGACAAAATTGGAATTTTGCTGAGAATTTTCTTTGGCCCAAAACACCACTTTTTCACTGCTAAACGCACCTTTTGGGCGAGAAAAGCACATTTTGGGTGTCAAAAACACTGTTTTGCTAGAAAAAAAACCTTTTTAGCCCAAAAAACTGAAAAATGGCCATTTTGGCTCTCAAAACTAGGTTTTTCGCTGACGGTAGGACCTGTTTGCTGAAACCACCACTTTTTGCTCCTGAAAAGACCTCACAAGATAAAAACACGACGTTTTGGCGAAAAAAAATGGGGTTTTGGCTGAGAAAAGGTGCTTTTTGGTCAAAAAAACTGTTTTTTGCTGACAAAATTGGAATTTGGCTGAGAATTTTCTTTGGCCTAAAACACCACTTTTTCACTGCTAAACGCACCTTTTGGGCGAGAAAAGCACATTTTGGGTGTCAAAAACACTGTTTTGCTAGAAAAAAAACCTTTTTAGCCCAAAAAACTGAAAAATGGCCATTTTGGCTCTCAAAACTAGGTTTTTCGCTGACGGTAGGACCTGTTTGCTGAAACCACCACTTTTTGCTCCTGAAAAGACCTCACAAGATAAAAACACGACGTTTTGGCGAAAAAAAATGGGGTTTTGGCTGAGAAAAGGTGCTTTTTGGTCAAAAAAACTGTTTTTTGCTGACAAAATTGGAATTTTGCTGAGAATTTTCTTTGGCCCAAAACACCCCTTTTTCACTGCTAAACGCACCTTTTGGGCGAGAAAAGCACATTTTGGGTGTCAAAAACACTGTTTTGCTAGAAAAAAAACCTTTTTAGCCCAAAAAACTGAAAAATGGCCATTTTGGCTCTCAAAACTAGGTTTTTCGCTGACGGTAGGACCTGTTTGCTGAAACCACCACTTTTTGCTCCTGAAAAGACCTCACAAGATAAAAACACGACGTTTTGGCGAAAAAAAATGGGGTTTTGGCTGAGAAAAGGTGCTTTTTGGTCCAAAAAACTGTTTTTTGCTGACAAAATTGGAATTTTGCTGAGAATTTTCTTTGGCCCAAAACACCACTTTTTCACTGCTAAACGCACCTTTTGGGCGAGAAAAGCACATTTTGGGAGTCAAAAACACTGTTTTGCTAGAAAAAAAAACTTTTTAGCCCAAAAAACTGAAAAATGGCCATTTTGGCTCTCAAAACTAGGTTTTTCGCTGACGGTAGGACCTGTTTGCTGAAACCACCACTTTTTGCTCCTGAAAAGACCTCACAAGATAAAAACACGACGTTTTGGCAAAAAAAAATGGGGTTTTGGCTGAGAAAAGGTGCTTTTTGGTCAAAAAAACTGTTTTTTGCTGACAAAATTGGAATTTTGCTGAGAATTTTCTTTGGCCCAAAACACCACTTTTTCACTGCTAAACGCACCTTTTGGGCGAGAAAAGCACATTTTGGGTGTCAAAAACACTGTTTTGCTAGAAAAAAAACCTTTTTAGCCCAAAAAACTGAAAAATGGCCATTTTGGCTCTCAAAACTAGGTTTTTCGCTGACGGTAGGACCTGTTTGCTGAAACCACCACTTTTTGCTCCTGAAAAGACCTCAAAAGATAAAAACACGACGTTTTGGCGAAAAAAAATGGGGTTTTGGCTGAGAAAAGGTGCTTTTTGGTCAAAAAAACTGTTTTTTGCTGACAAAATTGGAATTTTGCTGAGAATTTTCTTTGGCCCAAAACACCACTTTTTCACTGCTAAACGCACCTTTTGGGCGAGAAAAGCACATTTTGGGTGTCAAAAACACTGTTTTGCTAGAAAAAAAACCTTTTTAGCCCAAAAAACTGAAAAATGGCCATTTTGGCTCTCAAAACTAGGTTTTTCGCTGACGGTAGGACCTGTTTGCTGAAACCACCACTTTTTGCTCCTGAAAAGACCTCACAAGATAAAAACACGACGTTTTGGCGAAAAAAAATGGGGTTTTGGCTGAGAAAAGGTGCTTTTTGGTCAAAAAAACTGTTTTTTGCTGACAAAATTGGAATTTTGCTGAGAATTTTCTTTGGCCCAAAACACCACTTTTTCACTGCTAAACGCACCTTTTGGGCGAGAAAAGCACATTTTGGGTGTCAAAAACACTGTTTTGCTAGAAAAAAAAACTTTTAAGCCCAAAAAACTGAAAAATGGCCATTTTGGCTCTCAAAACTAGGTTTTTCGCTGACGGTAGGACCTGTTTGCTGAAACCACCACTTTTTGCTCCTGAAAAGACCTCACAAGATAAAAACACGACGTTTTGGCGAAAAAAAATGGGGTTTTGGCTGAGAAAAGGTGCTTTTTGGTCAAAAAAACTGTTTTTTGCTGACAAAATTGGAATTTTGCTGAGAATTTTCTTTGGCCCAAAACACCACTTTTTCACTGCTAAACGCACCTTTTGGGCGAGAAAAGCACATTTTGGGTGTCAAAAACACTGTTTTGCTAGAAAAAAAACCTTTTTAGCCCAAAAAACTGAAAAATGGCCATTTTGGCTCTCAAAACTAGGTTTTTCGCTGACGGTAGGACCTGTTTGCTGAAACCACCACTTTTTGCTCCTGAAAAGACCTCACAAGATAAAAACACGACGTTTTGGCGAAAAAAAATGGGGTTTTGGCTGAGAAAAGGTGCTTTTTGGTCAAAAAAACTGTTTTTTGCTGACAAAATTGGAATTTTGCTGAGAATTTTCTTTGGCCCAAAACACCACTTTTTCACTGCTAAACGCACCTTTTGGGCGAGAAAAGCACATTTTGGGTGTCAAAAACACTGTTTTGCTAGAAAAAAAAACTTTTAAGCCCAAAAAACTGAAAAATGGCCATTTTGGCTCTCAAAACTAGGTTTTTCGCTGACGGTAGGACCTGTTTGCTGAAACCACCACTTTTTGCTCCTGAAAAGACCTCACAAGATAAAAACACGACGTTTTGGCGAAAAAAAATGGGGTTTTGGCTGAGAAAAGGTGCTTTTTGGTCCAAAAAACTGTTTTTTGCTGACAAAATTGGAATTTTGCTGAGAATTTTCTTTGGCCCAAAACACCACTTTTTCACTGCTAAACGCACCTTTTGGGCGAGAAAAGCACATTTTGGGTGTCAAAAACACTGTTTTGCTAGAAAAAAAACCTTTTTAGCCCAAAAAACTGAAAAATGGCCATTTTGGCTCTCAAAACTAGGTTTTTCGCTGACGGTAGGACCTGTTTGCTGAAACCACCACTTTTTGCTCCTGAAAAGACCTCACAAGATAAAAACACGACGTTTTGGCGAAAAAAAATGGGGTTTTGGCTGAGAAAAGGTGCTTTTTGGTCAAAAAAACTGTTTTTTGCTGACAAAATTGGAATTTTGCTGAGAATTTTCTTTGGCCCAAAACACCACTTTTTCACTGCTAAACGCACCTTTTGGGCGAGAAAAGCACATTTTGGGTGTCAAAAACACTGTTTTGCTAGAAAAAAAACCTTTTTAGCCCAAAAAACTGAAAAATGGCCATTTTGGCTCTCAAAACTAGGTTTTTCGCTGACGGTAGGACCTGTTTGCTGAAACCACCACTTTTTGCTCCTGAAAAGACCTCACAAGATAAAAACACGACGTTTTGGCGAAAAAAAATGGGGTTTTGGCTGAGAAAAGGTGCTTTTTGGTCAAAAAAACTGTTTTTTGCTGACAAAATTGGAATTTTGCTGAGAATTTTCTTTGGCCCAAAACACCACTTTTTCACTGCTAAACGCACCTTTTGGGCGAGAAAAGCACATTTTGGGTGTCAAAAACACTGTTTTGCTAGAAAAAAAACCTTTTTAGCCCAAAAAACTGAAAAATGGCTATTTTGGCTCTCAAAACTAGGTTTTTCGCTGACGGTAGGACCTGTTTGCTGAAACCACCACTTTTTGCTCCTGAAAAGACCTCACAAGATAAAAACACGACGTTTTGGCGAAAAAAAATGGGGTTTTGGCTGAGAAAAGGTGCTTTTTGGTCAAAAAAACTGTTTTTTGCTGACAAAATTGGAATTTTGCTGAGAATTTTCTTTGGCCCAAAACACCACTTTTTCACTGCTAAACGCACCTTTTGGGCGAGAAAAGCACATTTTGGGTGTCAAAAACACTGTTTTGCTAGAAAAAAAACCTTTTTAGCCCAAAAAACTAAAAAATGCCATTTTGGCTCTCAAAACTAGGTTTTTCGCTGACGGTAGGACCTGTTTGCTGAAACCACCACTTTTTGCTCCTGAAAAGACCTCACAAGATAAAAACACGACGTTTTGGCGAAAAAAAATGGGGTTTTGGCTGAGAAAAGGTGCTTTTTGGTCAAAAAAACTGTTTTTTGCTGACAAAATTGGAATTTTGCTGAGAATTTTCTTTGGCCCAAAACACCACTTTTTCACTGCTAAACGCACCTTTTGGGCGAGAAAAGCACATTTTGGGTGTCAAAAACACTGTTTTGCTAGAAAAAAAACCTTTTTAGCCCAAAAAACTGAAAAATGGCCATTTTGGCTCTCAAAACTAGGTTTTTCGCTGACGGTAGGACCTGTTTGCTGAAACCACCACTTTTTGCTCCTGAAAAGACTTCACAAGATAAAAACACGACGTTTTGGCGAAAAAAAATGGGGTTTTGGCTGAGAAAAGGTGCTTTTTGGTCCAAAAAAACTGTTTTTTGCTGACAAAATTGGAATTTGGCTGAGAATTTTCTTTGGCCCAAAACACCACTTTTTCACTGCTAAACGCACCTTTTGGGCGAGAAAAGCACATTTTGGGTGTCAAAAACACTGTTTTGCTAGAAAAAAAACCTTTTTAGCCCAAAAAACTGAAAAATGGCCATTTTGGCTCTCAAAACTAGGTTTTTCGCTGACGGTAGGACCTGTTTGCTGAAACCACCACTTTTTGCTCCTGAAAAGACCTCACAAGATAAAAACACGACGTTTTGGCGAAAAAAAATGGGGTTTTGGCTGAGAAAAGGTGGTTTTTGGTCAAAAAAACTGTTTTTTGCTGACAAAATTGGAATTTTGCTGAGAATTTTCTTTGGCCCAAAACACCACTTTTTCACTGCTAAACGCACCTTTTGGGCGAGAAAAGCACATTTTGGGTGTCAAAAACACTGTTTTGCTAGAAAAAAAACCTTTTTAGCCCAAAAAACTAAAAAATGCCATTTTGGCTCTCAAAACTAGGTTTTTCGCTGACGGTAGGACCTGTTTGCTGAAACCACCACTTTTTGCTCCTGAAAAGACCTCACAAGATAAAAACACGACGTTTTGGCGAAAAAAAATGGGGTTTTGGCTGAGAAAAGGTGCTTTTTGGTCAAAAAAACTGTTTTTTGCTGACAAAATTGGAATTTTGCTGAGAATTTTCTTTGGCCCAAAACACCACTTTTTCACTGCTAAACGCACCTTTTGGGCGAGAAAAGCACATTTTGGGTGTCAAAAACACTGTTTTGCTAGAAAAAAAACCTTTTTAGCCCAAAAAACTGAAAAATGGCCATTTTGGCTCTCAAAACTAGGTTTTTCGCTGACGGTAGGACCTGTTTGCTGAAACCACCACTTTTTGCTCCTGAAAAGACCTTCACAAGATAAAAACACGACGTTTTGGCGAAAAAAAATGGGGTTTTGGCTGAGAAAAGGTGCTTTTTGGTCCAAAAAACTGTTTTTTGCTGACAAAATTGGAATTTGGCTGAGAATTTTCTTTGGCCCAAAACACCACTTTTTCACTGCTAAACGCACCTTTTGGGCGAGAAAAGCACATTTTGGGTGTCAAAAACACTGTTTTGCTAGAAAAAAAACCTTTTTAGCCCAAAAAACTGAAAAATGGCCATTTTGGCTCTCAAAACTAGGTTTTTCGCTGACGGTAGGACCTGTTTGCTGAAACCACCACTTTTTGCTCCTGAAAAGACCTCACAAGATAAAAACACGACGTTTTGGCGAAAAAAAATGGGGTTTTGGCTGAGAAAAGGTGCTTTTTGGTCCAAAAAACTGTTTTTTGCTGACAAAATTGGAATTTTGCTGAGAATTTTCTTTGGCCCAAAACACCACTTTTTCACTGCTAAACGCACCTTTTGGGCGAGAAAAGCACATTTTGGGTGTCAAAAACACTGTTTTGCTAGAAAAAAAACCTTTTTAGCCCAAAAAACTGAAAAATGGCCATTTTGGCTCTCAAAACTAGGTTTTTCGCTGACGGTAGGACCTGTTTGCTGAAACCACCACTTTTTGCTCCTGAAAAGACCTCACAAGATAAAAACACGACGTTTTGGCGAAAAAAAATGGGGTTTTGGCTGAGAAAAGGTGCTTTTTGGTCAAAAAAACTGTTTTTTGCTGACAAAATTGGAATTTGGCTGAGAATTTTCTTTGGCCCAAAACACCACTTTTTCACTGCTAAACGCACCTTTTGGGCGAGAAAAGCACATTTTGGGTGTCAAAAACACTGTTTTGCTAGAAAAAAAACCTTTTTAGCCCAAAAAACTGAAAAATGGCCATTTTGGCTCTCAAAACTAGGTTTTTCGCTGACGGTAGGACCTGTTTGCTGAAACCACCACTTTTTGCTCCTGAAAAGACCTCACAAGATAAAAACACGACGTTTTGGCGAAAAAAAATGGGGTTTTGGCTGAGAAAAGGTGCTTTTTGGTCCAAAAAACTGTTTTTTGCTGACAAAATTGGAATTTGGCTGAGAATTTTCTTTGGCCCAAAACACCACTTTTTCACTGCTAAACGCACCTTTTGGGCGAGAAAAGCACATTTTGGGTGTCAAAAACACTGTTTTGCTAGAAAAAAAACCTTTTTAGCCCAAAAAACTGAAAAATGGCCATTTTGGCTCTCAAAACTAGGTTTTTCGCTGACGGTAGGACCTGTTTGCTGAAACCACCACTTTTTGCTCCTGAAAAGACCTCACAAGATAAAAACACGACGTTTTGGCGAAAAAAATTGGGGTTTTGGCTGAGAAAAGGTGCTTTTTGGTCAAAAAAACTGTTTTTTGCTGACAAAATTGGAATTTTGCTGAGAATTTTCTTTGGCCCAAAACACCACTTTTTCACTGCTAAACGCACCTTTTGGGCGAGAAAAGCACATTTTGGGTGTCAAAAACACTGTTTTGCTAGAAAAAAAACCTTTTTAGCCCAAAAAACTGAAAAATGGCCATTTTGGCTCTCAAAACTAGGTTTTTCGCTGAGGGTAGGACCTGTTTGCTGAAACCACCACTTTTTGCTCCTGAAAAGACCTCACAAGATAAAAACACGACGTTTTGGCGAAAAAAAATGGGGTTTTGGCTGAGAAAAGGTGCTTTTTGGTCCAAAAAACTGTTTTTTGCTGACAAAATTGGAATTTTGCTGAGAATTTTCTTTGGCCCAAAACACCACTTTTTCACTGCTAAACGCACCTTTTGGGCGAGAAAAGCACATTTTGGGTGTCAAAAACACTGTTTTGCTAGAAAAAAAACCTTTTTAGCCCAAAAAACTGAAAAATGGCCATTTTGGCTCTCAAAACTAGGTTTTTCGCTGACGGTAGGACCTGTTTGCTGAAACCACCACTTTTTGCTCCTGAAAAGACCTCACAAGATAAAAACACGACGTTTTGGCGAAAAAAAATGGGGTTTTGGCTGAGAAAAGGTGCTTTTTGGTCAAAAAAACTGTTTTTTGCTGACAAAATTGGAATTTGGCTGAGAATTTTCTTTGGCCCAAAACACCACTTTTTCACTGCTAAACGCACCTTTTGGGCGAGAAAAGCACATTTTGGGTGTCAAAAACACTGTTTTGCTAGAAAAAAAACCTTTTTAGCCCAAAAAACTGAAAAATGGCCATTTTGGCTCTCAAAACTAGGTTTTTCGCTGACGGTAGGACCTGTTTGCTGAAACCACCACTTTTTGCTCCTGAAAAGACCTCACAAGATAAAAACACGACGTTTTGGCGAAAAAAAATGGGGTTTTGGCTGAGAAAAGGTGCTTTTTGGTCCAAAAAACTGTTTTTTGCTGACAAAATTGGAATTTGGCTGAGAATTTTCTTTGGCCCAAAACACCACTTTTTCACTGCTAAACGCACCTTTTGGGCGAGAAAAGCACATTTTGGGTGTCAAAAACACTGTTTTGCTAGAAAAAAAACCTTTTTAGCCCAAAAAACTGAAAAATGGCCATTTTGGCTCTCAAAACTAGGTTTTTCGCTGACGGTAGGACCTGTTTGCTGAAACCACCACTTTTTGCTCCTGAAAAGACCTCACAAGATAAAAACACGACGTTTTGGCGAAAAAAAATGGGGTTTTGGCTGAGAAAAGGTGCTTTTTGGTCCAAAAAACTGTTTTTTGCTGACAAAATTGGAATTTTGCTGAGAATTTTCTTTGGCCCAAAACACCACTTTTTCACTGCTAAACGCACCTTTTGGGCGAGAAAAGCACATTTTGGGTGTCAAAAACACTGTTTTGCTAGAAAAAAAACCTTTTTAGCCCAAAAAACTGAAAAATGGCCATTTTGGCTCTCAAAACTAGGTTTTTCGCTGACGGTAGGACCTGTTTGCTGAAACCACCACTTTTTGCTCCTGAAAAGACCTCACAAGATAAAAACACGACGTTTTGGCGAAAAAAAATGGGGTTTTGGCTGAGAAAAGGTGCTTTTTGGTCAAAAAAACTGTTTTTTGCTGACAAAATTGGAATTTTGCTGAGAATTTTCTTTGGCCCAAAACACCACTTTTTCACTGCTAAACGCACCTTTTGGGCGAGAAAAGCACATTTTGGGTGTCAAAAACACTGTTTTGCTACAAAAAAAACCTTTTAAGCCCAAAAAACTGAAAAATGGCCATTTTGGCTCTCAAAACTAGGTTTTTCGCTGACGGTAGGACCTGTTTGCTGAAACCACCACTTTTTGCTCCTGAAAAGACCTCACAAGATAAAAACACGACGTTTTGGCGAAAAAAAATGGGGTTTTGGCTGAGAAAAGGTGCTTTTTGGTCAAAAAAACTGTTTTTTGCTGACAAAATTGGAATTTTGCTGAGAATTTTCTTTGGCCCAAAACACCACTTTTTCACTGCTAAACGCACCTTTTGGGCGAGAAAAGCACATTTTGGGTGTCAAAAACACTGTTTTGCTAGAAAAAAAACCTTTTTAGCCCAAAAAACTGAAAAATGGCCATTTTGGCTCTCAAAACTAGGTTTTTCGCTGACGGTAGGACCTGTTTGCTGAAACCACCACTTTTTGCTCCTGAAAAGACCTCACAAGATAAAAACACGACGTTTTGGCGAAAAAAAATGGGGTTTTGGCTGAGAAAAGGTGCTTTTTGGTCCAAAAAACTGTTTTTTGCTGACAAAATTGGAATTTTGCTGAGAATTTTCTTTGGCCCAAAACACCACTTTTTCACTGCTAAACGCACCTTTTGGGCGAGAAAAGCACATTTTGGGTGTCAAAAACACTGTTTTGCTAGAAAAAAAACCTTTTTAGCCCAAAAAACTGAAAAATGGCCATTTTGGCTCTCAAAACTAGGTTTTTCGCTGACGGTAGGACCTGTTTGCTGAAACCACCACTTTTTGCTCCTGAAAAGACCTCACAAGATAAAAACACGACGTTTTGGCGAAAAAAAATGGGGTTTTGGCTGAGAAAAGGTGCTTTTTGGTCAAAAAAACTGTTTTTTGCTGACAAAATTGGAATTTTGCCGAGAATTTTCTTTGGCCCAAAACACCACTTTTTCACTGCTAAACGCACCTTTTGGGCGAGAAAAGCACATTTTGGGTGTCAAAAACACTGTTTTGCTAGAAAAAAAACCTTTTTAGCCCAAAAAACTGAAAAATGGCCATTTTGGCTCTCAAAACTAGGTTTTTCGCTGACGGTAGGACCTGTTTGCTGAAACCACCACTTTTTGCTCCTGAAAAGACCTCACAAGATAAAAACACGACGTTTTGGCGAAAAAAAATGGGGTTTTGGCTGAGAAAAGGTGCTTTTTGGTCCAAAAAACTGTTTTTTGCTGACAAAATTGGAATTTTGCTGAGAATTTTCTTTGGCCCAAAACACCACTTTTTCACTGCTAAACGCACCTTTTGGGCGAGAAAAGCACATTTTGGGTGTCAAAAACACTGTTTTGCTAGAAAAAAAACCTTTTTAGCCCAAAAAACTGAAAAATGGCCATTTTGGCTCTCAAAACTAGGTTTTTCGCTGACGGTAGGACCTGTTTGCTGAAACCACCACTTTTTGCTCCTGAAAAGACCTCACAAGATAAAAACACGACGTTTTGGCGAAAAAAAATGGGGTTTTGGCTGAGAAAAGGTGCTTTTTGGTCCAAAAAACTGTTTTTTGCTGACAAAATTGGAATTTTGCTGAGAATTTTCTTTGGCCCAAAACACCACTTTTTCACTGCTAAACGCACCTTTTGGGCGAGAAAAGCACATTTTGGGTGTCAAAAACACTGTTTTGCTAGAAAAAAAACCTTTTTAGCCCAAAAAACTGAAAAATGGCCATTTTGGCTCTCAAAACTAGGTTTTTCGCTGACGGTAGGACCTGTTTGCTGAAACCACCACTTTTTGCTCCTGAAAAGACCTCACAAGATAAAAACACGACGTTTTGGCGAAAAAAAATGGGGTTTTGGCTGAGAAAAGGTGCTTTTTGGTCAAAAAAACTGTTTTTTGCTGACAAAATTGGAATTTTGCTGAGAATTTTCTTTGGCCCAAAACACCACTTTTTCACTGCTAAACGCACCTTTTGGGCGAGAAAAGCACATTTTGGGTGTCAAAAACACTGTTTTGCTAGAAAAAAAACCTTTTTAGCCCAAAAAACTGAAAAATGGCCATTTTGGCTCTCAAAACTAGGTTTTTCGCTGACGGTAGGACCTGTTTGCTGAAACCACCACTTTTTGCTCCTGAAAAGACCTCACAAGATAAAAACACGACGTTTTGGCGAAAAAAAATGGGGTTTTGGCTGAGAAAAGGTGCTTTTTGGTCAAAAAAACTGTTTTTTGCTGACAAAATTGGAATTTTGCTGAGAATTTTCTTTGGCCCAAAACACCACTTTTTCACTGCTAAACGCACCTTTTGGGCGAGAAAAGCACATTTTGGGTGTCAAAAACACTGTTTTGCTAGAAAAAAAACCTTTTTAGCCCAAAAAACTGAAAAATGGCCATTTTGGCTCTCAAAACTAGGTTTTTCGCTGACGGTAGGACCTGTTTGCTGAAACCACCACTTTTTGCTCCTGAAAAGACCTCACAAGATAAAAACACGACGTTTTGGCGAAAAAAAATGGGGTTTTGGCTGAGAAAAGGTGCTTTTTGGTCAAAAAAACTGTTTTTTGCTGACAAAATTGGAATTTTGCTGAGAATTTTCTTTGGCCCAAAACACCACTTTTTCACTGCTAAACGCACCTTTTGGGCGAGAAAAGCACATTTTGGGTGTCAAAAACACTGTTTTGCTAGAAAAAAAACCTTTTTAGCCCAAAAAACTGAAAAATGGCCATTTTGGCTCTCAAAACTAGGTTTTTCGCTGACGGTAGGACCTGTTTGCTGAAACCACCACTTTTTGCTCCTGAAAAGACCTCACAAGATAAAAACACGACGTTTTGGCGAAAAAAAATGGGGTTTTGGCTGAGAAAAGGTGCTTTTTGGTCCAAAAAACTGTTTTTTGCTGACACAATTGGAATTTTGCTGAGAACTTTCTTTGGCCCAAAACACCACTTTTTCACTGCTAAACGCACCTTTTGGGCGAGAAAAGCACATTTTGGGTGTCAAAAACACTGTTTTGCTAGAAAAAAAACCTTTTTAGCCCAAAAAACTGAAAAATGGCCATTTTGGCTCTCAAAACTAGGTTTTTCGCTGACGGTAGGACCTGTTTGCTGAAACCACCACTTTTTGCTCCTGAAAAGACCTCACAAGATAAAAACACGACGTTTTGGCGAAAAAAAATGGGGTTTTGGCTGAGAAAAGGTGCTTTTTGGTCCAAGAAACTGTTTTTTGCTGACAAAATTGGAATTTTGCTGAGAATTTTCTTTGGCCCAAAACACCACTTTTTCACTGCTAAACGCACCTTTTGGGCGAGAAAAGCACATTTTGGGTGTCAAAAACACTGTTTTGCTAGAAAAAAAACCTTTTTAGCCCAAAAAACTGAAAAATGGCCATTTTGGCTCTCAAAACTAGGTTTTTCGCTGACGGTAGGACCTGTTTGCTGAAACCACCACTTTTTGCTCCTGAAAAGACCTCACAAGATAAAAACACGACGTTTTGGCGAAAAAAAATGGGGTTTTGGCTGAGAAAAGGTGCTTTTTGGTCCAAAAAACTGTTTTTTGCTGACAAAATTGGAATTTTGCTGAGAATTTTCTTTGGCCCAAAACACCACTTTTTCACTGCTAAACGCACCTTTTGGGCGAGAAAAGCACATTTTGGGTGTCAAAAACACTGTTTTGCTAGAAAAAAAACCTTTTTAGCCCAAAAAACTGAAAAATGGCCATTTTGGCTCTCAAAACTAGGTTTTTCGCTGACGGTAGGACCTGTTTGCTGAAACCACCACTTTTTGCTCCTGAAAAGACCTCACAAGATAAAAACACGACGTTTTGGCGAAAAAAAATGGGGTTTTGGCTGAGAAAAGGTGCTTTTTGGTCAAAAAAACTGTTTTTTGCTGACAAAATTGGAATTTTGCTGAGAATTTTCTTTGGCCCAAAACACCACTTTTTCACTGCTAAACGCACCTTTTGGGCGAGAAAAGCACATTTTGGGTGTCAAAAACACTGTTTTGCTAGAAAAAAAACCTTTTTAGCCCAAAAAACTGAAAAATGGCCATTTTGGCTCTCAAAACTAGGTTTTTCGCTGACGGTAGGACCTGTTTGCTGAAACCACCACTTTTTGCTCCTGAAAAGACCTCACAAGATAAAAACACGACGTTTTGGCGAAAAAAAATGGGGTTTTGGCTGAGAAAAGGTGCTTTTTGGTCAAAAAAACTGTTTTTTGCTGACAAAATTGGAATTTTGCTGAGAATTTTCTTTGGCCCAAAACACCACTTTTTCACTGCTAAACGCACCTTTTGGGCGAGAAAAGCACATTTTGGGTGTCAAAAACACTGTTTTGCTAGAAAAAAAACCTTTTTAGCCCAAAAAACTGAAAAATGGCCATTTTGGCTCTCAAAACTAGGTTTTTCGCTGACGGTAGGACCTGTTTGCTGAAACCACCACTTTTTGCTCCTGAAAAGACCTCACAAGATAAAAACACGACGTTTTGGCGAAAAAAAATGGGGTTTTGGCTGAGAAAAGGTGCTTTTTGGTCCAAAAAACTGTTTTTTGCTGACAAAATTGGAATTTTGCTGAGAATTTTCTTTGGCCCAAAACACCACTTTTTCACTGCTAAACGCACCTTTTGGGCGAGAAAAGCACATTTTGGGTGTCAAAAACACTGTTTTGCTAGAAAAAAAACCTTTTTAGCCCAAAAAACTGAAAAATGGCCATTTTGGCTCTCAAAACTAGGTTTTTCGCTGACGGTAGGACCTGTTTGCTGAAACCACCACTTTTTGCTCCTGAAAAGACCTCACAAGATAAAAACACGACGTTTTGGCGAAAAAAAATGGGGTTTTGGCTGAGAAAAGGTGCTTTTTGGTCCAAGAAACTGTTTTTTGCTGACAAAATTGGAATTTTGCTGAGAATTTTCTTTGGCCCAAAACACCACTTTTTCACTGCTAAACGCACCTTTTGGGCGAGAAAAGCACATTTTGGGTGTCAAAAACACTGTTTTGCTAGAAAAAAAACCTTTTTAGCCCAAAAAACTGAAAAATGGCCATTTTGGCTCTCAAAACTAGGTTTTTCGCTGACGGTAGGACCTGTTTGCTGAAACCACCACTTTTTGCTCCTGAAAAGACCTCACAAGATAAAAACACGACGTTTTGGCGAAAAAAAATGGGGTTTTGGCTGAGAAAAGGTGCTTTTTGGTCCAAAAAACTGTTTTTTGCTGACAAAATTGGAATTTTGCTGAGAATTTTCTTTGGCCCAAAACACCACTTTTTCACTGCTAAACGCACCTTTTGGGCGAGAAAAGCACATTTTGGGTGTCAAAAACACTGTTTTGCTAGAAAAAAAACCTTTTTAGCCCAAAAAACTGAAAAATGGCCATTTTGGCTCTCAAAACTAGGTTTTTCGCTGACGGTAGGACCTGTTTGCTGAAACCACCACTTTTTGCTCCTGAAAAGACCTCACAAGATAAAAACACGACGTTTTGGCGAAAAAAAATGGGGTTTTGGCTGAGAAAAGGTGCTTTTTGGTCAAAAAAACTGTTTTTTGCTGACAAAATTGGAATTTTGCTGAGAATTTTCTTTGGCCCAAAACACCACTTTTTCACTGCTAAACGCACCTTTTGGGCGAGAAAAGCACATTTTGGGTGTCAAAAACACTGTTTCGCTAGAAAAAAAACCTTTTTAGCCCAAAAAACTGAAAAATGGCCATTTTGGCTCTCAAAACTAGGTTTTTCGCTGACGGTAGGACCTGTTTGCTGAAACCACCACTTTTTGCTCCTGAAAAGACCTCACAAGATAAAAACACGACGTTTTGGCGAAGCAAAATGGGGTTTTGGCTGAGAAAAGGTGCTTTTTGGTCCAAAAAACTGTTTTTTGCTGACAAAATTGGAATTTTGCTGAGAATTTTCTTTGGCCCAAAACACCACTTTTTCACTGCTAAACGCACCTTTTGGGCGAGAAAAGCACATTTTGGGTGTCAAAAACACTGTTTTGCTAGAAAAAAAACCTTTTTAGCCCAAAAAACTGAAAAATGGCCATTTTGGCTCTCAAAACTAGGTTTTTCGCTGACGGTAGGACCTGTTTGCTGAAACCACCACTTTTTGCTCCTGAAAAGACCTCACAAGATAAAAACACGACGTTTTGGCGAAAAAAAATGGGGTTTTGGCTGAGAAAAGGTGCTTTTTGGTCCAAAAAACTGTTTTTTGCTGACAAAATTGGAATTTTGCTGAGAATTTTCTTTGGCCCAAAACACCACTTTTTCACTGCTAAACGCACCTTTTGGGCGAGAAAAGCACATTTTGGGTGTCAAAAACACTGTTTTGCTAGAAAAAAAACCTTTTTAGCCCAAAAAACTGAAAAATGGCCATTTTGGCTCTCAAAACTAGGTTTTTCGCTGACGGTAGGACCTGTTTGCTGAAACCACCACTTTTTGCTCCTGAAAAGACCTCACAAGATAAAAACACGACGTTTTGGCGAAAAAAAATGGGGTTTTGGCTGAGAAAAGGTGCTTTTTGGTCCAAAAAACTGTTTTTTACTGACAAAATTGGAATTTTGCTGAGAATTTTCTTTGGCCCAAAACACCACTTTTTCACTGCTAAACGCACCTTTTGGGCGAGAAAAGCACATTTTGGGTGTCAAAAACACTGTTTTGCTAGAAAAAAAACCTTTTTAGCCCAAAAAACTGAAAAATGGCCATTTTGGCTCTCAAAACTAGGTTTTTCGCTGACGGTAGGACCTGTTTGCTGAAACCACCACTTTTTGCTCCTGAAAAGACCTCACAAGATAAAAACACGACGTTTTGGCGAAAAAAAAATGGGGTTTTGGCTGAGAAAAGGTGCTTTTTGGTCAAAAAAACTGTTTTTTGCTGACAAAATTGGAATTTTGCTGAGAATTTTCTTTGGCCCAAAACACCACTTTTTCACTGCTAAACGCACCTTTTGGGCGAGAAAAGCACATTTTGGGTGTCAAAAACACTGTTTTGCTAGAAAAAAAACCTTTTTAGCCCAAAAAACTGAAAAATGGCCATTTTGGCTCTCAAAACTAGGTTTTTCGCTGACGGTAGGACCTGTTCTCTGAAACCACCACTTTTTGCTCCTGAAAAGACCTCACAAGATAAAAACACGACGTTTTGGCGAAAAAAAATGGGGTTTTGGCTGAGAAAAGGTGCTTTTTGGTCAAAAAAACTGTTTTTTGCTGACAAAATTGGAATTTTGCTGAGAATTTTCTTTGGCCCAAAACACCACTTTTTCACTGCTAAACGCACCTTTTGGGCGAGAAAAGCACATTTTGGGTGTCAAAAACACTGTTTTGCTAGAAAAAAAACCTTTTTAGCCCAAAAAACTGAAAAATGGCCATTTTGGCTCTCAAAACTAGGTTTTTCGCTGACGGTAGGACCTGTTTGCTGAAACCACCACTTTTTCCTCCTGAAAAGACCTCACAAGATAAAAACACGACGTTTTGGCGAAAAAAAATGGGGTTTTGGCTGAGAAAAGGTGCTTTTTGGTCAAAAAAACTGTTTTTTGCTGACAAAATTGGAATTTTGCTGAGAATTTTCTTTGGCCCAAAACACCACTTTTTCACTGCTAAACGCACCTTTTGGGCGAGAAAAGCACATTTTGGGTGTCAAAAACACTGTTTTGCTAGAAAAAAAACCTTTTCAGCCCAAAAAACTGAAAAATGGCCATTTTGGCTCTCAAAACTAGGTTTTTCGCTGACGGTAGGACCTGTTTGCTGAAACCACCACTTTTTGCTCCTGAAAAGACCTCACAAGATAAAAACACGACGTTTTGGCGAAAAAAAATGGGGTTTTGGCTGAGAAAAGGTGCTCTTTGGTCAAAAAAACTGTTTTTTGCTGACAAAATTGGAATTTTGCTGAGAATTTTCTTTGGCCCAAAACACCACTTTTTCACTGCTAAACGCACCTTTTGGGCGAGAAAAGCACATTTTGGGTGTCAAAAACACTGTTTTGCTAGAAAAAAAACCTTTTCAGCCCAAAAAACTGAAAAATGGCCATTTTGGCTCTCAAAACTAGGTTTTTCGCTGACGGTAGGACCTGTTTGCTGAAACCACCACTTTTTGCTCCTGAAAAGACCTCACAAGATAAAAACACGACGTTTTGGCGAAAAAAAATGGGGTTTTGGCTGAGAAAAGGTGCTTTTTGGTCCAAAAAACTGTTTTTTGCTGACAAAATTGGAATTTTGCTGAGAATTTTCTTTGGCCCAAAACACCACTTTTTCACTGCTAAACGCACCTTTTGGGCGAGAAAAGCACATTTTGGGTGTCAAAAACACTGTTTTGCTAGAAAAAAAACCTTTTTAGCCCAAAAAACTGAAAAATGGCCATTTTGGCTCTCAAAACTAGGTTTTTCGCTGACGGTAGGACCTGTTTGCTGAAACCACCACTTTTTGGTCCTGAAAAGACCTCACAAGATAAAAACACGACGTTTTGGCGAAAAAAAATGGGGTTTTGGCTGAGAAAAGGTGCTTTTTGGTCAAAAAAACTGTTTTTTGCTGACAAAATTGGAATTTTGCTGAGAATTTTCTTTGGCCCAAAACACCACTTTTTCACTGCTAAACGCACCTTTTGGGCGAGAAAAGCACATTTTGGGTGTCAAAAACACTGTTTTGCTAGAAAAAAAACCTTTTCAGCCCAAAAAACTGAAAAATGGCCATTTTGGCTCTCAAAACTAGGTTTTTCGCTGACGGTAGGACCTGTTTGCTGAAACCACCACTTTTTGCTCCTGAAAAGACCTCACAAGATAAAAACACGACGTTTTGGCGAAAAAAAATGGGGTTTTGGCTGAGAAAAGGTGCTTTTTGGTCCAAAAAACTGTTTTTTGCTGACAAAATTGGAATTTTGCTGAGAATTTTCTTTGGCCCAAAACACCACTTTTTCACTGCTAAACGCACCTTTTGGGCGAGAAAAGCACATTTTGGGTGTCAAAAACACTGTTTTGCTAGAAAAAAAACCTTTTTAGCCCAAAAAACTGAAAAATGGCCATTTTGGCTCTCAAAACTAGGTTTTTCGCTGACGGTAGGACCTGTTTGCTGAAACCACCACTTTTTGCTCCTGAAAAGACCTCACAAGATAAAAACACGACGTTTTGGCGAAAAAAAATGGGGTTTTGGCTGAGAAAAGGTGCTTTTTGGTCCAAAAAACTGTTTTTTGCTGACAAAATTGGAATTTTGCTGAGAATTTTCTTTGGCCCAAAACACCACTTTTTCACTGCTAAACGCACCTTTTGGGCGAGAAAAGCACATTTTGGGTGTCAAAAACACTGTTTTGCTAGAAAAAAAACTGAAAAATGGCCATTTTGGCTCTCAAAACTAGGTTTTTCGCTGACGGTAGGACCTGTTTGCTGAAACCACCACTTTTTGCTCCTGAAAAGACCTCACAAGATAAAAACACGACGTTTTGGCGAAAAAAAATGGGGTTTTGGCTGAGAAAAGGTGCTCTTTGGTCAAAAAAACTGTTTTTTGCTGACAAAATCGGAATTTTGCTGAGAATTTTCTTTGGCCCAAAACACCACTTTTTCACTGCTAAACGCACCTTTTGGGCGAGAAAAGCACATTTTGGGTGTCAAAAACACTGTTTTGCTAGAAAAAAAACCTTTTTAGCCCAAAAAACTGAAAAATGGCCATTTTGGCTCTCAAAACTAGGTTTTTCGCTGACGGTAGGACCTGTTTGCTGAAACCACCACTTTTTGCTCCTGAAAAGACCTCACAAGATAAAAACACGACGTTTTGGCGAAAAAAAATGGGGTTTTGGCTGAGAAAAGGTGCTTTTTGGTCCAAAAAACTGTTTTTTGCTGACAAAATTGGAATTTTGCTGAGAATTTTCTTTGGCCCAAAACACCACTTTTTCACTGCTAAACGCACCTTTTGGGCGAGAAAAGCACATTTTGGGTGTCAAAAACACTGTTTTGCTAGAAAAAAAACCTTTTTAGCCCAAAAAACTGAAAAATGGCCATTTTGGCTCTCAAAACTAGGTTTTTCGCTGACGGTAGGACCTGTTTGCTGAAACCACCACTTTTTGCTCCTGAAAAGACCTCACAAGATAAAAACACGACGTTTTGGCGAAAAAAAATGGGGTTTTGGCTGAGAAAAGGTGCTTTTTGGTCCAAAAAACTGTTTTTTGCTGACAAAATTGGAATTTTGCTGAGAATTTTCTTTGGCCCAAAACACCACTTTTTCACTGCTAAACGCACCTTTTGGGCGAGAAAAGCACATTTTGGGTGTCAAAAACACTGTTTTGCTAGAAAAAAAACCTTTTTAGCCCAAAAAACTGAAAAATGGCCATTTTGGCTCTCAAAACTAGGTTTTTCGCTGACGGTAGGACCTGTTTGCTGAAACCACCACTTTTTGCTCCTGAAAAGACCTCACAAGATAAAAACACGACGTTTTGGCGAAAAAAAATGGGGTTTTGGCTGAGAAAAGTTGCTTTTTGGTCAAAAAAACTGTTTTTTGCTGACAAAATTGGAATTTTGCTGAGAATTTTCTTTGGCCCAAAACACCACTTTTTCACTGCTAAACGCACCTTTTGGGCGAGAAAAGCACATTTTGGGTGTCAAAAACACTGTTTTGCTAGAAAAAAAACCTTTTTAGCCCAAAAAACTGAAAAATGGCCATTTTGGCTCTCAAAACTAGGTTTTTCGCTGACGGTAGGACCTGTTTGCTGAAACCACCACTTTTTGCTCCTGAAAAGACCTCACAAGATAAAAACACGACGTTTTGGCGAAAAAAAATGGGGTTTTGGCTGAGAAAACGTGCTTTTTGGTCAAAAAAACTGTTTTTTGCTGACAAAATTGGAATTTTGCTGAGAATTTTCTTTGGCCCAAAACACCACTTTTTCACTGCTAAACGCACCTTTTGGGCGAGAAAAGCACATTTTGGGTGTCAAAAACACTGTTTTGCTAGAAAAAAAACCTTTTTAGCCCAAAAAACTGAAAAATGGCCATTTTGGCTCTCAAAACTAGGTTTTTCGCTGACGGTAGGACCTGTTTGCTGAAACCACCACTTTTTGCTCCTGAAAAGACCTTACAAGAGAAAAACACGACGTTTTGGCGAAAAAAAATGGGGTTTTGGCTGAGAAAAGGTGCTTTTTGGTCAAAAAAACTGTTTTTTGCTGACAAAATTGGAATTTTGCTGAGAATTTTCTTTGGCCCAAAACACCACTTTTTCACTGCTAAACGCACCTTTTGGGCGAGAAAAGCACATTTTGGGTGTCAAAAACACTGTTTTGCTAGAAAAAAACCTTTTTAGCCCAAAAAACTGAAAAATGGCCATTTTGGCTCTCAAAACTAGGTTTTTCGCTGACGGTAGGACCTGTTTGCTGAAACCACCACTTTTTGCTCCTGAAAAGACCTCACAAGATAAAAACACGACGTTTTGGCGAAAAAAAATGGGGTTTTGGCTGAGAAAAGGTGCTTTTTGGTCAAAAAAACTGTTTTTTGCTGACAAAATTGGAATTTTGCTGAGAATTTTCTTTGGCCCAAAACACCACTTTTTCACTGCTAAACGCACCTTTTGGGCGAGAAAAGCACATTTTGGGTGTCAAAAACACTGTTTTGCTAGAAAAAAAACCTTTTTAGCCCAAAAAACTGAAAAATGGCCATTTTGGCTCTCAAAACTAGGTTTTTCGCTGACGGTAGGACCTGTTTGCTGAAACCACCACTTTTTGCTCCTGAAAAGACCTCACAAGATAAAAACACGACGTTTTGGCGAAAAAAAATGGGGTTTTGGCTGAGAAAAGGTGCTTTTTGGTCCAAAAAACTGTTTTTTGCTGACAAAATTGGAATTTTGCTGAGAATTTTCTTTGGCCCAAAACACCACTTTTTCACTGCTAAACGCACCTTTTGGGCGAGAAAAGCACATTTTGGGTGTCAAAAACACTGTTTTGCTAGAAAAAAAACCTTTTTAGCCCAAAAAACTGAAAAATGGCCATTTTGGCTCTCAAAACTAGGTTTTTCGCTGACGGTAGGACCTGTTTGCTGAAACCACCACTTTTTGCTCCTGAAAAGACCTCACAAGATAAAAACACGACGTTTTGGCGAAAAAAAATGGGGTTTTGGCTGAGAAAAGGTGCTTTTTGGTCCAAAAAACTGTTTTTTGCTGACAAAATTGGAATTTTGCTGAGAATTTTCTTTGGCCCAAAACACCACTTTTTCACTGCTAAACGCACCTTTTGGGCGAGAAAAGCACATTTTGGGTGTCAAAAACACTGTTTTGCTAGAAAAAAAACCTTTTTAGCCCAAAAAACTGAAAAATGGCCATTTTGGCTCTCAAAACTAGGTTTTTCGCTGACGGTAGGACCTGTTTGCTGAAACCACCACTTTTTGCTCCTGAAAAGACCTCACAAGATAAAAACACGACGTTTTGGCGAAAAAAAATGGGGTTTTGGCTGAGAAAAGGTGCTTTTTGGTCAAAAAAACTGTTTTTTGCTGACAAAATTGGAATTTTGCTGAGAATTTTCTTTGGCCCAAAACACCACTTTTTCACTGCTAAACGCACCTTTTGGGCGAGAAAAGCACATTTTGGGTGTCAAAAACACTGTTTTGCTAGAAAAAAAACCTTTTTAGCCCAAAAAACTGAAAAATGGCCATTTTGGCTCTCAAAACTAGGTTTTTCGCTGACGGTAGGACCTGTTTGCTGAAACCACCACTTTTTGCTCCTGAAAAGACCTCACAAGATAAAAACACGACGTTTTGGCGAAAAAAAATGGGGTTTTGGCTGAGAAAAGGTGCTTTTTGGTCAAAAAAACTGTTTTTTGCTGACAAAATTGGAATTTTGCTGAGAATTTTCTTTGGCCCAAAACACCACTTTTTCACTGCTAAACGCACCTTTTGGGCGAGAAAAGCACATTTTGGGTGTCAAAAACACTGTTTTGCTAGAAAAAAAACCTTTTTAGCCCAAAAAACTGAAAAATGGCCATTTTGGCTCTCAAAACTAGGTTTTTCGCTGACGGTAGGACCTGTTTGCTGAAACCACCACTTTTTGCTCCTGAAAAGACCTCACAAGATAAAAACACGACGTTTTGGCGAAAAAAAATGGGGTTTTGGCTGAGAAAAGGTGCTTTTTGGTCCAAAAAACTGTTTTTTGCTGACAAAATTGGAATTTTGCTGAGAATTTTCTTTGGCCCAAAACACCACTTTTTCACTGCTAAACGCACCTTTTGGGCGAGAAAAGCACATTTTGGGTGTCAAAAACACTGTTTTGCTAGAAAAAAAACCTTTTTAGCCCAAAAAACTGAAAAATGGCCATTTTGGCTCTCAAAACTAGGTTTTTCGCTGACGGTAGGACCTGTTTGCTGAAACCACCACTTTTTGCTCCTGAAAAGACCTCACGAGATAAAAACACGACGTTTTGGCGAAAAAAAATGGGGTTTTGGCTGAGAAAAGGTGCTTTTTGGTCAAAAAAACTGTTTTTTGCTGACAAAATTGGAATTTTGCTGAGAATTTTCTTTGGCCCAAAACACCACTTTTTCACTGCTAAACGCACCTTTTGGGCGAGAAAAGCACATTTTGGGTGTCAAAAACACTGTTTTGCTAGAAAAAAAACCTTTTTAGCCCAAAAAACTGAAAAATGGCCATTTTGGCTCTCAAAACTAGGTTTTTCGCTGACGGTAGGACCTGTTTGCTGAAACCACCACTTTTTGCTCCTGAAAAGACCTCACAAGATAAAAACACGACGTTTTGGCGAAAAAAAATGGGGTTTTGGCTGAGAAAAGGTGCTTTTTGGTCCAAAAAACTGTTTTTTGCTGACAAAATTGGAATTTTGCTGAGAATTTTCTTTGGCCCAAAACACCACTTTTTCACTGCTAAACGCACCTTTTGGGCGAGAAAAGCACATTTTGGGTGTCAAAAACACTGTTTTGCTAGAAAAAAAACCTTTTTAGCCCAAAAAACTGAAAAATGGCCATTTTGGCTCTCAAAACTAGGTTTTTCGCTGACGGTAGGACCTGTTTGCTGAAACCACCACTTTTTGCTCCTGAAAAGACCTCACGAGATAAAAACACGACGTTTTGGCGAAAAAAAATGGGGTTTTGGCTGAGAAAAGGTGCTTTTTGGTCCAAAAAACTGTTTTTTGCTGACAAAATTGGAATTTTGCTGAGAATTTTCTTTGGCCCAAAACACCACTTTTTCACTGCTAAACGCACCTTTTGGGCGAGAAAAGCACATTTTGGGTGTCAAAAACACTGTTTTGCTAGAAAAAAAAACCTTTTTAGCCCAAAAAACTGAAAAATGGCCATTTTGGCTCTCAAAACTAGGTTTTTCGCTGACGGTAGGACCTGTTTGCTGAAACCACCACTTTTTGCTCCTGAAAAGACCTCACAAGAGAAAAACACGACGTTTTGGCGAAAAAAAATGGGGTTTTGGCTGAGAAAAGGTGCTTTTTGGTCAAAAAAACTGTTTTTTGCTGACAAAATTGGAATTTTGCTGAGAATTTTCTTTGGCCCAAAACACCACTTTTTCACTGCTAAACGCACCTTTTGGGCGAGAAAAGCACATTTTGGGTGTCAAAAACACTGTTTTGCTAGAAAAAAAACCTTTTTAGCCCAAAAAACTGAAAAATGGCCATTTTGGCTCTCAAAACTAGGTTTTTCGCTGACGGTAGGACCTGTTTGCTGAAACCACCACTTTTTGCTCCTGAAAAGACCTCACAAGATAAAAACACGACGTTTTGGCGAAAAAAAATGGGGTTTTTGCTGAGAAAAGGTGCTTTTTGGTCCAAAAAACTGTTTTTTGCTGACAAAATTGGAATTTTGCTGAGAATTTTCTTTGGCCCAAAACACCACTTTTTCACTGCTAAACGCACCTTTTGGGCGAGAAAAGCACATTTTGGGTGTCAAAAACACTGTTTTGCTAGAAAAAAAACCTTTTTAGCCCAAAAAACTGAAAAATGGCCATTTTGGCTCTCAAAACTAGGTTTTTCGCTGACGGTAGGACCTGTTTGCTGAAACCACCACTTTTTGCTCCTGAAAAGACCTCACAAGATAAAAACACGACGTTTTGGCGAAAAAAAATGGGGTTTTTGCTGAGAAAAGGTGCTTTTTGGTCCAAAAAACTGTTTTTTGCTGACAAAATTGGAATTTTGCTGAGAATTTTCTTTGGCCCAAAACACCACTTTTTCACTGCTAAACGCACCTTTTGGGCGAGAAAAGCACATTTTGGGTGTCAAAAACACTGTTTTGCTAGAAAAAAAACCTTTTTAGCCCAAAAAACTGAAAAATGGCCATTTTGGCTCTCAAAACTAGGTTTTTCGCTGACGGTAGGACCTGTTTGCTGAAACCACCACTTTTTGCTCCTGAAAAGACCTCACAAGATAAAAACACGACGTTTTGGCGAAAAAAAATGGGGTTTTTGCTGAGAAAAGGTGCTTTTTGGTCCAAAAAACTGTTTTTTGCTGACAAAATTGGAATTTTGCTGAGAATTTTCTTTGGCCCAAAACACCACTTTTTCACTGCTAAACGCACCTTTTGGGCGAGAAAAGCACATTTTGGGTGTCAAAAACACTGTTTTGCTAGAAAAAAAACCTTTTTAGCCCAAAAAACTGAAAAATGGCCATTTTGGCTCTCAAAACTAGGTTTTTCGCTGACGGTAGGACCTGTTTGCTGAAACCACCACTTTTTGCTCCTGAAAAGACCTCACAAGATAAAAACACGACGTTTTGGCGAAAAAAAATGGGGTTTTGGCTGAGAAAACGTGCTTTTTGGTCAAAAAAACTGTTTTTTGCTGACAAAATTGGAATTTTGCTGAGAATTTTCTTTGGCCCAAAACACCACTTTTTCACTGCTAAACGCACCTTTTGGGCGAGAAAAGCACATTTTGGGTGTCAAAAACACTGTTTTGCTAGAAAAAAAACCTTTTTAGCCCAAAAAACTGAAAAATGGCCATTTTGGCTCTCAAAACTAGGTTTTTCGCTGACGGTAGGACCTGTTTGCTGAAACCACCACTTTTTGCTCCTGAAAAGACCTCACAAGATAAAAACACGACGTTTTGGCGAAAAAAAATGGGGTTTTGGCTGAGAAAAGGTGCTTTTTGGTCAAAAAAACTGTTTTTTGCTGACAAAATTGGAATTTTGCTGAGAATTTTCTTTGGCCCAAAACACCACTTTTTCACTGCTAAACGCACCTTTTGGGCGAGAAAAGCACATTTTGGGTGTCAAAAACACTGTTTTGCTAGAAAAAAACCTTTTTAGCCCAAAAAACTGAAAAATGGCCATTTTGGCTCTCAAAACTAGGTTTTTCGCTGACGGTAGGACCTGTTTGCTGAAACCACCACTTTTTGCTCCTGAAAAGACCTCACAAGATAAAAACACGACGTTTTGGCGAAAAAAAATGGGGTTTTGGCTGAGAAAAGGTGCTTTTTGGTCAAAAAAACTGTTTTTTGCTGACAAAATTGGAATTTTGCTGAGAATTTTCTTTGGCCCAAAACACCACTTTTTCACTGCTAAACGCACCTTTTGGGCGAGAAAAGCACATTTTGGGTGTCAAAAACACTGTTTTGCTAGAAAAAAACCTTTTTAGCCCAAAAAACTGAAAAATGGCCATTTTGGCTCTCAAAACTAGGTTTTTCGCTGACGGTAGGACCTGTTTGCTGAAACCACCACTTTTTGCTCCTGAAAAGACCTCACAAGATAAAAACACGACGTTTTGGCGAAAAAAAAATGGGGTTTTGGCTGAGAAAAGGTGCTTTTTGGTCAAAAAAACTGTTTTTTGCTGACAAAATTGGAATTTTGCTGAGAATTTTCTTTGGCCCAAAACACCACTTTTTCACTGCTAAACGCACCTTTTGGGCGAGAAAAGCACATTTTGGGTGTCAAAAACACTGTTTTGCTAGAAAAAAACCTTTTTAGCCCAAAAAACTGAAAAATGGCCATTTTGGCTCTCAAAACTAGGTTTTTCGCTGACGGTAGGACCTGTTTGCTTAAACCACCACTTTTTGCTCCTGAAAAGACCTCACAAGATAAAAACACGACGTTTTGGCGAAAAAAAATGGGGTTTTGGCTGAGAAAAGGTGCTTTTTGGTCAAAAAAACTGTTTTTTGCTGACAAAATTGGAATTTTGCTGAGAATTTTCTTTGGCCCAAAACACCACTTTTTCACTGCTAAACGCACCTTTTGGGCGAGAAAAGCACATTTTGGGTGTCAAAAACACTGTTTTGCTAGAAAAAAACCTTTTTAGCCCAAAAAACTGAAAAATGGCCATTTTGGCTCTCAAAACTAGGTTTTTCGCTGACGGTAGGACCTGTTTGCTGAAACCACCACTTTTTGCTCCTGAAAAGACCTCACAAGATAAAAACACGACGTTTTGGCGAAAAAAAAATGGGGTTTTGGCTGAGAAAAGGTGCTTTTTGGTCAAAAAAACTGTTTTTTGCTGACAAAATTGGAATTTTGCTGAGAATTTTCTTTGGCCCAAAACACCACTTTTTCACTGCTAAACGCACCTTTTGGGCGAGAAAAGCACATTTTGGGTGTCAAAAACACTGTTTTGCTAGAAAAAAAACCTTTTTAGCCCAAAAAACTGAAAAATGGCCATTTTGGCTCTCAAAACTAGGTTTTTCGCTGACGGTAGGACCTGTTTGCTGAAACCACCACTTTTTGCTCCTGAAAAGACCTCACAAGATAAAAACACGACGTTTTGGCGAAAAAAAATGGGGTTTTGGCTGAGAAAAGGTGCTTTTTGGTCCAAAAAACTGTTTTTTGCTGACAAAATTGGAATTTTGCTGAGAATTTTCTTTGGCCCAAAACACCACTTTTTCACTGCTAAACGCACCTTTTGGGCGAGAAAAGCACATTTTGGGTGTCAAAAACACTGTTTTGCTAGAAAAAAAACCTTTTTAGCCCAAAAAACTGAAAAATGGCCATTTTGGCTCTCAAAACTAGGTTTTTCGCTGACGGTAGGACCTGTTTGCTGAAACCACCACTTTTTGCTCCTGAAAAGACCTCACAAGATAAAAACACGACGTTTTGGCGAAAAAAAATGGGGTTTGGGTTGAGAAAAGGTGCTTTTTGGTCAAAAAAACTGTTTTTTGCTGACAAAATTGGAATTTTGCTGAGAATTTTCTTTGGCCCAAAACACCATTTTTTCACTGCTAAACGCACCTTTTGGGCGAGAAAAGCACATTTTGGGTGTCAAAAACACTGTTTTGCTAGAAAAAAAACCTTTTTAGCCCAAAAAACTGAACAATGGCCATTTTGGCTCTCAAAACTAGGTTTTTCGCTGACGGTAGGACCTGTTTGCTGAAACCACCACTTTTTGCTCCTGAAAAGACCTCACAAGATAAAAACACGACGTTTTGGCGAAAAAAAATGGGGTTTTGGCTGAGAAAAGGTGCTTTTTGGTCCAAAAAACTGTTTTTTGCTGACAAAATTGGAATTTTGCTGAGAATTTTCTTTGGCCCAAAACACCACTTTTTCACTGCTAAACGCACCTTTTGGGCGAGAAAAGCACATTTTGGGTGTCAAAAACACTGTTTTGCTAGAAAAAAAACCTTTTTAGCCCAAAAAACTGAAAAATGGCCATTTTGGCTCTCAAAACTAGGTTTTTCGCTGACGGTAGGACCTGTTTGCTGAAACCACCACTTTTTGCTCCTGAAAAGACCTCACAAGATAAAAACACGACGTTTTGGCGAAAAAAAATGGGGTTTTGGCTGAGAAAAGGTGCTTTTTGGTCCAAAAAACTGTTTTTTGCTGACAAAATTGGAATTTTGCTGAGAATTTTCTTTGGCCCAAAACACCACTTTTTCACTGCTAAACGCACCTTTTGGGCGAGAAAAGCACATTTTGGGTGTCAAAAACACTGTTTTGCTAGAAAAAAAACCTTTTTAGCCCAAAAAACTGAAAAATGGCCATTTTGGCTCTCAAAACTAGGTTTTTCGCTGACGGTAGGACCTGTTTGCTGAAACCACCACTTTTTGCTCCTGAAAAGACCTCACAAGATAAAAACACGACGTTTTGGCGAAAAAAAATGGGGTTTTGGCTGAGAAAAGGTGCTTTTTGGTCAAAAAAACTGTTTTTTGCTGACAAAATTGGAATTTTGCTGAGAATTTTCTTTGGCCCAAAACACCACTTTTTCACTGCTAAACGCACCTTTTGGGCGAGAAAAGCACATTTTGGGTGTCAAAAACACTGTTTTGCTAGAAAAAAAACCTTTTTAGCCCAAAAAACTGAAAAATGGCCATTTTGGCTCTCAAAACTAGGTTTTTCGCTGACGGTAGGACCTGTTTGCTGAAACCACCACTTTTTGCTCCTGAAAAGACCTCACAAGATAAAAACACGACGTTTTGGCGAAACAAAATGGGGTTTTGGCTGAGAAAAGGTGCTTTTTGTTCAAAAAAACTGTTTTTTGCTGACAAAATTGGAATTTTGCTGAGAATTTTCTTTGGCCCAAAACACCACTTTTTCACTGCTAAACGCACCTTTTGGGCGAGAAAAGCACATTTTGGGTGTCAAAAACACTGTTTTGCTAGAAAAAAAACCTTTTTAGCCCAAAAAACTGAAAAATGGCCATTTTGGCTCTCAAAACTAGGTTTTTCGCTGACGGTAGGACCTGTTTGCTGAAACCACCACTTTTTGCTCCTGAAAAGACCTCACAAGATAAAAACACGACGTTTTGGCGAAAAAAAATGGGGTTTTGGCTGAGAAAAGGTGCTTTTTGGTCCAAAAAACTGTTTTTTGCTGACAAAATTGGAATTTTGCTGAGAATTTTCTTTGGCCCAAAACACCACTTTTTCACTGCTAAACGCACCTTTTGGGCGAGAAAAGCACATTTTGGGTGTCAAAAACACTGTTTTGCTAGAAAAAAAACCTTTTTAGCCCAAAAAACTGAAAAATGGCCATTTTGGCTCTCAAAACTAGGTTTTTCGCTGACGGTAGGACCTGTTTGCTGAAACCACCACTTTTTGCTCCTGAAAAGACCTCACAAGATAAAAACACGACGTTTTGGCGAAAAAAAATGGGGTTTTGGCTGAGAAAAGGTGCTTTTTGGTCAAAAAAACTGTTTTTTGCTAACAAAATTGGAATTTTGCTGAGAATTTTCTTTGGCCCAAAACACCACTTTTTCACTGCTAAACGCACCTTTTGGGCGAGAAAAGCACATTTTGGGTGTCAAAAACACTGTTTTGCTAGAAAAAAAACCTTTTTAGCCCAAAAAACTGAAAAATGGCCATTTTGGCTCTCAAAACTAGGTTTTTCGCTGACGGTAGGACCTGTTTGCTGAAACCACCACTTTTTGCTCCTGAAAAGACCTCACAAGATAAAAACACGACGTTTTGGCGAAAAAAAATGGGGTTTTGGCTGAGAAAAGGTGCTTTTTGGTCAAAAAAACTGTTTTTTGCTGACAAAATTGGAATTTTGCTGAGAATTTTCTTTGGCCCAAAACACCACTTTTTCACTGCTAAACGCACCTTTTGGGCGAGAAAAGCACATTTTGGGTGTCAAAAACACTGTTTTGCTAGAAAAAAAACCTTTTTAGCCCAAAAAACTGAAAAATGGCCATTTTGGCTCTCAAAACTAGGTTTTTCGCTGACGGTAGGACCTGTTTGCTGAAACCACCACTTTTTGCTCCTGAAAAGACCTCACAAGATAAAAACACGACGTTTTGGCGAAAAAAAATGGGGTTTTGGCTGAGAAAAGGTGCTTTTTGGTCAAAAAAAACTGTTTTTTGCTGACAAAATTGGAATTTTGCTGAGAATTTTCTTTGGCCCAAAACACCACTTTTTCACTGCTAAACGCACCTTTTGGGCGAGAAAAGCACATTTTGGGTGTCAAAAACACTGTTTTGCTAGAAAAAAAACCTTTTTAGCCCAAAAAACTGAAAAATGGCCATTTTGGCTCTCAAAACTAGGTTTTTCGCTGACGGTAGGACCTGTTTGCTGAAACCACCACTTTTTGCTCCTGAAAAGACCTCACAAGATAAAAACACAACGTTTTGGCGAAAAAAAATGGGGTTTTGGCTTAGAAAAGGTGCTTTTTGGTCAAAAAAACTGTTTTTTGCTCACAAAATTGGAATTTTGCTGAGAATTTTCTTTGGCCCAAAACACCACTTTTTCACTGCTAAACGCACCTTTTGGGCGAGAAAAGCACATTTTGGGTGTCAAAAACACTGTTTTGCTAGAAAAAAAAACCTTTTTAGCCCAAAAAACTGAAAAATGGCCATTTTGGCTCTCAAAACTAGGTTTTTCGCTGACGGTAGGACCTGTTTGCTGAAACCACCACTTTTTGCTCCTGAAAAGACCTCACAAGATAAAAACACGACGTTTTGGCGAAAAAAAATGGGGTTTTGGCTGAGAAAAGGTGCTTTTTGGTCAAAAAAACTGTTTTTTGCTGACAAAATTGGAATTTTGCTGAGAATTTTCTTTGGCCCAAAACACCACTTTTTCACTGCTAAACGCACCTTTTGGGCGAGAAAAGCACATTTTGGGTGTCAAAAACACTGTTTTGCTAGAAAAAAAAACCTTTTTAGCCCAAAAAACTGAAAAATGGCCATTTTGGCTCTCAAAACTAGGTTTTTCGCTGACGGTAGGACCTGTTTGCTGAAACCACCACTTTTTGCTCCTGAAAAGACCTCACAAGATAAAAACACGACGTTTTGGCGAAAAAAAATTGGGTTTTGGCTGAGAAAAGGTGCTTTTTGGTCAAAAAAACTGTTTTTTGCTGACAAAATTGGAATTTTGCTGAGAATTTTCTTTGGCCCAAAACACCACTTTTTCACTGCTAAACGCACCTTTTGGGCGAGAAAAGCACATTTTGGGTGTCAAAAACACTGTTTTGCTAGAAAAAAAAACCTTTTTAGCCCAAAAAACTGAAAAATGGCCATTTTGGCTCTCAAAACTAGGTTTTTCGCTGACGGTAGGACCTGTTTGCTGAAACCACCACTTTTTGCTCCTGAAAAGACCTCACAAGATAAAAACACGACGTTTTGGCGAAAAAAAATGGGGTTTTGGCTGAGAAAAGGTGCTTTTTGGTCAAAAAAACTGTTTTTTGCTCACAAAATTGGAATTTTGCTGAGAATTTTCTTTGGCCCAAAACACCACTTTTTCACTGCTAAACGCACCTTTTGGGCGAGAAAAGCACATTTTGGGTGTCAAAAACACTGTTTTGCTAGAAAAAAAAACCTTTTTAGCCCAAAAAACTGAAAAATGGCCATTTTGGCTCTCAAAACTAGGTTTTTCGCTGACGGTAGGACCTGTTTGCTGAAACCACCACTTTTTGCTCCTGAAAAGACCTCACAAGATAAAAACACGACGTTTTGGCGAAAAAAAATGGGGTTTTGGCTGAGAAAAGGTGCTTTTTGGTCAAAAAAACTGTTTTTTGCTGACAAAATTGGAATTTTGCTGAGAATTTTCTTTGGCCCAAAACACCACTTTTTCACTGCTAAACGCACCTTTTGGGCGAGAAAAGCACATTTTGGGTGTCAAAAACACTGTTTTGCTAGAAAAAAAAACCTTTTTAGCCCAAAAAACTGAAAAATGGCCATTTTGGCTCTCAAAACTAGGTTTTTCGCTGACGGTAGGACCTGTTTGCTGAAACCACCACTTTTTGCTCCTGAAAAGACCTCACAAGATAAAAACACGACGTTTTGGCGAAAAAAAATTGGGTTTTGGCTGAGAAAAGGTGCTTTTTGGTCAAAAAAACTGTTTTTTGCTGACAAAATTGGAATTTTGCTGAGAATTTTCTTTGGCTAAAAACACCACTTTTTCACTGCTAAACGCACCTTTTGGGCGAGAAAAGCACATTTTGGGTGTCAAAAACACTGTTTTGCTAGAAAAAAAAACCTTTTTAGCCCAAAAAACTGAAAAATGGCCATTTTGGCTCTCAAAACTAGGTTTTTCGCTGACGGTAGGACCTGTTTGCTGAAACCACCACTTTTTGCTCCTGAAAAGACCTCACAAGATAAAAACACGACGTTTTGGCGAAAAAAAATGGGGTTTTGGCTGAGAAAAGGTGCTTTTTGGTCAAAAAAACTGTTTTTTGCTGACAAAATTGGAATTTTGCTGAGAATTTTCTTTGGCCCAAAACACCACTTTTTCAATGCTAAACGCACCTTTTGGGCGAGAAAAGCACATTTTGGGTGTCAAAAACACTGTTTTGCTAGAAAAAAAAACCTTTTTAGCCCAAAAAACTGAAAAATGGCCATTTTGGCTCTCAAAACTAGGTTTTTCGCTGACGGTAGGACCTGTTTGCTGAAACCACCACTTTTTGCTCCTGAAAAGACCTCACAAGATAAAAACACGACGTTTTGGCGAAAAAAATGGGGTTTTGGCTGAGAAAAGGTGCTTTTTGGTCCAAAAAACTGTTTTTTGCTGACAAAATTGGAATTTTGCTGAGAATTTTCTTTGGCCCAAAACACCACTTTTTCACTGCTAAACGCACCTTTTGGGCGAGAAAAGCACATTTTGGGTGTCAAAAACACTGTTTTGCTAGAAAAAAAAACCTTTTTAGCCCAAAAAACTGAAAAATGGCCATTTTGGCTCTCAAAACTAGGTTTTTCGCTGACGGTAGGACCTGTTTGCTGAAACCACCACTTTTTGCTCCTGAAAAGACCTCACAAGATAAAAACACGACGTTTTGGCGAAAAAAAATGGGGTTTTGGCTGAGAAAAGGTGCTTTTTGGTCCAAAAAACTGTTTTTTGCTGACAAAATTGGAATTTTGCTGAGAATTTTCTTTGGCCCAAAACACCACTTTTTCACTGCTAAACGCACCTTTTGGGCGAGAAAAGCACATTTTGGGTGTCAAAAACACTGTTTTGCTAGAAAAAAAACCTTTTTAGCCCAAAAAACTGAAAAATGGCCATTTTGGCTCTCAAAACTAGGTTTTTCGCTGACGGTAGGACCTGTTTGCTGAAACCACCACTTTTTGCTCCTGAAAAGACCTCACAAGATAAAAACACGACGTTTTGGCGAAAAAAAATGGGGTTTTGGCTGAGAAAAGGTGCTTTTTGGTCCAAAAAACTGTTTTTTGCTGACAAAATTGGAATTTTGCTGAGAATTTTCTTTGGCCCAAAACACCACTTTTTCACTGCTAAACGCACCTTTTGGGCGAGAAAAGCACATTTTGGGTGTCAAAAACACTGTTTTGCTAGAAAAAAAACCTTTTTAGCCCAAAAAACTGAAAAATGGCCATTTTGGCTCTCAAAACTAGGTTTTTCGCTGACGGTAGGACCTGTTTGCTGAAACCACCACTTTTTGCTCCTGAAAAGACCTCACAAGATAAAAACACGACGTTTTGGCGAAAAAAAATGGGGTTTTGGCTGAGAAAAGGTGCTTTTTGGTCAAAAAAACTGTTTTTTGCTGACAAAATTGGAATTTTGCTGAGAATTTTCTTTGGCCCAAAACACCACTTTTTCACTGCTAAACGCACCTTTTGGGCGAGAAAAGCACATTTTGGGTGTCAAAAACACTGTTTTGCTAGAAAAAAAACCTTTTTAGCCCAAAAAACTGAAAAATGGCCATTTTGGCTCTCAAAACTAGGTTTTTCGCTGACGGTAGGACCTGTTTGCTGAAACCACCACTTTTTGCTCCTGAAAAGACCTCACAAGATAAAAACACGACGTTTTGGCGAAAAAAAATGGGGTTTTGGCTGAGAAAAGGTGCTTTTTGGTCAAAAAAACTGTTTTTTGCTGACAAAATTGGAATTTTGCTGAGAATTTTCTTTGGCCCAAAACACCACTTTTTCACTGCTAAACGCACCTTTTGGGCGAGAAAAGCACATTTTGGGTGTCAAAAACACTGTTTTGCTAGAAAAAAAACCTTTTTAGCCCAAAAAACTGAAAAATGGCCATTTTGGCTCTCAAAACTAGGTTTTTCGCTGACGGTAGGACCTGTTTGCTGAAACCACCACTTTTTGCTCCTGAAAAGACCTCACAAGATAAAAACACGACGTTTTGGCGAAAAAAAATGGGGTTTTGGCTGAGAAAAGGTGCTTTTTGGTCCAAAAAACTGTTTTTTGCTGACAAAATTGGAATTTTGCTGAGAATTTTCTTTGGCCCAAAACACCACTTTTTCACTGCTAAACGCACCTTTTGGGCGAGAAAAGCACATTTTGGGTGTCAAAAACACTGTTTTGCTAGAAAAAAAACCTTTTTAGCCCAAAAAACTGCAAAAATGGCCATTTTGGCTCTCAAAACTAGGTTTTTCGCTGACGGTAGGACCTGTTTGCTGAAACCACCACTTTTTGCTCCTGAAAAGACCTCACAAGATAAAAACACGACGTTTTGGCGAAAAAAAATGGGGTTTTGGCTGAGAAAACGTGCTTTTTGGTCAAAAAAACTGTTTTTTGCTGACAAAATTGGAATTTTGCTGAGAATTTTCTTTGGCCCAAAACACCACTTTTTCACTGCTAAACGCACCTTTTGGGCGAGAAAAGCACATTTTGGGTGTCAAAAACACTGTTTTGCTAGAAAAAAAACCTTTTTAGCCCAAAAAACTGAAAAATGGCCATTTTGGCTCTCAAAACTAGGTTTTTCGCTGACGGTAGGACCTGTTTGCTGAAACCACCACTTTTTGCTCCTGAAAAGACCTCACAAGATAAAAACACGACGTTTTGGCGAAAAAAAATGGGGTTTTGGCTGAGAAAAGGTGCTTTTTGGTCCAAAAAACTGTTTTTTGCTGACAAAATTGGAATTTTGCTGAGAATTTTCTTTGGCCCAAAACACCACTTTTTCACTGCTAAACGCACCTTTTGGGCGAGAAAAGCACATTTTGGGTGTCAAAAACACTGTTTTGCTAGAAAAAAAACCTTTTTAGCCCAAAAAACTGAAAAATGGCCATTTTGGCTCTCAAAACTAGGTTTTTCGCTGACGGTAGGACCTGTTTGCTGAAACCACCACTTTTTGCTCCTGAAAAGACCTCACAAGATAAAAACACGACGTTTTGGCGAAAAAAAATGGGGTTTTGGCTGAGAAAAGGTGCTTTTTGGTCAAAAAAACTGTTTTTTGCTGACAAAATTGGAATTTTGCTGAGAATTTTCTTTGGCCCAAAACACCACTTTTTCACTGCTAAACGCACCTTTTGGGCGAGAAAAGCACATTTTGGGTGTCAAAAACACTGTTTTGCTAGAAAAAAAACCTTTTTAGCCCAAAAAACTGAAAAATGGCCATTTTGGCTCTCAAAACTAGGTTTTTCGCTGACGGTAGGACCTGTTTGCTGAAACCACCACTTTTTGCTCCTGAAAAGACCTCACAAGATAAAAACACGACGTTTTGGCGAAAAAAAATGGGGTTTTGGCTGAGAAAAGGTGCTTTTTGGTCCAAAAAACTGTTTTTTGCTGACAAAATTGGAATTTTGCTGAGAATTTTCTTTGGCCCAAAACACCACTTTTTCACTGCTAAACGCACCTTTTGGGCGAGAAAAGCACATTTTGGGTGTCAAAAACACTGTTTTGCTAGAAAAAAAACCTTTTTAGCCCAAAAAACTGAAAAATGGCCATTTTGGCTCTCAAAACTAGGTTTTTCGCTGACGGTAGGACCTGTTTGCTGAAACCACCACTTTTTGCTCCTGAAAAGACCTCACAAGATAAAAACACGACGTTTTGGCGAAACAAAATGGGGTTTTGGCTGAGAAAAGGTGCTTTTTGTTCAAAAAAACTGTTTTTTGCTGACAAAATTGGAATTTTGCTGAGAATTTTCTTTGGCCCAAAACACCACTTTTTCACTGCTAAACGCACCTTTTGGGCGAGAAAAGCACATTTTGGGTGTCAAAAACACTGTTTTGCTAGAAAAAAAACCTTTTTAGCCCAAAAAACTGAAAAATGGCCATTTTGGCTCTCAAAACTAGGTTTTTCGCTGACGGTAGGACCTGTTTGCTGAAACCACCACTTTTTGCTCCTGAAAAGACCTCACAAGATAAAAACACGACGTTTTGGCGAAAAAAAATGGGGTTTTGGCTGAGAAAAGGTGCTTTTTGGTCCAAAAAACTGTTTTTTGCTGACAAAATTGGAATTTTGCTGAGAATTTTCTTTGGCCCAAAACACCACTTTTTCACTGCTAAACGCACCTTTTGGGCGAGAAAAGCACATTTTGGGTGTCAAAAACACTGTTTTGCTAGAAAAAAAACCTTTTTAGCCCAAAAAACTGAAAAATGGCCATTTTGGCTCTCAAAACTAGGTTTTTCGCTGACGGTAGGACCTGTTTGCTGAAACCACCACTTTTTGCTCCTGAAAAGACCTCACAAGATAAAAACACGACGTTTTGGCGAAAACAAATGGGGTTTTGGCTGAGAAAAGGTGCTTTTTGGTCCAAAAAACTGTTTTTTGCTGACAAAATTGGAATTTTGCTGAGAATTTTCTTTGGCCCAAAACACCAATTTTTCACTGCTAAACGCACCTTTTGGGCGAGAAAAGCACATTTTGGGTGTCAAAAACACTGTTTTGCTAGAAAAAAAACCTTTTTAGCCCAAAAAACTGAAAAATGGCCATTTTGGCTCTCAAAACTAGGTTTTTCGCTGACGGTAGGACCTGTTTGCTGAAACCACCACTTTTTGCTCCTGAAAAGACCTCACAAGATAAAAACACGACGTTTTGGCGAAACAAAATGGGGTTTTGGCTGAGAAAAGGTGCTTTTTGGTCCAAAAAACTGTTTTTTGCTGACAAAATTGGAATTTTGCTGAGAATTTTCTTTGGCCCAAAACACCACTTTTTCACTGCTAAACGCACCTTTTGGGCGAGAAAAGCACATTTTGGGTGTCAAAAACACTGTTTTGCTAGAAAAAAAACCTTTTTAGCCCAAAAAACTGAAAAATGGCCATTTTTGGTTCTCAAAACTAGGTTTTTCGCTGACGGTAGGACCTGTTTGCTGAAACCACCACTTTTTGCTCCTGAAAAGACCTCACAAGATAAAAACACGACGTTTTGGCGAAAAAAAATGGGGTTTTGGCTGAGAAAAGGTGCTTTTTGGTCCAAAAAACTGTTTTTTGCTGACAAAATTGGAATTTTGCTGAGAATTTTCTTTGGCCCAAAACACCACTTTTTCACTGCTAAACGCACCTTTTGGGCGAGAAAAGCACATTTTGGGTGTCAAAAACACTGTTTTGCTAGAAAAAAAACCTTTTTAGCCCAAAAAACTGAAAAATGGCCATTTTGGCTCTCAAAACTAGGTTTTTCGCTGACGGTAGGACCTGTTTGCTGAAACCACCACTTTTTGCTCCTGAAAAGACCTCACAAGATAAAAACACGACGTTTTGGCGAAAAAAAATGGGGTTTTGGCTGAGAAAAGGTGCTTTTTGGTCCAAAAAACTGTTTTTTGCTGACAAAATTGGAATTTTGCTGAGAATTTTCTTTGGCCCAAAACACCACTTTTTCACTGCTAAACGCACCTTTTGGGCGAGAAAAGCACATTTTGGGTGTCAAAAACACTGTTTTGCTAGAAAAAAAACCTTTTTAGCCCAAAAAACTGAAAAATGGCCATTTTGGCTCTCAAAACTAGGTTTTTCGCTGACGGTAGGACCTGTTTGCTGAAACCACCACTTTTTGCTCCTGAAAAGACCTCACAAGATAAAAACACGACGTTTTGGCGAAAAAAAATGGGGTTTTGGCTGAGAAAACGTGCTTTTTGGTCAAAAAAACTGTTTTTTGCTGACAAAATTGGAATTTTGCTGAGAATTTTCTTTGGCCCAAAACACCACTTTTTCACTGCTAAACGCACCTTTTGGGCGAGAAAAGCACATTTTGGGTGTCAAAAACACTGTTTTGCTAGAAAAAAAACCTTTTTAGCCCAAAAAACTGCAAAAATGGCCATTTTGGCTCTCAAAACTAGGTTTTTCGCTGACGGTAGGACCTGTTTGCTGAAACCACCACTTTTTGCTCCTGAGAAGACCTCACAAGATAAAAACACGACGTTTTGGCAAAAAAAAATGGGGTTTTGGCTGAGAAAAGGTGCTTTTTGGTCAAAAAAACTGTTTTTTGCTGACAAAATTGGAATTTTGCTGAGAATTTTCTTTGGCCCAAAACACCACTTTTTCACTGCTAAACGCACCTTTTGGGCGAGAAAAGCACATTTTGGGTGTCAAAAACACTGTCTTGCTAGAAAAAAAACCTTTTTAGCCCAAAAAACTACAAAAATGGCCATTTTGGCTCTCAAAACTAGGTTTTTCGCTGACGGTAGGACCTGTTTGCTGAAACCACCACTTTTTGCTCCTGAAAAGACCTCACAAGATGAAAACACGACGTTTTGGCGAAAAAAAATGGGGTTTTGGCTGAGAAAAGGTGCTTTTTGGTCAAAAAAACTGTTTTTTGCTGACAAAATTGGAATTTTGCTGAGAATTTTCTTTGGCCCAAAACACCACTTTTTCACTGCTAAACGCACCTTTTGGGCGAGAAAAGCACATTTTGGGTGTCAAAAACACTGTTTTGCTAGAAAAAAAACCTTTTTAGCCCAAAAAACTGCAAAAATGGCCATTTTGGCTCTCAAAACTAGGTTTTTCGCTGACGGTAGGACCTGTTTGCTGAAACCACCACTTTTTGCTCCTGAGAAGACCTCACAAGATAAAAACACGACGTTTTGGCAAAAAAAAATGGGGTTTTGGCTGAGAAAAGGTGCTTTTTGGTCAAAAAAACTGTTTTTTGCTGACAAAATTGGAATTTTGCTGAGAATTTTCTTTGGCCCAAAACACCACTTTTTCACTGCTAAACGCACCTTTTGGGCGAGAAAAGCACATTTTGGGTGTCAAAAACACTGTCTTGCTAGAAAAAAAACCTTTTTAGCCCAAAAAACTACAAAAATGGCCATTTTGGCTCTCAAAACTAGGTTTTTCGCTGACGGTAGGACCTGTTTGCTGAAACCACCACTTTTTGCTCCTGAAAAGACCTCACAAGATAAAAACACGACGTTTTGGCGAAAAAAAATGGGGTTTTGGCTGAGAAAAGGTGCTTTTTGGTCAAAAAAACTGTTTTTTGCTGACAAAATTGGAATTTTGCTGAGAATTTTCTTTGGCCCAAAACACCACTTTTTCACTGCTAAACGCACCTTTTGGGCGAGAAAAGCACATTTTGGGTGTCAAAAACACTGTTTTGCTAGAAAAAAAACCTTTTTAGCCCAAAAAACTGAAAAATGGCCATTTTGGCTCTCAAAACTAGGTTTTTCGCTGACGGTAGGACCTGTTTGCTGAAACCACCACTTTTTGCTCCTGAAAAGACCTCACAAGATAAAAACACGACGTTTTGGCGAAAAAAAATGGGGTTTTGGCTGAGAAAAGGTGCTTTTTGGTCCAAAAAACTGTTTTTTGCTGACAAAATTGGAATTTTGCTGAGAATTTTCTTTGGCCCAAAACACCACTTTTTCACTGCTAAACGCACCTTTTGGGCGAGAAAAGCACATTTTGGGTGTCAAAAACACTGTTTTGCTAGAAAAAAAACCTTTTTAGCCCAAAAAACTGAAAAATGGCCATTTTGGCTCTCAAAACTAGGTTTTTCGCTGACGGTAGGACCTGTTTGCTGAAACCACCACTTTTTGCTCCTGAAAAGACCTCACAAGATAAAAACACGACGTTTTGGCGAAAAAAATGGGGTTTTGGCTGAGAAAAGGTGCTTTTTGGTCCAAAAAACTGTTTTTTGCTGACAAAATTGGAATTTTGCTGAGAATTTTCTTTGGCCCAAAACACCACTTTTTCACTGCTAAACGCACCTTTTGGGCGAGAAAAGCACATTTTGGGTGTCAAAAACACTGTTTTGCTAGAAAAAAAACCTTTTTAGCCCAAAAAACTGAAAAATGGCCATTTTGGCTCTCAAAACTAGGTTTTTCGCTGACGGTAGGACCTGTTTGCTGAAACCACCACTTTTTGCTCCTGAAAAGACCTCACAAGATAAAAACACGACGTTTTGGCGAAAACAAATGGGGTTTTGGCTGAGAAAAGGTGCTTTTTGGTCAAAAAAACTGTTTTTTGCTGACAAAATTGGAATTTTGCTGAGAATTTTCTTTGGCCCAAAACACCACTTTTTCACTGCTAAACGCACCTTTTGGGCGAGAAAAGCACATTTTGGGTGTCAAAAACACTGTTTTGCTAGAAAAAAAACCTTTTTAGCCCAAAAAACTGAAAAACGGCCATTTTGGCTCTCAAAACTAGGTTTTTCGCTGACGGTAGGACCTGTTTGCTGAAACCACCACTTTTTGCTCCTGAAAAGACCTCACAAGATAAAAACACGACGTTTTGGCGAAAAAAAATGGGGTTTTGGCTGAGAAAAGGTGCTTTTTGGTCAAAAAAACTGTTTTTTGCTGACAAAATTGGAATTTGGCTGAGAATTTTCTTTGGCCCAAAACACCACTTTTTCACTGCTAAACGCACCTTTTGGGCGAGAAAAGCACATTTTGGGTGTCAAAAACACTGTTTTGCTAGAAAAAAAACCTTTTTAGCCCAAAAAACTGAAAAATGGCCATTTTGGCTCTCAAAACTAGGTTTTTCGCTGACGGTAGGACCTGTTTGCTGAAACCACCACTTTTTGCTCCTGAAAAGACCTCACAAGATAAAAACACGACGTTTTGGCGAAAAAAAATGGGGTTTTGGCTGAGAAAAGGTGCTTTTTGGTCCAAAAAACTGTTTTTTGCTGACAAAATTGGAATTTTGCTGAGAATTTTCTTTGGCCCAAAACACCACTTTTTCACTGCTAAACGCACCTTTTGGGCGAGAAAAGCACATTTTGGGTGTCAAAAACACTGTTTTGCTAGAAAAAAAACCTTTTTAGCCCAAAAAACTGAAAAATGGCCATTTTGGCTCTCAAAACTAGGTTTTTCGCTGACGGTAGGACCTGTTTGCTGAAACCACCACTTTTTGCTCCTGAAAAGACCTCACAAGATAAAAACACGACGTTTTGGCGAAAAAAAATGGGGTTTTGGCTGAGAAAAGGTGCTTTTTGGTCCAAAAAACTGTTTTTTGCTGACAAAATTGGAATTTTGCTGAGAATTTTCTTTGGCCCAAAACACCACTTTTTCACTGCTAAACGCACCTTTTGGGCGAGAAAAGCACATTTTGGGTGTCAAAAACACTGTTTTGCTAGAAAAAAAACCTTTTTAGCCCAAAAAACTGAAAAATGGCCATTTTGGCTCTCAAAACTAGGTTTTTCGCTGACGGTAGGACCTGTTTGCTGAAACCACCACTTTTTGCTCCTGAAAAGACCTCACAAGATAAAAACACGACGTTTTGGCGAAAAAAAATGGGGTTTTGGCTGAGAAAAGGTGCTTTTTGGTCAAAAAAACTGTTTTTTGCTGACAAAATTGGAATTTTGCTGAGAATTTTCTTTGGCCCAAAACACCACTTTTTCACTGCTAAACGCACCTTTTGGGCGAGAAAAGCACATTTTGGGTGTCAAAAACACTGTTTTGCTAGAAAAAAAACCTTTTTAGCCCAAAAAACTGAAAAATGGCCATTTTGGCTCTCAAAACTAGGTTTTTCGCTGACGGTAGGACCTGTTTGCTGAAACCACCACTTTTTGCTCCTGAAAAGACCTCACAAGATAAAAACACGACGTTTTGGCGAAAAAAAATGGGGTTTTGGCTGAGAAAAGGTGCTTTTTGGTCCAAAAAACTGTTTTTTGCTGACAAAATTGGAATTTTGCTGAGAATTTTCTTTGGCCCAAAACACCACTTTTTCACTGCTAAACGCACCTTTTGGGCGAGAAAAGCACATTTTGGGTGTCAAAAACACTGTTTTGCTAGAAAAAAAACCTTTTTAGCCCAAAAAAATGAAAAATGGCCATTTTGGCTCTCAAAACTAGGTTTTTCGCTGACGGTAGGACCTGTTTGCTGAAACCACCACTTTTTGCTCCTGAAAAGACCTCACAAGATAAAAACACGACGTTTTGGCGAAAAAAAATGGGGTTTTGGCTGAGAAAAGGTGCTTTTTGGTCCAAAAAACTGTTTTTTGCTGACAAAATTGGAATTTTGCTGAGAATTTTCTTTGGCCCAAAACACCACTTTTTCACTGCTAAACGCACCTTTTGGGCGAGAAAAGCACATTTTGGGTGTCAAAAACACTGTTTTGCTAGAAAAAAAACCTTTTTAGCCCAAAAAACTGAAAAATGGCCATTTTGGCTCTCAAAACTAGGTTTTTCGCTGACGGTAGGACCTGTTTGCTGAAACCACCACTTTTTGCTCCTGAAAAGACCTCACAAGATAAAAACACGACGTTTTGGCGAAAAAAAATGGGGTTTTGGCTGAGAAAAGGTGCTTTTTGGTCCAAAAAACTGTTTTTTGCTGACAAAATTGGAATTTTGCTGAGAATTTTCTTTGGCCCAAAACACCACTTTTTCACTGCTAAACGCACCTTTTGGGCGAGAAAAGCACATTTTGGGTGTCAAAAACACTGTTTTGCTAGAAAAAAAACCTTTTTAGCCCAAAAAACTGAAAAATGGCCATTTTGGCTCTCAAAACTAGGTTTTTCGCTGACGGTAGGACCTGTTTGCTGAAACCACCACTTTTTGCTCCTGAAAAGACCTCACAAGATAAAAACACGACGTTTTGGCGAAAAAAAATGGGGTTTGGGTTGAGAAAAGGTGCTTTTTGGTCAAAAAAACTGTTTTTTGCTGACAAAATTGGAATTTTGCTGAGAATTTTCTTTGGCCCAAAACACCACTTTTTCACTGCTAAACGCACCTTTTGGGCGAGAAAAGCACATTTTGGGTGTCAAAAACACTGTTTTGCTAGAAAAAAAACCTTTTTAGCCCAAAAAACTGAAAAATGGCCATTTTGGCTCTCAAAACTAGGTTTTTCGCTGACGGTAGGACCTGTTTGCTGAAACCACCACTTTTTGCTCCTGAAAAGACCTCACAAGATAAAAACACGACGTTTTGGCGAAAAAAAATGGGGTTTTGGCTGAGAAAAGGTGCTTTTTGGTCAAAAAAACTGTTTTTTGCTGACAAAATTGGAATTTGGCTGAGAATTTTCTTTGGCCCAAAACACCACTTTTTCACTGCTAAACGCACCTTTTGGGCGAGAAAAGCACATTTTGGGTGTCAAAAACACTGTTTTGCTAGAAAAAAAACCTTTTTAGCCCAAAAAACTGAAAAATGGCCATTTTGGCTCTCAAAACTAGGTTTTTCGCTGACGGTAGGACCTGTTTGCTGAAACCACCACTTTTTGCTCCTGAAAAGACCTCACAAGATAAAAACACGACGTTTTGGCGAAAAAAAATGGGGTTTTGGCTGAGAAAAGGTGCTTTTTGGTCCAAAAAACTGTTTTTTGCTGACAAAATTGGAATTTGGCTGAGAATTTTCTTTGGCCCAAAACACCACTTTTTCACTGCTAAACGCACCTTTTGGGCGAGAAAAGCACATTTTGGGTGTCAAAAACACTGTTTTGCTAGAAAAAAAACCTTTTTAGCCCAAAAAACTGAAAAATGGCCATTTTGGCTCTCAAAACTAGGTTTTTCGCTGACGGTAGGACCTGTTTGCTGAAACCACCACTTTTTGCTCCTGAAAAGACCTCACAAGATAAAAACACGACGTTTTGGCGAAAAAAAATGGGGTTTTGGCTGAGAAAAGGTGCTTTTTGGTCCAAAAAACTGTTTTTTGCTGACAAAATTGGAATTTTGCTGAGAATTTTCTTTGGCCCAAAACACCACTTTTTCACTGCTAAACGCACCTTTTGGGCGAGAAAAGCACATTTTGGGTGTCAAAAACACTGTTTTGCTAGAAAAAAAACCTTTTTAGCCCAAAAAACTGAAAAATGGCCATTTTGGCTCTCAAAACTAGGTTTTTCGCTGACGGTAGGACCTGTTTGCTGAAACCACCACTTTTTCCTCCTGAAAAGACCTCACAAGATAAAAACACGACGTTTTGGCGAAAAAAAATGGGGTTTTGGCTGAGAAAAGGTGCTTTTTGGTCAAAAAAACTGTTTTTTGCTGACACAATTGGAATTTTGCTGAGAATTTTCTTTGGCCCAAAACACCACTTTTTCACTGCTAAACGCACCTTTCGGGCGAGAAAAGCACATTTTGGGTGTCAAAAACACTGTTTTGCTAGAAAAAAAACCTTTTTAGCCCAAAAAACTGAAAAATGGCCATTTTGGCTCTCAAAACTAGGTTTTTCGCTGACGGTAGGACCTGTTTGCTGAAACCACCACTTTTTGCTCCTGAAAAGACCTCACAAGATAAAAACACGACGTTTTGGCGAAAAAAAATGGGGTTTTGGCTGAGAAAAGGTGCTTTTTGGTCCAAAAAACTGTTTTTTGCTGACAAAATTGGAATTTTGCTGAGAATTTTCTTTGGCCCAAAACACCACTTTTTCACTGCTAAACGCACCTTTTGGGCGAGAAAAGCACATTTTGGGTGTCAAAAACACTGTTTTGCTAGAAAAAAAACCTTTTTAGCCCAAAAAACTGAAAAATGGCCATTTTGGCTCTCAAAACTAGGTTTTTCGCTGACGGTAGGACCTGTTTGCTGAAACCACCACTTTTTGCTCCTGAAAAGACCTCACAAGATAAAAACACGACGTTTTGGCGAAAAAAAATGGGGTTTTGGCTGAGAAAAGGTGCTTTTTGGTCAAAAAAACTGTTTTTTGCTGACAAAATTGGAATTTTGCTGAGAATTTTCTTTGGCCCAAAACACCACTTTTTCACTGCTAAACGCACCTTTTGGGCGAGAAAAGCACATTTTGGGTGTCAAAAACACTGTTTTGCTAGAAAAAAAACCTTTTTAGCCCAAAAAAATGAAAAATGGCCATTTTGGCTCTCAAAACTAGGTTTTTCGCTGACGGTAGGACCTGTTTGCTGAAACCACCACTTTTTGCTCCTGAAAAGACCTCACAAGATAAAAACACGACGTTTTGGCGAAAAAAAATGGGGTTTTGGCTGAGAAAAGGTGCTTTTTGGTCCAAAAAACTGTTTTTTGCTGACAAAATTGGAATTTTGCTGAGAATTTTCTTTGGCCCAAAACACCACTTTTTCACTGCTAAACGCACCTTTTGGGCGAGAAAAGCACATTTTGGGTGTCAAAAACACTGTTTTGCTAGAAAAAAAACCTTTTTAGCCCAAAAAACTGAAAAATGGCCATTTTGGCTCTCAAAACTAGGTTTTTCGCTGACGGTAGGACCTGTTTGCTGAAACCACCACTTTTTGCTCCTGAAAAGACCTCACAAGATAAAAACACGACGTTTTGGCGAAAAAAAATGGGGTTTTGGCTGAGAAAAGGTGCTTTTTGGTCAAAAAACTGTTTTTTGCTGACAAAATTGGAATTTTGCTGAGAATTTTCTTTGGCCCAAAACACCACTTTTTCACTGCTAAACGCACCTTTTGGGCGAGAAAAGCACATTTTGGGTGTCAAAAACACTGTTTTGCTAGAAAAAAAACCTTTTTAGCCCAAAAAACTGAAAAATGGCCATTTTGGCTCTCAAAACTAGGTTTTTCGCTGACGGTAGGACCTGTTTGCTGAAACCACCACTTTTTGCTCCTGAAAAGACCTCACAAGATAAAAACACGACGTTTTGGCGAAAAAAAATGGGGTTTTGGCTGAGAAAAGGTGCTTTTTGGTCAAAAAAACTGTTTTTTGCTGACAAAATTGGAATTTTGCTGAGAATTTTCTTTGGCCCAAAACACCACTTTTTCACTGCTAAACGCACCTTTTGGGCGAGAAAAGCACATTTTGGGTGTCAAAAACACTGTTTTGCTAGAAAAAAAACCTTTTTAGCACAAAAAACTGAAAAATGGCCATTTTGGCTCTCAAAACTAGGTTTTTCGCTGACGGTAGGACCTGTTTGCTGAAACCACCACTTTTTGCTCCTGAAAAGACCTCACAAGATAAAAACACGACGTTTTGGCGAAAAAAAATGGGGTTTTGGCTGAGAAAAGGTGCTTTTTGGTCAAAAAAACTGTTTTTTGCTGACAAAATTGGAATTTTGCTGAGAATTTTCTTTGGCCCAAAACACCACTTTTTCACTGCTAAACGCACCTTTTGGGCGAGAAAAGCACATTTTGGGTGTCAAAAACACTGTTTTGCTAGAAAAAAAACCTTTTTAGCCCAAAAAACTGAAAAATGGCCATTTTGGCTCTCAAAACTAGGTTTTTCGCTGACGGTAGGACCTGTTTGCTGAAACCACCACTTTTTGCTCCTGAAAAGACCTCACAAGATAAAAACACGACGTTTTGGCGAAAAAAAATGGGGTTTTGGCTGAGAAAAGGTGCTTTTTGGTCAAAAAAAATAGTTTTTTGCTGACAAAATTGGAATTTTGCTGAGAATTTTCTTTGGCCCAAAACACCACTTTTTCACTGCTAAACGCACCTTTTGGGCGAGAAAAGCACATTTTGGGTGTCAAAAACACTGTTTTGCTAGAAAAAAAACCTTTTTAGCCCAAAAAACTGAAAAATGGCCATTTTGGCTCTCAAAACTAGGTTTTTCGCTGACGGTAGGACCTGTTTGCTGAAACCACCACTTTTTGCTCCTGAAAAGACCTCACAAGATAAAAACACGACGTTTTGGCGAAAAAAAATGGGGTTTTGGCTGAGAAAAGGTGCTTTTTGGTCCAAAAAACTGTTTTTTGCTGACAAAATTGGAATTTTGCTGAGAATTTTCTTTGGCCCAAAACACCACTTTTTCACTGCTAAACGCACCTTTTGGGCGAGAAAAGCACATTTTGGGTGTCAAAAACACTGTTTTGCTAGAAAAAAAACCTTTTTAGCCCAAAAAACTGAAAAATGGCCATTTTGGCTCTCAAAACTAGGTTTTTCGCTGACGGTAGGACCTGTTTGCTGAAACCACCACTTTTTGCTCCTGAAAAGACCTCACAAGATAAAAACACGACGTTTTGGCGAAAAAAAATGGGGTTTTGGCTGAGAAAAGGTGCTTTTTGGTCAAAAAAACTGTTTTTTGCTGACAAAATTGGAATTTTGCTGAGAATTTTCTTTGGCCCAAAACACCACTTTTTCACTGCTAAACGCACCTTTTGGGCGAGAAAAGCACATTTTGGGTGTCAAAAACACTGTTTTGCTAGAAAAAAAACCTTTTTAGCCCAAAAAACTGAAAAATGGCCATTTTGGCTCTCAAAACTAGGTTTTTCGCTGACGGTAGGACCTGTTTGCTGAAACCACCACTTTTTGCTCCTGAAAAGACCTCACAAGATAAAAACACGACGTTTTGGCGAAAAAAAATGGGGTTTTGGCTGAGAAAAGGTGCTTTTTGGTCCAAAAAACTGTTTTTTGCTGACAAAATTGGAATTTTGCTGAGAATTTTCTTTGGCCCAAAACACCACTTTTTCACTGCTAAACGCACCTTTTGGGCGAGAAAAGCACATTTTGGGTGTCAAAAACACTGTTTTGCTAGAAAAAAAACCTTTTTAGCCCAAAAAACTGAAAAATGGCCATTTTGGCTCTCAAAACTAGGATTTTCGCTGACGGTAGGACCTGTTTGCTGAAACCACCACTTTTTGCTCCTGAAAAGACCTCACAAGATAAAAACACGACGTTTTGGCGAAAAAAAATGGGGTTTTGGCTGAGAAAAGGTGCTTTTTGGTCAAAAAAAATAGTTTTTTGCTGACAAAATTGGAATTTTGCTGAGAATTTTCTTTGGCCCAAAACACCACTTTTTCACTGCTAAACGCACCTTTTGGGCGAGAAAAGCACATTTTGGGTGTCAAAAACACTGTTTTGCTAGAAAAAAAACCTTTTTAGCCCAAAAAACTGAAAAATGGCCATTTTGGCTCTCAAAACTAGGTTTTTCGCTGACGGTAGGACCTGTTTGCTGAAACCACCACTTTTTGCTCCTGAAAAGACCTCACAAGATAAAAACACGACGTTTTGGCGAAAAAAAATGGGGTTTTGGCTGAGAAAAGGTGCTTTTTGGTCCAAAAAACTGTTTTTTGCTGACAAAATTGGAATTTTGCTGAGAATTTTCTTTGGCCCAAAACACCACTTTTTCACTGCTAAACGCACCTTTTGGGCGAGAAAAGCACATTTTGGGTGTCAAAAACACTGTTTTGCTAGAAAAAAAACCTTTTTAGCCCAAAAAACTGAAAAATGGCCATTTTGGCTCTCAAAACTAGGTTTTTCGCTGACGGTAGGACCTGTTTGCTGAAACCACCACTTTTTGCTCCTGAAAAGACCTCACAAGATAAAAACACGACGTTTTGGCGAAAAAAAATGGGGTTTTGGCTGAGAAAAGGTGCTTTTTGGTCAAAAAAACTGTTTTTTGCTGACAAAATTGGAATTTTGCTGAGAATTTTCTTTGGCCCAAAACACCACTTTTTCACTGCTAAACGCACCTTTTGGGCGAGAAAAGCACATTTTGGGTGTCAAAAACACTGTTTTGCTAGAAAAAAAACCTTTTTAGCCCAAAAAACTGAAAAATGGCCATTTTGGCTCTCAAAACTAGGTTTTTCGCTGACGGTAGGACCTGTTTGCTGAAACCACCACTTTTTGCTCCTGAAAAGACCTCACAAGATAAAAACACGACGTTTTGGCGAAAAAAAATGGGGTTTTGGCTGAGAAAAGGTGCTTTTTGGTCCAAAAAACTGTTTTTTGCTGACAAAATTGGAATTTTGCTGAGAATTTTCTTTGGCCCAAAACACCACTTTTTCACTGCTAAACGCACCTTTTGGGCGAGAAAAGCACATTTTGGGTGTCAAAAACACTGTTTTGCTAGAAAAAAAACCTTTTTAGCCCAAAAAACTGAAAAATGGCCATTTTGGCTCTCAAAACTAGGTTTTTCGCTGACGGTAGGACCTGTTTGCTGAAACCACCACTTTTTGCTCCTGAAAAGACCTCACAAGATAAAAACACGACGTTTTGGCGAAAAAAAATGGGGTTTTGGCTGAGAAAAGGTGCTTTTTGGTCCAAAAAACTGTTTTTTGCTGACAAAATTGGAATTTTGCTGAGAATTTTCTTTGGCCCAAAACACCACTTTTTCACTGCTAAACGCACCTTTTGGGCGAGAAAAGCACATTTTGGGTGTCAAAAACACTGTTTTGCTAGAAAAAAAACCTTTTTAGCCCAAAAAACTGAAAAATGGCCATTTTGGCTCTCAAAACTAGGTTTTTCGCTGACGGTAGGACCTGTTTGCTGAAACCACCACTTTTTGCTCCTGAAAAGACCTCACAAGATAAAAACACGACGTTTTGGCGAAAAAAAATGGGGTTTTGGCTGAGAAAAGGTGCTTTTTGGTCAAAAAAACTGTTTTTTGCTGACAAAATTGGAATTTTGCTGAGAATTTTCTTTGGCCCAAAACACCACTTTTTCACTGCTAAACGCACCTTTTGGGCGAGAAAAGCACATTTTGGGTGTCAAAAACACTGTTTTGCTAGAAAAAAAACCTTTTTAGCCCAAAAAACTGAAAAATGGCCATTTTGGCTCTCAAAACTAGGTTTTTCGCTGACGGTAGGACCTGTTTGCTGAAACCACCACTTTTTGCTCCTGAAAAGACCTCACAAGATAAAAACACGACGTTTTGGCGAAAAAAAATGGGGTTTTGGCTGAGAAAAGGTGCTTTTTGGTCCAAAAAACTGTTTTTTGCTGACAAAATTGGAATTTTGCTGAGAATTTTCTTTGGCCCAAAACACCACTTTTTCACTGCTAAACGCACCTTTTGGGCGAGAAAAGCACATTTTGGGTGTCAAAAACACTGTTTTGCTAGAAAAAAAACCTTTTTAGCCCAAAAAACTGAAAAATGGCCATTTTGGCTCTCAAAACTAGGTTTTTCGCTGACAGTAGGACCTGTTTGCTGAAACCACCACTTTTTGCTCCTGAAAAGACCTCACAAGATAAAAACACGACGTTTTGGCGAAAAAAAATGGGGTTTTGGCTGAGAAAAGGTGCTTTTTGGTCCAAAAAACTGTTTTTTGCTGACAAAATTGGAATTTTGCTGAGAATTTTCTTTGGCCCAAAACACCACTTTTTCACTGCTAAACGCACCTTTTGGGCGAGAAAAGCACATTTTGGGTGTCAAAAACACTGTTTTGCTAGAAAAAAAACCTTTTTAGCCCAAAAAACTGAAAAATGGCCATTTTGGCTCTCAAAACTAGGTTTTTCGCTGACGGTAGGACCTGTTTGCTGAAACCACCACTTTTTGCTCCTGAAAAGACCTCACAAGATAAAAACACGACGTTTTGGCGAAAAAAAATGGGGTTTTGGCTGAGAAAAGGTGCTTTTTGGTCCAAAAAACTGTTTTTTGCTGACAAAATTGGAATTTTGCTGAGAATTTTCTTTGGCCCAAAACACCACTTTTTCACTGCTAAACGCACCTTTTGGGCGAGAAAAGCACATTTTGGGTGTCAAAAACACTGTTTTGCTAGAAAAAAAACCTTTTTAGCCCAAAAAACTGAAAAATGGCCATTTTGGCTCTCAAAACTAGGTTTTTCGCTGACGGTAGGACCTGTTTGCTGAAACCACCACTTTTTGCTCCTGAAAAGACCTCACAAGATAAAAACACGACGTTTTGGCGAAAAAAAATGGGGTTTTGGCTGAGAAAAGGTGCTTTTTGGTCCAAAAAACTGTTTTTTGCTGACAAAATTGGAATTTTGCTGAGAATTTTCTTTGGCCCAAAACACCACTTTTTCACTGCTAAACGCACCTTTTGGGCGAGAAAAGCACATTTTGGGTGTCAAAAACACTGTTTTGCTAGAAAAAAAACCTTTTTAGCCCAAAAAACTGAAAAATGGCCATTTTGGCTCTCAAAACTAGGTTTTTCGCTGACGGTAGGACCTGTTTGCTGAAACCACCACTTTTTGCTCCTGAAAAGACCTCACAAGATAAAAACACGACGTTTTGGCGAAAAAAAATGGGGTTTTGGCTGAGAAAAGGTGCTTTTTGGTCCAAAAAACTGTTTTTTGCTGACAAAATTGGAATTTTGCTGAGAATTTTCTTTGGCCCAAAACACCACTTTTTCACTGCTAAACGCACCTTTTGGGCGAGAAAAGCACATTTTGGGTGTCAAAAACACTGTTTTGCTAGAAAAAAAACCTTTTTAGCCCAAAAAACTGAAAAATGGCCATTTTGGCTCTCAAAACTAGGTTTTTCGCTGACGGTAGGACCTGTTTGCTGAAACCACCACTTTTTGCTCCTGAAAAGACCTCACAAGATAAAAACACGACGTTTTGGCGAAACAAAATGGGGTTTTGGCTGAGAAAAGGTGCTTTTTGGTCCAAAAAACTGTTTTTTGCTGACAAAATTGGAATTTTGCTGAGAATTTTCTTTGGCCCAAAACACCACTTTTTCACTGCTAAACGCACCTTTTGGGCGAGAAAAGCACATTTTGGGTGTCAAAAACACTGTTTTGCTAGAAAAAAAACCTTTTTAGCCCAAAAAACTGAAAAATGGCCATTTTGGCTCTCAAAACTAGGTTTTTCGCTGACGGTAGGACCTGTTTGCTGAAACCACCACTTTTTGCTCCTGAAAAGACCTCACAAGATAAAAACACGACGTTTTGGCGAAAAAAAATGGGGTTTTGGCTGAGAAAAGGTGCTTTTTGGTCAAAAAAACTGTTTTTTGCTGACAAAATTGGAATTTTGCTGAGAATTTTCTTTGGCCCAAAACACCACTTTTTCACTGCTAAACGCACCTTTTGGGCGAGAAAAGCACATTTTGGGTGTCAAAAACACTGTTTTGCTAGAAAAAAAACCTTTTTAGCCCAAAAAACTGAAAAATGGCCATTTTGGCTCTCAAAACTAGGTTTTTCGCTGACGGTAGGACCTGTTTGCTGAAACCACCACTTTTTGCTCCTGAAAAGACCTCACAAGATAAAAACACGACGTTTTGGCGAAAAAAAATGGGGTTTTGGCTGAGAAAACGTGCTTTTTGGTCCAAAAAACTGTTTTTTGCTGACAAAATTGGAATTTTGCTGAGAATTTTCTTTGGCCCAAAACACCACTTTTTCACTGCTAAACGCACCTTTTGGGCGAGAAAAGCACATTTTGGGTGTCAAAAACACTGTTTTGCTAGAAAAAAAACCTTTTTAGCCCAAAAAACTGAAAAATGGCCATTTTGGCTCTCAAAACTAGGTTTTTCGCTGACGGTAGGACCTGTTTGCTGAAACCACCACTTTTTGCTCCTGAAAAGACCTCACAAGATAAAAACACGACGTTTTGGCGAAACAAAATGGGGTTTTGGCTGAGAAAAGGTGCTTTTTGGTCCAAAAAACTGTTTTTTGCTGACAAAATTGGAATTTTGCTGAGAATTTTCTTTGGCCCAAAACACCACTTTTTCACTGCTAAACGCACCTTTTGGGCGAGAAAAGCACATTTTGGGTGTCAAAAACACTGTTTTGCTAGAAAAAAAACCTTTTTAGCCCAAAAAACTGAAAAATGGCCATTTTGGCTCTCAAAACTAGGTTTTTCGCTGACGGTAGGACCTGTTTGCTGAAACCACCACTTTTTGCTCCTGAAAAGACCTCACAAGATAAAAACACGACGTTTTGGCGAAAAAAAATGGGGTTTTGGCTGAGAAAAGGTGCTTTTTGGTCCAAAAAACTGTTTTTTGCTGACAAAATTGGAATTTTGCTGAGAATTTTCTTTGGCCCAAAACACCACTTTTTCACTGCTAAACGCACCTTTTGGGCGAGAAAAGCACATTTTGGGTGTCAAAAACACTGTTTTGCTAGAAAAAAAACCTTTTTAGCCCAAAAAACTGAAAAATGGCCATTTTGGCTCTCAAAACTAGGTTTTTCGCTGACGGTAGGACCTGTTTGCTGAAACCACCACTTTTTGCTCCTGAAAAGACCTCACAAGATAAAAACAGGACGTTTTGGCGAAACAAAATGGGGTTTTGGCTGAGAAAAGGTGCTTTTTGGTCCAAAAAACTGTTTTTTGCTGACAAAATTGGAATTTTGCTGAGAATTTTCTTTGGCCCAAAACACCACTTTTTCACTGCTAAACGCACCTTTTGGGCGAGAAAAGCACATTTTGGGTGTCAAAAACACTGTTTTGCTAGAAAAAAAACCTTTTTAGCCCAAAAAACTGAAAAATGGCCATTTTGGCTCTCAAAACTAGGTTTTTCGCTGACGGTAGGACCTGTTTGCTGAAACCACCACTTTTTGCTCCTGAAAAGACCTCACAAGATAAAAACACGACGTTTTGGCGAAAAAAAATGGGGTTTTGGCTGAGAAAAGGTGCTTTTTGGTCAAAAAAACTGTTTTTTGCTGACAAAATTGGAATTTTGCTGAGAATTTTCTTTGGCCCAAAACACCACTTTTTCACTGCTAAACGCACCTTTTGGGCGAGAAAAGCACATTTTGGGTGTCAAAAACACTGTTTTGCTAGAAAAAAAACCTTTTTAGCCCAAAAAACTGAAAAATGGCCATTTTGGCTCTCAAAACTAGGTTTTTCGCTGACGGTAGGACCTGTTTGCTGAAACCACCACTTTTTGCTCCTGAAAAGACCTCACAAGATAAAAACACGACGTTTTGGCGAAAAAAAATGGGGTTTTGGCTGAGAAAAGGTGCTTTTTGGTCCAAAAAACTGTTTTTTGCTGACAAAATTGGAATTTTGCTGAGAATTTTCTTTGGCCCAAAACACCACTTTTTCACTGCTAAACGCACCTTTTGGGCGAGAAAAGCACATTTTGGGTGTCAAAAACACTGTTTTGCTAGAAAAAAAACCTTTTTAGCCCAAAAAACTGAAAAATGGCCATTTTGGCTCTCAAAACTAGGTTTTTCGCTGACGGTAGGACCTGTTTGCTGAAACCACCACTTTTTGCTCCTGAAAAGACCTCACAAGATAAAAACACGACGTTTTGGCGAAAAAAAATGGGGTTTTGGCTGAGAAAAGGTGCTTTTTGGTCAAAAAAACTGTTTTTTGCTGACAAAATTGGAATTTTGCTGAGAATTTTCTTTGGCCCAAAACACCACTTTTTCACTGCTAAACGCACCTTTTGGGCGAGAAAAGCACATTTTGGGTGTCAAAAACACTGTTTTGCTAGAAAAAAAACCTTTTTAGCCCAAAAAACTGAAAAATGGCCATTTTGGCTCTCAAAACTAGGTTTTTCGCTGACGGTAGGACCTGTTTGCTGAAACCACCACTTTTTGCTCCTGAAAAGACCTCACAAGATAAAAACACGACGTTTTGGCGAAAAAAAATGGGGTTTTGGCTGAGAAAAGGTGCTTTTTGGTCCAAAAAACTGTTTTTTGCTGACAAAATTGGAATTTTGCTGAGAATTTTCTTTGGCCCAAAACACCACTTTTTCACTGCTAAACGCACCTTTTGGGCGAGAAAAGCACATTTTGGGTGTCAAAAACACTGTTTTGCTAGAAAAAAAACCTTTTTAGCCCAAAAAACTGAAAAATGGCCATTTTGGCTCTCAAAACTAGGTTTTTCGCTGACGGTAGGACCTGTTTGCTGAAACCACCACTTTTTGCTCCTGAAAAGACCTCACAAGATAAAAACACGACGTTTTGGCGAAAAAAAATGGGGTTTTGGCTGAGAAAAGGTGCTTTTTGGTCAAAAAAAACGGTTTTTTGCTGACAAAATTGGAATTTTGCTGAGAATTTTCTTTGGCCCAAAACACCACTTTTTCACTGCTAAACGCACCTTTTGGGCGAGAAAAGCACATTTTGGGTGTCAAAAACACTGTTTTGCTAGAAAAAAAACCTTTTTAGCCCAAAAAACTGAAAAATGGCCATTTTGGCTCTCAAAACTAGGTTTTTCGCTGACAGTAGGACCTGTTTGCCGAAACCACCACTTTTTGCTCCTGAAAAGACCTCACAAGATAAAAACACGACGTTTTGGCGAAAAAAAATGGGGTTTTGGCTGAGAAAAGGTGCTTTTTGGTCCAAAAAACTGTTTTTTGCTGACAAAATTGGAATTTTGCTGAGAATTTTCTTTGGCCCAAAACACCACTTTTTCACTGCTAAACGCACCTTTTGGGCGAGAAAAGCACATTTTGGGTGTCAAAAACACTGTTTTGCTAGAAAAAAAACCTTTTTAGCCCAAAAAACTGAAAAATGGCCATTTTGGCTCTCAAAACTAGGTTTTTCGCTGAAGGTAGGACCTGTTTGCTGAAACCACCACTTTTTGCTCCTGAAAAGACCTCACAAGATAAAAACACGACGTTTTGGCGAAACAAAATGGGGTTTTGGCTGAGAAAAGGTGCTTTTTGGTCAAAAAAACGGTTTTTTGCTGACAAAATTGGAATTTTGCTGAGAATTTTCTTTGGCACAAAACACCACTTTTTCACTGCTAAACGCACCTTTTGGGCGAGAAAAGCACATTTTGGGTGTCAAAAACACTGTTTTGCTAGAAAAAAAACCTTTTTAGCCCAAAAAACTGAAAAATGGCCATTTTGGCTCTCAAAACTAGGTTTTTCGCTGACGGTAGGACCTGTTTGCTGAAACCACCACTTTTTGCTCCTGAAAAGACCTCACAAGATAAAAACACGACGTTTTGGCGAAAAAAAATGGGGTTTTGGCTGAGAAAAGGTGCTTTTTGGTCCAAAAAACTGTTTTTTGCTGACAAAATTGGAATTTTGCTGAGAATTTTCTTTGGCCCAAAACACCACTTTTTCACTGCTAAACGCACCTTTTGGGCGAGAAAAGCACATTTTGGGTGTCAAAAACACTGTTTTGCTAGAAAAAAAACCTTTTTAGCCCAAAAAGCTGAAAAATGGCCATTTTGGCTCTCAAAACTAGGTTTTTCGCTGACGGTAGGACCTGTTTGCTGAAACCACCACTTTTTGCTCCTGAAAAGACCTCACAAGATAAAAACACGACGTTTTGGCGAAAAAAAATGGGGTTTTGGCTGAGAAAAGGTGCTTTTTGGTCCAAAAAACTGTTTTTTGCTGACAAAATTGGAATTTTGCTGAGAATTTTCTTTGGCCCAAAACACCACTTTTTCACTGCTAAACGCACCTTTTGGGCGAGAAAAGCACATTTTGGGTGTCAAAAACACTGTTTTGCTAGAAAAAAAACCTTTTTAGCCCAAAAAACTGAAAAATGGCCATTTTGGCTCTCAAAACTAGGTTTTTCGCTGACGGTAGGACCTGTTTGCTGAAACCACCACTTTTTGCTCCTGAAAAGACCTCACAAGATAAAAACACGACGTTTTGGCGAAACAAAATGGGGTTTTGGCTGAGAAAAGGTGCTTTTTGGTCAAAAAAACTGTTTTTTGCTGACAAAATTGGAATTTTGCTGAGAATTTTCTTTGGCCCAAAACACCACTTTTTCACTGCTAAACGCACCTTTTGGGCGAGAAAAGCACATTTTGGGTGTCAAAAACACTGTTTTGCTAGAAAAAAAACCTTTTTAGCCCAAAAAACTGAAAAATGGCCATTTTGGCTCTCAAAACTAGGTTTTTCGCTGACGGTAGGACCTGTTTGCTGAAACCACCACTTTTTGCTCCTGAAAAGACCTCACAAGATAAAAACACGACGTTTTGGCGAAAAAAAATGGGGTTTTGGCTGAGAAAAGGTGCTTTTTGGTCCAAAAAACTGTTTTTTGCTGACAAAATTGGAATTTTGCTGAGAATTTTCTTTGGCCCAAAACACCACTTTTTCACTGCTAAACGCACCTTTTGGGCGAGAAAAGCACATTTTGGGTGTCAAAAACACTGTTTTGCTAGAAAAAAAACCTTTTTAGCCCAAAAAACTGAAAAATGGCCATTTTGGCTCTCAAAACTAGGTTTTTCGCTGACGGTAGGACCTGTTTGCTGAAACCACCACTTTTTGCTCCTGAAAAGACCTCACAAGATAAAAACACGACGTTTTGGCGAAAAAAAATGGGGTTTTGGCTGAGAAAAGGTGCTTTTTGGTCAAAAAAACTGTTTTTTGCTGACAAAATTGGAATTTTGCTGAGAATTTTCTTTGGCCCAAAACACCACTTTTTCACTGCTAAACGCACCTTTTGGGCGAGAAAAGCACATTTTGGGTGTCAAAAACACTGTTTTGCTAGAAAAAAAACCTTTTTAGCCCAAAAAACTGAAAAATGGCCATTTTGGCTCTCAAAACTAGGTTTTTCGCTGACGGTAGGACCTGTTTGCTGAAACCACCACTTTTTGCTCCTGAAAAGACCTCACAAGATATAAACACGACGTTTTGGCGAAAAAAATGGGGTTTTGGCTGAGAAAAGGTGCTTTTTGGTCAAAAAAACTGTTTTTTGCTGACAAAATTGGAATTTTGCTGAGAATTTTCTTTGGCCCAAAACACCACTTTTTCACTGCTAAACGCACCTTTTGGGCGAGAAAAGCACATTTTGGGTGTCAAAAACACTGTTTTGCTAGAAAAAAAACCTTTTTAGCCCAAAAAACTGAAAAATGGCCATTTTGGCTCTCAAAACTAGGTTTTTCGCTGACGGTAGGACCTGTTTGCTGAAACCACCACTTTTTGCTCCTGAAAAGACCTCACAAGATAAAAACACGACGTTTTGGCGAAACAAAATGGGGTTTTGGCTGAGAAAAGGTGCTTTTTGGTCAAAAAAACTGTTTTTTGCTGACAAAATTGGAATTTTGCTGAGAATTTTCTTTGGCCCAAAACACCACTTTTTCACTGCTAAACGCACCTTTTGGGCGAGAAAAGCACATTTTGGGTGTCAAAAACACTGTTTTGCTAGAAAAAAAACCTTTTTAGCCCAAAAAACTGAAAAATGGCCATTTTGGCTCTCAAAACTAGGTTTTTCGCTGACGGTAGGACCTGTTTGCTGAAACCACCACTTTTTGCTCCTGAAAAGACCTCACAAGATAAAAACACGACGTTTTGGCGAAAAAAAATGGGGTTTTGGCTGAGAAAAGGTGCTTTTTGGTCAAAAAAACTGTTTTTTGCTGACAAAATTGGAATTTTGCTGAGAATTTTCTTTGGCCCAAAACACCACTTTTTCACTGCTAAACGCACCTTTTGGGCGAGAAAAGCACATTTTGGGTGTCAAAAACACTGTTTTGCTAGAAAAAAAACCTTTTTAGCCCAAAAAACTGAAAAATGGCCATTTTGGCTCTCAAAACTAGGTTTTTCGCTGACGGTAGGACCTGTTTGCTGAAACCACCACTTTTTGCTCCTGAAAAGACCTCACAAGATAAAAACACGACGTTTTGGCGAAAAAAAATGGGGTTTTGGCTGAGAAAAGGTGCTTTTTGGTCAAAAAAACTGTTTTTTGCTGACAAAATTGGAATTTTGCTGAGAATTTTCTTTGGCCCAAAACACCACTTTTTCACTGCTAAACGCACCTTTTGGGCGAGAAAAGCACATTTTGGGTGTCAAAAACACTGTTTTGCTAGAAAAAAACCTTTTTAGCCCAAAAAACTGAAAAATGGCCATTTTGGCTCTCAAAACTAGGTTTTTCGCTGACGGTAGGACCTGTTTGCTGAAACCACCACTTTTTGCTCCTGAAAAGACCTCACAAGATAAAAACACGACGTTTTGGCGAAAAAAAATGGGGTTTTGGCTGAGAAAACGTGCTTTTTGGTCAAAAAAACTGTTTTTTGCTGACAAAATTGGAATTTTGCTGAGAATTTTCTTTGGCCCAAAACACCACTTTTTCACTGCTAAACGCACCTTTTGGGCGAGAAAAGCACATTTTGGGTGTCAAAAACACTGTTTTGCTAGAAAAAAAACCTTTTTAGCCCAAAAAACTGAAAAATGGCCATTTTGGCTCTCAAAACTAGGTTTTTCGCTGACGGTAGGACCTGTTTGCTGAAACCACCACTTTTTGCTCCTGAAAAGACCTCACAAGATATAAACACGACGTTTTGGCGAAAAAAATGGGGTTTTGGCTGAGAAAACGTGCTTTTTGGTCAAAAAAACTGTTTTTTGCTGACAAAATTGGAATTTTGCTGAGAATTTTCTTTGGCCCAAAACACCACTTTTTCACTGCTAAACGCACCTTTTGGGCGAGAAAAGCACATTTTGGGTGTCAAAAACACTGTTTTGCTAGAAAAAAAACCTTTTTAGCCCAAAAAACTGAAAAATGGCCATTTTGGCTCTCAAAACTAGGTTTTTCGCTGACGGTAGGACCTGTTTGCTGAAACCACCACTTTTTGCTCCTGAAAAGACCTCACAAGATAAAAACACGACGTTTTGGCGAAACAAAATGGGGTTTTGGCTGAGAAAAGGTGCTTTTTGGTCAAAAAAACTGTTTTTTGCTGACAAAATTGGAATTTTGCTGAGAATTTTCTTTGGCCCAAAACACCACTTTTTCACTGCTAAACGCACCTTTTGGGCGAGAAAAGCACATTTTGGGTGTCAAAAACACTGTTTTGCTAGAAAAAAAACCTTTTTAGCCCAAAAAACTGAAAAATGGCCATTTTGGCTCTCAAAAGTAGGTTTTTCGCTGACGGTAGGACCTGTTTGCTGAAACCACCACTTTTTGCTCCTGAAAAGACCTCACAAGATAAAAACACGACGTTTTGGCGAAAAAAAATGGGGTTTTGGCTGAGAAAATAGAGATTACTTCATGAAAAGCGCGCGCGTACGGGATTTTCGCACGAGTTGGTGAAGTATCTGAAATCGAACGAGTGAGCGCAGCGAACGAGTGAGATTTCTGATACAAAACCAACGAGTGCGAAAATCCCGTACAAAGCGCTTTTCATGCTGTAATTTATTTATTTTATACATACTGAGATTTTGTTGTTTTTAATTTATTCACATTTAATTGGTTTTCTAAAACAATTACAAAACTCGTGTAATAATTTCTTTTCGAAAAATTAAGCTTTTACTAGAAGCTATGATGTAAAAATATCAGTAATCATAACTAGTACAAAGTAAAATCGGTAAGCTAATGAAGTTTTGGCTGATTTTTTTTTCTTTTGGCTTAGTTTGTCACTGTGGGCTGTCTTCGTCTGACGACTCCAACACACGCTTGATGCGTTTAAAGCTACGTGTAGACTCTGTTGATTTAAATGAGTGATTTTCGGAATTCGGTGACTTGTTAACGGTGTTGATTGTTATATTAAACTGTCCTCCGTGAAAAACTGCTCCACTGAAAGGACCTGCTGGAGGCAAACTAGAACTTTTCATGAATGAAGATTCACGGCACTCGGTGTGCACTGCACTTTGTAAACTCGACACTGGCCTTTTTTCTATAGACGTACTTGTAGTATTATTTCCACTCAGAATCAAAGACATGTTTTTCTGTTGTTCGTTTGAGATGGTACTGTAGTTGTTGACGCTTTGAAGGTTTCTGTGGCCAGATAATTGCATTATATGAGTTAGCGGGACGTTGTTGTCGTTCGGTTTTTGCATCATAGTTTTATTTTTGGAGTTGAGAAACTCAGTCAGCAAACTCACATCTCTTCGTGTCTTCGAAAGAGTATTTTTGTTTTTTTGGTCTTCTATAAACTTGTCTATAGGTTTGTCTAGAGACACAAATCTTCTTGATTGTTCAGCCATCCTCACAAATATCTCCTAGCTCTTGATAAGTTTGAAATACGAACAACTAGCGTACACCGAAAATATTATTTTGTGAAAGCTGCCCGACAAAGCTACCCGCGATGACCGCGAAAACACGATTCGCCTCGACAGTGGTTTGTGATTGGACGAAACGCTTTTTTCACGTGTGAGAAATTCATTTCGCCTCTCTGATTGGCTGAAAAAAGTCGCGAACTGGTTTTTCACATAGGGAGATTTGATAAGAAAATCTCAGTATGTATAAAATAAAAGTGCTTTTTGGTCAAAAAAACTGTTTTTTGCTGACAAAATTGGAATTTTGCTGAGAATTTTCTTTGGCCCAAAACACCACTTTTTCACTGCTAAACGCACCTTTTGGGCGAGAAAAGCACATTTTGGGTGTCAAAAACACTGTTTAGCTAGAAAAAAAACCTCTTTAGCCCAAAAAACTGAAAAATGGCCATTTTGGCTCTCAAAACTAGGTTTTTCGCTGACGGTAGGACCTGTTTGCTGAAACCACCACTTTTTGCTCCTGAAAAGACCTCACAAGATAAAAACACGACGTTTTGGCGAAAAAAAATGGGGTTTTGGCTGAGAAAAGGTGCTTTTTGGTCAAAAAAACTGTTTTTTGCTGACAAAATTGGAATTTTGCTGAGAATTTTCTTTGGCCCAAAACACCACTTTTTCACTGCTAAACGCACCTTTTGGGCGAGAAAAGCACATTTTGGGTGTCAAAAACACTGTTTTGCTAGAAAAAAAACCTTTTTAGCCCAAAAAACTGAAAAATGGCCATTTTGGCTCTCAAAACTAGGTTTTTCGCTGACGGTAGGACCTGTTTGCTGAAACCACCACTTTTTGCTCCTGAAAAGACCTCACAAGATAAAAACACGACGTTTTGGCGAAAAAAAATGGGGTTTTGGCTGAGAAAAGGTGCTTTTTGGTCAAAAAAACTGTTTTTTTGCTGACAAAATTGGAATTTTGCTGAGAATTTTCTTTGGCCCAAAACACCACTTTTTCACTGCTAAACGCACCTTTTGGGCGAGAAAAGCACATTTTGGGTGTCAAAAACACTGTTTTGCTAGAAAAAAAAACCTTTTTAGCCCAAAAAACTGAAAAATGGCCATTTTGGCTCTCAAAACTAGGTTTTTCGCTGACGGTAGGACCTGTTTGCTGAAACCACCACTTTTTGCTCCTGAAAAGACCTCACAAGATAAAAACAGGACGTTTTGGCGAAACAAAATGGGGTTTTGGCTGAGAAAAGGTGCTTTTTGGTCAAAAAAACTGTTTTTTGCTGACAAAATTGGAATTTTGCTAAGAATTTTCTTTGGCCCAAAACACCACTTTTTCACTGCTAAACGCACCTTTTGGGCGAGAAAAGCACATTTTGGGTGTCAAAAACACTGTTTTGCTAGAAAAAAAACCTTTTTAGCCCAAAAAACTGAAAAATGGCCATTTTGGCTCTCAAAACTAGGTTTTTCGCTGACGGTAGGACCTGTTTGCTGAAACCACCACTTTTTGCTCCTGAAAAGACCTCACAAGATAAAAACACGACGTTTTGGCGAAAAAAAATGGGGTTTTGGCTGAGAAAAGGTGCTTTTTGGTCAAAAAAACTGTTTTTTGCTGACAAAATTGGAATTTTGCTGAGAATTTTCTTTGGCCCAAAACACCACTTTTTCACTGCTAAACGCACCTTTTGGGCGAGAAAAGCACATTTTGGGTGTCAAAAACACTGTTTTGCTAGAAAAAAAACCTTTTTAGCCCAAAAAACTGAAAAATGGCCATTTTGGCTCTCAAAACTAGGTTTTTCGCTGATGGTAGGACCTGTTTCCTGAAACCTCCACTTTTTGCTCCTGAAAAGACCTCACAAGATAAAAACACGACGTTTTGGCGAAAAAAAATGGGGTTTTGGCTGAGAAAAGGTGCTTTTTGGTCAAAAAAACTGTTTTTTGCTGACAAAATTGGAATTTTGCTGAGAATTTTCTTTGGCCCAAAACACCACTTTTTCACTGCTAAACGCACCTTTTGGGCGAGAAAAGCACATTTTGGGTGTCAAAAACACTGTTTTGCTAGAAAAAAAACCTTTTTAGCCCAAAAAACTGAAAAATGGTCATTTTGGCTCTCAAAACTAGGTTTTTCGCTGACGGTAGGACCTGTTTGCTGAAACCACCATTTTTTGCTCCTGAAAAGACCTCACAAGATAAAAACACGACGTTTTGGCGAAAAAAAATGGGGTTTTGGCTGAGAAAAGGTGCTTTTTGGTCAAAAAAACTGTTTTTTGCTGACAAAATTGGAATTTTGCTGAGAATTTTCTTTGGCCCAAAACACCACTTTTTCACTGCTAAACGCACCTTTTGGGCGAGAAAAGCACATTTTGGGTGTCAAAAACACTGTTTTGCTAGAAAAAAAACCTTTTTAGCCCAAAAAACTGAAAAATGGCCATTTTGGCTCTCAAAACTAGGTTTTTCGCTGACGGTAGGACCTGTTTGCTGAAACCACCACTTTTTGCTCCTGAAAAGACCTCACAAGATAAAAACACGACGTTTTGGCGAAAAAAAATGGGGTTTTGGCTGAGAAAAGGTGCTTTTTGGTCCAAAAAACTGTTTTTTGCTGACAAAATTGGAATTTTGCTGAGAATTTTCTTTGGCCCAAAACACCACTTTTTCACTGCTAAACGCACCTTTTGGGCGAGAAAAGCACATTTTGGGTGTCAAAAACACTGTTTTGCTAGAAAAAAAACCTTTTTAGCCCAAAAAACTGAAAAATGGCCATTTTGGCTCTCAAAACTAGGTTTTTCGCTGACGGTAGGACCTGTTTGCTGAAACCACCACTTTTTGCTCCTGAAAAGACCTCACAAGATAAAAACACGACGTTTTGGCGAAAAAAAATGGGGTTTTGGCTGAGAAAAGGTGCTTTTTGGTCAAAAAAACTGTTTTTTGCTGACAAAATTGGAATTTTGCTGAGAATTTTCTTTGGCCCAAAACACCACTTTTTCACTGCTAAACGCACCTTTTGGGCGAGAAAAGCACATTTTGGGTGTCAAAAACACTGTTTTGCTAGAAAAAAAACCTTTTTAGCCCAAAAAACTGAAAAATGGCCATTTTGGCTCTCAAAACTAGGTTTTTCGCTGACGGTAGGACCTGTTTGCTGAAACCACCACTTTTTGCTCCTGAAAAGACCTCACAAGATAAAAACACGACGTTTTGGCGAAAAAAAATGGGGTTTTGGCTGAGAAAACGTGCTTTTTGGTCCAAAAAACTGTTTTTTGCTGACAAAATTGGAATTTTGCTGAGAATTTTCTTTGGCCCAAAACACCACTTTTTCACTGCTAAACGCACCTTTTGGGCGAGAAAAGCACATTTTGGGTGTCAAAAACACTGTTTTGCTAGAAAAAAAACCTTTTTAGCCCAAAAAACTGAAAAATGGCCATTTTGGCTCTCAAAACTAGGTTTTTCGCTGACGGTAGGACCTGTTTGCTGAAACCACCACTTTTTGCTCCTGAAAAGACCTCACAAGATAAAAACACGACGTTTTGGCGAAAAAAAATGGGGTTTTGGCTGAGAAAACGTGCTTTTTGGTCAAAAAAACTGTTTTTTGCTGACAAAATTGGAATTTTGCTGAGAATTTTCTTTGGCCCAAAACACCACTTTTTCACTGCTAAACGCACCTTTTGGGCGAGAAAAGCACATTTTGGGTGTCAAAAACACTGTTTTGCTAGAAAAAAAACCTTTTTAGCCCAAAAAACTGAAAAATGGCCATTTTGGCTCTCAAAACTAGGTTTTTCGCTGACGGTAGGACCTGTTTGCTGAAACCACCACTTTTTGCTCCTGAAAAGACCTCACAAGATAAAAACACGACGTTTTGGCGAAAAAAAATGGGGTTTTGGCTGAGAAAACGTGCTTTTTGGTCAAAAAAACTGTTTTTTGCTGACAAAATTGGAATTTTGCTGAGAATTTTCTTTGGCCCAAAACACCACTTTTTCACTGCTAAACGCACCTTTTGGGCGAGAAAAGCACATTTTGGGTGTCAAAAACACTGTTTTGCTAGAAAAAAAACCTTTTTAGCCCAAAAAACTGAAAAATGGCCATTTTGGCTCTCAAAACTAGGTTTTTCGCTGACGGTAGGACCTGTTTGCTGAAACCACCACTTTTTGCTCCTGAAAAGACCTCACAAGATAAAAACACGACGTTTTGGCGAAAAAAAATGGGGTTTTGGCTGAGAAAAGGTGCTTTTTGGTCAAAAAAACTGTTTTTTGCTGACAAAATTGGAATTTTGCTGAGAATTTTCTTTGGCCCAAAACACCACTTTTTCACTGCTAAACGCACCTTTTGGGCGACAAAAGCACATTTTGGGTGTCAAAAACACTGTTTTGCTAGAAAAAAAAGCTTCTTAGCCCAAAAAACTGAAAAATGGCCATTTTGGCTCTCAAAACTAGGTTTTTCGCTGACGGTAGGACCTGTTTGCTGAAACCACCACTTTTTGCTCCTGAAAAGACCTCACAAGATAAAAACACGACGTTTTGGCGAAAAAAAATGGGGTTTTGGCTGAGAAAAGGTGCTTTTTGGTCAAAAAAACTGTTTTTTGCTGACAAAATTGGAATTTTGCTGAGAATTTTCTTTGGCCCAAAACACCACTTTTTCACTGCTAAACGCACCTTTTGGGCGAGAAAAGCACATTTTGGGTGTCAAAAACACTGTTTTGCTAGAAAAAAAACCTTTTTAGCCCAAAAAACTGAAAAATGGCCATTTTGGCTCTCAAAACTAGGTTTTTCGCTGACGGTAGGACCTGTTTGCTGAAACCACCACTTTTTGCTCCTGAAAAGACCTCACAAGATAAAAACACGACGTTTTGGCGAAAAAAAATGGGGTTTTGGCTGAGAAAAGGTGCTTTTTGGTCAAAAAAACTGTTTTTTGCTGACAAAATTGGAATTTTGCTGAGAATTTTCTTTGGCCCAAAACACCACTTTTTCACTGCTAAACGCACCTTTTGGGCGAGAAAAGCACATTTTGGGTGTCAAAAACACTGTTTTGCTAGAAAAAAAACCTTTTTAGCCCAAAAAACTGAAAAATGGCCATTTTGGCTCTCAAAACTAGGTTTTTCGCTGACGGTAGGACCTTTTGCTGAAACCACCACTTTTTGCTCCTGAAAAGACCTCACAAGATAAAAACACGACGTTTTGGCGAAAAAAAATGGGGTTTTGGCTGAGAAAACGTGCTTTTTGGTCAAAAAAACTGTTTTTTGCTGACAAAATTGGAATTTTGCTGAGAATTTTCTTTGGCCCAAAACACCACTTTTTCACTGCTAAACGCACCTTTTGGGCGAGAAAAGCACATTTTGGGTGTCAAAAACACTGTTTTGCTAGAAAAAAAAGCTTTTTAGCCCAAAAAACTGAAAAATGGCCATTTTGGCTCTCAAAACTAGGTTTTTCGCTGACGGTAGGACCTGTTTGCTGAAACCACCACTTTTTGCTCCTGAAAAGACCTCACAAGATAAAAACACGACGTTTTGGCGAAACAAAATGGGGTTTTGGCTGAGAAAACGTGCTTTTTGGTCCAAAAAACTGTTTTTTGCTGACAAAATTGGAATTTTGCTGAGAATTTTCTTTGGCCCAAAACACCACTTTTTCACTGCTAAACGCACCTTTTGGGCGAGAAAAGCACATTTTGGGTGTCAAAAACACTGTTTTGCTAGAAAAAAAACCTTTTTAGCCCAAAAAACTGAAAAATGGCCATTTTGGCTCTCAAAACTAGGTTTTTCGCTGACGGTAGGACCTGTTTGCTGAAACCACCACTTTTTGCTCCTGAAAAGACCTCACAAGATAACAACACGACGTTTTGGCGAAACAAAATGGGGTTTTGGCTGAGAAAAGGTGCTTTTTGGTCAAAAAAACTGTTTTTTGCTGACAAAATTGGAATTTTGCTGAGAATTTTCTTTGGCCCAAAACACCACTTTTTCACTGCTAAACGCACCTTTTGGGCGAGAAAAGCACATTTTGGGTGTCAAAAACACTGTTTTGCTAGAAAAAAAACCTTTTTAGCCCAAAAAACTGAAAAATGGCCATTTTGGCTCTCAAAACTAGGTTTTTCGCTGACGGTAGGACCTGTTTGCTGAAACCACCACTTTTTGCTCCTGAAAAGACCTCACAAGATAAAAACACGACGTTTTGGCGAAAAAAAATGGGGTTTTGGCTGAGAAAAGGTGCTTTTTGGTCAAAAAAACTGTTTTTTGCTGACAAAATTGGAATTTTGCTGAGAATTTTCTTTGGCCCAAAACACCACTTTTTCACTGCTAAACGCACCTTTTGGGCGAGAAAAAGACCATTTTGGGTGTCAAAAACACTGTTTTGCTAGAAAAAAAACCTTTTTAGCCCAAAAAACTGAAAAATGGCCATTTTGGCTCTCAAAACTAGGTTTTTCGCTGACGGTAGGACCTGTTTGCTGAAACCACCACTTTTTGCTCCTGAAAAGACCTCACAAGATAAAAACACGACGTTTTGGCGAAAAAAAATGGGGTTTTGGCTGAGAAAAGGTGCTTTTTGGTCAAAAAAACTGTTTTTTGCTGACAAAATTGGAATTTTGCTGAGAATTTTCTTTGGCCCAAAACACCACTTTTTCACTGCTAAACGCACCTTTTGGGCGAGAAAAAGACCATTTTGGGTGTCAAAAACACTGTTTTGCTAGAAAAAAAACCTTTTTAGCCCAAAAAACTGAAAAATGGCCATTTTGGCTCTCAAAACTAGGTTTTTCGCTGACGGTAGGACCTGTTTGCTGAAACCACCACTTTTTGCTCCTGAAAAGACCTCACAAGATAAAAACACGACGTTTTGGCGAAAAAAAAATGGGGTTTTGGCTGAGAAAAGGTGCTTTTTGGTCAAAAAAACTGTTTTTTGCTGACAAAATTGGAATTTTGCTGAGAATTTTCTTTGGCCCAAAACACCACTTTTTCACTGCTAAACGCACCTTTTGGGCGAGAAAAAGACCATTTTGGGTGTCAAAAACACTGTTTTGCTAGAAAAAAAACCTTTTTAGCCCAAAAAACTGAAAAATGGCCATTTTGGCTCTCAAAACTAGGTTTTTCGCTGACGGTAGGACCTGTTTGCTGAAACCACCACTTTTTGCTCCTGAAAAGACCTCACAAGATAAAAACACGACGTTTTGGCGAAAAAAAAATGGGGTTTTGGCTGAGAAAAGGTGCTTTTTGGTCAAAAAAACTGTTTTTTGCTGACAAAATTGGAATTTTGTTCAGAATTTTCTTTGGCCCAAAACACCACTTTTTCACTGCTAAACGCACCTTTTGGGCGAGAAAAGCACATTTTGGGTGTCAAAAACACTGTTTTGCTAGAAAAAAAAACCTTTTTAGCCCAAAAAACTGAAAAATGGCCATTTTGGCTCTCAAAACTAGGTTTTTCGCTGACGGTAGGACCTGTTTGCTGAAACCACCACTTTTTGCTCCTGAAATGACCTCACAAGATAAAAACACGACGTTTTGGCGAAAAAAAATGGGGTTTTGGCTGAGAAAAGGTGCTTTTTGGTCAAAAAAACTGTTTTTTGCTGACAAAATTGGAATTTTGCTGAGAATTTTCTTTGGCCCAAAACACCACTTTTTCACTGCTAAACGCACCTTTTGGGCGAGAAAAGCACATTTTGGGTGTCAAAAACACTGTTTTGCTAGAAAAAAAACCTTTTTAGCCCAAAAAACTGAAAAATGGCCATTTTGGCTCTCAAAACTAGGTTTTTCGCTGACGGTAGGACCTGTTTGCTGAAACCACCACTTTTTGCTCCTGAAAAGACCTCACAAGATAAAAACACGACGTTTTGGCGAAAAAAAATGGGGTTTTGGCTGAGAAAACGTGCTTTTTGGTCAAAAAAACTGTTTTTTGCTGACAAAATTGGAATTTTGCTGAGAATTTTCTTTGGCCCAAAACACCACTTTTTCACTGCTAAACGCACCTTTTGGGCGAGAAAAGCACATTTTGGGTGTCAAAAACACTGTTTTGCTAGAAAAAAAATCTTTTTAGCCAGAAAAACTGAAAAATGGCCATTTTGGCTCTCAAAACTAGGTTTTTCGCTGACGGTAGGACCTGTTTGCTGAAACCACCACTTTTTGCTCCTGAAAAGACCTCACAAGATAACAACACGACGTTTTGGCGAAAAAAAATGGGGTTTTGGCTGAGAAAAGGTGCTTTTTGGTCAAAAAAACTGTTTTTTGCTGACAAAATTGGAATTTTGCTGAGAATTTTCTTTGGCCCAAAACACCACTTTTTCACTGCTAAACGCACCTTTTGGGCGAGAAAAGCACATTTTGGGTGTCAAAAACACTGTTTTGCTAGAAAAAAAACCTTTTTAGCCCAAAAAACTGAAAAATGGCCATTTTGGCTCTCAAAACTAGGTTTTTCGCTGACGGTAGGACCTGTTTGCTGAAACCACCACTTTTTGCTCCTGAAAAGACCTCACAAGATAAAAACACGACGTTTTGGCGAAAAAAAATGGGGTTTTGGCTGAGAAAACGTGCTTTTTGGTCAAAAAAACTGTTTTTTGCTGACAAAATTGGAATTTTGCTGAGAATTTTCTTTGGCCCAAAACACCACTTTTTCACTGCTAAACGCACCTTTTGGGCGAGAAAAGCACATTTTGGGTGTCAAAAACACTGTTTTGCTAGAAAAAAAACCTTTTTAGCCCAAAAAACTGAAAAATGGCCATTTTGGCTCTCAAAACTAGGTTTTTCGCTGACGGTAGGACCTGTTTGCTGAAACCACCACTTTTTGCTCCTGAAAAGACCTCACAAGATAAAAACACGACGTTTTGGCGAAAAAAAATGGGGTTTTGGCTGAGAAAAGGTGCTTTTTGGTCAAAAAAACTGTTTTTTGCTGACAAAATTGGAATTTTGCTGAGAATTTTCTTTGGCCAAAAACAACACTTTTTCACTGCTAAACGCACCTTTTGGGCGAGAAAAGCACATTTTGGGTTTCAAAAACACTGTTTTGCTAGAAAAAAAAAAGATTTTTAGCCCAAAAAACTGAAAAATGGCCATTTTGGCTCTCAAAACTAGGTTTTTCGCTGACGGTAGGACCTGTTTGCTGAAACCACCACTTTTTGCTCCTGAAAAGACCTCACAAGATAAAAACACGACGTTTTGGCGAAAAAAAATGGGGTTTTGGCTGAGAAAACGTGCTTTTTGGTCAAAAAAACTGTTTTTTGCTGACAAAATTGGAATTTTGCTGAGAATTTTCTTTGGCCAAAAACAACACTTTTTCACTGCTAAACGCACCTTTTGGGCGAGAAAAGCACATTTTGTGTGTCAAAAACACTGTTTTGCTAAAAAAAAAAAGCTTTTTAGCCCAAAAAACTGAAAAATGGCCATTTTGGCTCTCAAAAGTAGGTTTTTCGCTGACGGTAGGACCTGTTTGCTGAAACCACCACTTTTTGCTCCTGAAAAGACCTCACAAGATAAAAACACGACGTTTTGGCGAAAAAAAATGGGGTTTTGGCTGAGAAAAGGTGCTTTTTGGTCAAAAAAACTGTTTTTTGCTGACAAAATTGGAATTTTGCTGAGAATTTTCTTTGGCCCAAAACACCACTTTTTCACTGCTAAACGCACCTTTTGGGCGAGACAAGTACATTTTGGGTTTCAAAAACACTGTTTTGCTAGAAAAAAAAAAGATTTTTAGCCCAAAAAACTGAAAAATGGCCATTTTGGCTCTCAAAACTAGGTTTTTCGCTGACGGTAGGACCTGTTTGCTGAAACCACCACTTTTTGCTCCTGAAAAGACCTCACAAGATAAAAACACGACGTTTTGGCGAAAAAAAATGGGGTTTTGGCTGAGAAAACGTGCTTTTTGGTCAAAAAAACTGTTTTTTGCTGACAAAATTGGAATTTTGCTGAGAATTTTCTTTGGCCCAAAACACCACTTTTTCACTGCTAAACGCACCTTTTGGGCGAGAAAAGCACATTTTGGGTGTCAAAACACTGTTTTGCTAGAAAAAAAACCTTTTTATCCCAAAAAGCTGAAAAATGGCCATTTTGGCTCTCAAAACTAGGTTTTTCGCTGACGGTAGGACCTGTTTGCTGAAACCACCACTTTTTGCTCCTGAAAAGACCTCACAAGATAAAAACACGACGTTGTGGCGAAAAAAAATGGGGTTTTGGCTGAGAAAAGGTGCTTTTTGGTCAAAAAAACTGTTTTTTGCTGACAAAATTGGAATTTTGCTGAGAATTTTCTTTGGCCCAAAACACCACTTTTTCACTGCTAAACGCACCTTTTGGGCGAGAAAAGCACATTTTGGGTGTCAAAAACACTGTTTTGCTAGAAAAAAAAGCTTCTTAGCCCAAAAAACTGAAAAATGGCCATTTTGGCTCTCAAAACTAGGTTTTTCGCTGACGGTAGGACCTGTTTGCTGAAACCACCACTTTTTGCTCCTGAAAAGACCTCACAAGATAAAAACACGACGTTTTGGCGAAAAAAAATGGGGTTTTGGCTGAGAAAACGTGCTTTTTGGTCAAAAAAACTGTTTTTTGCTGACAAAATTGGAATTTTGCTGAGAATTTTCTTTGGCCCAAAACACCACTTTTTCACTGCTAAACGCACCTTTTGGGCGAGAAAAGCACATTTTGGGTGTCAAAAACACTCTTTTGCTAGAAAAAAACCTTTTTAGCCCAAAAAACTGAAAAATGGCCATTTTGGCTCTCAAAACTAGGTTTTTCGCTGACGGTAGGACCTGTTTGCTGAAACCACCACTTTTTGCTCCTGAAAAGACCTCACAAGATAAAAACACGACGTTTTGGCGAAAAAAAATGGGGTTTTGGCTGAGAAAAGGTGCTTTTTGGTCAAAAAAACTGTTTTTTGCTGACAAAATTGGAATTTTGCTGAGAATTTTCTTTGGCCCAAAACACCACTTTTTCACTGCTAAACGCACCTTTTGGGCGAGAAAAGCACATTTTGGGTGTCAAAACACTGTTTTGCTAGAAAAAAAACCTTTTTATCCCAAAAAGCTGAAAAATGGCCATTTTGGCTCTCAAAACTAGGTTTTTCGCTGACGGTAGGACCTGTTTGCTGAAACCACCACTTTTTGCTCCTGAAAAGACCTCACAAGATAAAAACACGACGTTGTGGCGAAAAAAAATGGGGTTTTGGCTGAGAAAAGGTGCTTTTTGGTCAAAAAAACTGTTTTTTGCTGACAAAATTGGAATTTTGCTGAGAATTTTCTTTGGCCCAAAACACCACTTTTTCACTGCTAAACGCACCTTTTGGGCGAGAAAAGCACATTTTGGGTGTCAAAAACACTGTTTTGCTAGAAAAAAAAGCTTCTTAGCCCAAAAAACTGAAAAATGGCCATTTTGGCTCTCAAAACTAGGTTTTTCGCTGACGGTAGGACCTGTTTGCTGAAACCACCACTTTTTGCTCCTGAAAAGACCTCACAAGATAAAAACACGACGTTTTGGCGAAAAAAAATGGGGTTTTGGCTGAGAAAACGTGCTTTTTGGTCAAAAAAACTGTTTTTTGCTGACAAAATTGGAATTTTGCTGAGAATTTTCTTTGGCCCAAAACACCACTTTTTCACTGCTAAACGCACCTTTTGGGCGAGAAAAGCACATTTTGGGTGTCAAAAACACTCTTTTGCTAGAAAAAAAACCTTTTTAGCCCAAAAAACTGAAAAATGGCCATTTTGGCTCTCAAAACTAGGTTTTTCGCTGACGGTAGGACCTGTTTGCTGAAACCACCACTTTTTGCTCCTGAAAAGACCTCACAAGATAAAAACACGACGTTTTGGCGAAAAAAAATGGGGTTTTGGCTGAGAAAAGGTGCTTTTTGGTCAAAAAAACTGTTTTTTGCTGACAAAATTGGAATTTTGCTGAGAATTTTCTTTGGCCCAAAACACCACTTTTTCACTGCTAAACGCACCTTTTGGGCGAGAAAAGCACATTTTGGGTGTCAAAAACACTGTTTTGCTAGAAAAAAAACCTTTTTAGCCCAAAAAACTGAAAAATGGCCATTTTGGCTCTCAAAACTAGGTTTTTCGCTGACGGTAGGACCTGTTTGCTGAAACCACCACTTTTTGCTCCTGAAAAGACCTCACAAGATAAAAACACGACGTTTTGGCGAAAAAAAATGGGGTTTTGGCTGAGAAAAGGTGCTTTTTGGTCCAAAAAACTGTTTTTTGCTGACAAAATTGGAATTTTGCTGAGAATTTTCTTTGGCCCAAAACACCACTTTTTCACTGCTAAACGCACCTTTTGGGCGAGAAAAGCACATTTTGGGTGTCAAAAACACTGTTTTGCTAGAAAAAAAACCTTTTTAGCCCAAAAAACTGAAAAATGGCCATTTTGGCTCTCAAAACTAGGTTTTTCGCTGACGGTAGGACCTGTTTGCTGAAACCACCACTTTTTGCTCCTGAAAAGACCTCACAAGATAAAAACACGACGTTTTGGCGAAAAAAAATGGGGTTTTGGCTGAGAAAAGGTGCTTTTTGGTCAAAAAAACTGTTTTTTGCTGACAAAATTGGAATTTTGCTGAGAATTTTCTTTGGCCCAAAACACCACTTTTTCACTGCTAAACGCACCTTTTGTGCGAGAAAAGCACATTTTGGGTGTCAAAAACACTGTTTTGCTAGAAAAAAGACCTTTTTAGCCCAAAAAACTGAAAAATGGCCATTTTGGCTCTCAAAACTAGGTTTTTCGCTGACTGTAGGACCTGTTTGCTGAAACCACCACTTTTTGCTCCTGAAAAGACCTCACAAGATAAAAACACGACGTTTTGGCGAAAAAAAATGGGGTTTTGGCTGAGAAAAGGTGCTTTTTGGTCAAAAAAACTGTTTTTTGCTGACAAAATTGGGATTTTGCTGAGAATTTTCTTTGGCCCAAAACACCACTTTTTCACTGCTAAACGCACCTTTTGTGCGAGAAAAGCACATTTTGGGTGTCAAAAACACTGTTTTGCTAGAAAAAAGACCTTTTTAGCCCAAAAAACTGAAAAATGGCCATTTTGGCTCTCAAAACTAGGTTTTTCGCTGACTGTAGGACCTGTTTGCTGAAACCACCACTTTTTGCTCCTGAAAAGACCTCACAAGATAACAACACGACGTTTTGGCGAAAAAAAATGGGGTTTTGGCTGAGAAAAGGTGCTTTTTGGTCAAAAAAACTGTTTTTTGCTGACAAAATTGGAATTTTGCTGAGAATTTTCTTTAGCCCAAAACACCACTTTTTCACTGCTAAACGCACCTTTTGGGCGAGGAAAGCACATTTTGGGTGTCAAAAACACTGTTTTGCTAGAAAAAAGACCTTTTTAGCCCAAAAAACTGAAAAATGGCCATTTTGGCTCTCAAAACTAGGTTTTTCGCTGACGGTAGGACCTGTTTGCTGAAACCACCACTTTTTGCTCCTGAAAAGACCTCACAAGATAAAAACACGACGTTTTGGCGAAAAAAAATGGGGTTTTGGCTGAGAAAGGGTGCTTTTTGGTCAAAAAAACTGTTTTTTGCTGACAAAATTGGAATTTTGCTGAGAATTTTCTTTGGCCCAAAACACCACTTTTTCACTGCTAAACGCACCTTTTGGGCGAGAAAAGCACATTTTGGGTGTCAAAAACACTGTTTTGCTAGAAAAAAAAAGCTTTTTAGCCCAAAAAACTGAAAAATGGCCATTTTGGCTCTCAAAACTAGGTTTTTCGCTGACGGTAGGACCTGTTTGCTGAAACCACCACTTTTTACTCCTGAAAAGACCTCACAAGATAAAAACACGACGTTTTGGCGAAAAAAAATGGGGTTTTGGCTGAGAAAAGGTGCTTTTTGGTCAAAAAAACTGTTTTTTGCTGACAAAATTGGAATTTTGCTGAGAATTTTCTTTGGCCCAAAACACCACTTTTTCACTGCTAAACGCAGCTTTTGGGCGAGAAAAGCACATTTTGGGTGTCAAAAACACTGTTTTGCTAGAAAAAAAACCTTTTTAGCCCAAAAAACGGAAAAATGGCCATTTTGGCTCTCAAAAGTAGGTTTTTCGCTGACGGTAGGACCTGTTTGCTGAAACCACCACTTTTTGCTCCTGAAAAGACCTCACAAGATAAAAACACGACGTTTTGGCGAAGAAAAATGGGGTTTTGGCTGAGAAAAGGTGCTTTTTGGTCAAAAAACTGTTTTTTGCTGACAAAATTGGAATTTTCTGAGAATTTTCTAGCCCAAAAAGCTGAAAAATGGCCATTTTGGCTCTCAAAACGACGTTTTTCGCTGACGGTAGAACCTGTTTGCTGAAACCACCACTTTTTGCTCCTGAAAAGACGTCACAAGATAAAAACAGGACGTTTTGGCGAAAGAAAATGGGGTTTTGGCTGAGAAAAGGTGCTTTTTGGTCAAAAAAACTGTTTTTTGCTGACAAAATTGGAATTTTGCTGAGAATTTTCTTTGGCCCAAAACACCACTTTTTCACTGCTAAACGCACCTTTTGGGCGAGAAAAGCACATTTTGGGTGTCAAAAACACTGTTTTGCTAGAAAAAAAACCTTTTTAGCCCAAAAAACTGAAAAATGGCCATTTTGGCTCTCAAAACTAGGTTTTTCGCTGACGGTAGGACCTGTTTGCTGAAACCACCACTTTTTGCTCCTGAAAAGACCTCACAAGATAAAAACACGACGTTTTGGCGAAAAAAAATGGGGTTTTGGCTGAGAAAACGTGCTTTTTGGTCAAAAAAACTGTTTTTTGCTGACAAAATTGGAATTTTGCTGAGAATTTTCTTTTTCCCAAAACACCGCTTTTTCACTGCTAAACGCACCTTTTGGGCGAGGAAAGCACATTTTGGGTGTCAAAAACACTGTTTTGCTAGAAAAAAAACCTTTTTAGCCCAAAAAACTGAAAAATGGCCATTTTGGCTCTCAAAACTAGGTTTTTCGCTGACGGTAGGACCTGTTTGCTGAAACCACCACTTTTTGCTCCTGAAAAGACCTCACAAGATAAAAACACGACGTTTTGGCGAAAAAAAATGGGGTTTTGGCTGAGAAAAGGTGCTTTTTGGTCAAAAAAACTGTTTTTTGCTGACAAAATTGGAATTTTGCTGACAATTTTCTTTTTCCCAAAACACCGCTTTTTCACTGCTAAACGCACCTTTTGGGCGAGGAAAGCACATTTTGGGTGTCAAAAACACTGTTTTGCTAGAAAAAAAACCTTTTTAGCCCAAAAAACTGAAAAATGGCCATTTTGGCTCTCAAAACTAGGTTTTTCGCTGACGGTAGGACCTGTTTGCTGAAACCACCACTTTTTACTCCTGAAAAGACCTCACAAGATAAAAACACGACGTTTTGGCGAAAAAAAATGGGGTTTTGGCTGAGAAAAGGTGCTTTTTGGTCAAAAAAACTGTTTTTTGCTGACAAAATTGGAATTTTGCTGAGAATTTTCTTTTTCCCAAAACACCACTTTTTCACTGCTAAACGCACCTTTTGGGCGAGGAAAGCACATTTTGGGTGTCAAAAACACTGTTTTGCTAGAAAAAAAACCTTTTTAGCCCAAAAAACTGAAAAATGGCCATTTTGGCTCTCAAAACTAGGTTTTTCGCTGACGGTAGGACCTGTTTGCTGAAACCACCACTTTTTGCTCCTGAAAAGACCTCACAAGATAAAAACACGACGTTTTGGCGAAAAAAAATGGGGTTTTGGCTGAGAAAAGGTGCTTTTTGGTCAAAAAAACTGTTTTTTGCTGACAAAATTGGAATTTTGCTGAGAATTTTCTTTGGCCCAAAACACCACTTTTTCACTGCTAAACGCACCTTTTGGGCGACAAAAGCACATTTTGGGTGTCAAAAACACTGTTTTGCTAGAAAAAAAAGCTTTTTAGCCCAAAAAACTGAAAAATGGCCATTTAGGCTCTCAAAACGACGTTTTTCGCTGACGGTAGGACCTGTTTGCTGAAACCACCACTTTTTGCTCCTGAAAAGACCTCATGAGATAAAAACACGACTTTTTGGGGATAACAAATTGGGTTTTGGCTGAGAAAAGGTGCTTTTTGGTCAAAAAAACTGTTTTTTGCTGACAAAATTGGAATTTTGCTGAGAATTTTCTTTTGCTCAAAACACCACTTTTTCACTGCTAAACGCACCTTTTGGGCGAGAAAAGCACATTTTGGGTGTCAAAAACACTGTTTTGCTAGAAAAAAAAGGTTTTTAGCCCAAAAAACTGAAAAATGGCCATTTTTGCTCTCAAAAGGACGTTTTTTGCTGACGGGATGACTTTTTTGCTGAGACAACCATATATTTTCTTCTGAAAAGTAGTGTATATATGCCGATTCTACCACTTTTTTTTTTACATTTCTTTACATTTCTTTACATTTCTTTTAAAACCACGTTTGCCGGAAAATCCCCTCACCTAAAGTAGTGTATATATGCCGATTCTACCACTTCTTTTTTTACATTTCTTTACATTTCTTTTAAAACCGCTTTTGCCGGAAAATCCCCTCACCTAAAGAAAAAAATAAAGAAAAAACAATGAAAAATGTTTACATAATTTAAAGAAAACAATCCAAATGTGATGGAAAACTGGCATTGCCAGAAACCCCACTGGGGAACGAATCGTGCATTACACCAAGCTCTCCCCAGTGGGTTTTGTTTGTTTGTTTGGCTTACGAGGCTTATTTCATCCCGCGCCAGCGGCCCTCTAGTACATACGCATACATGAGCGCCGGACAGTGTCCCGAGACACCCATTTGACTGGTGCGGATAGGAGAGGCTTTTTTTTATCCACGCCAGCCGGTCCGAATGTTGCTCGGATCGAGGGCTTCGATCTCGGGACTATGGGCCTCTCCTTTTCCATAACGCCACACATCACCGGACGATAAAGAAGTTGTTAAATATTGTATTTATGGTTGAAACATAAAGAGAAAATAATTTATGGTTGAAATATAAAGAGAAAATAATTTATCAAGCGAGCTGGGGTTTGAACTCAAGGTCTTTGGGTACGACTCTCATCTATTCGTAAAGGCCTTGGGAATCAGCGAGGGTAAGATCCGATGTATCGCAAAAAACGAGGAACAATACATCTCCCTCAGTAAAAGAATCATCGTGGATCACTATGAGAAAGATGGAAAGACTAAGGACATCTGGATGGAGGTGAGGTTCTTAGACAGCTACAAGTTTATGTCCTCGAGCTTAAGAAAGCTCACTAATAACCTAACGAAAGACCAGTTCAGGACCATAAGCTGGTTTTATGGAGGGAGACAGCTGGACTTATTGATGAGCGTAGGGGCGTACCCCTATGAGTATATGGATTCCCTCACGAAATTAGAGGAACCTTGCTTACCTCCAATGGAAGCCTTTCATTCTGAGCTCAATGAGACTGACATTACAGAGGAAGAGTACGATCATGCACAGAAGGTATGGAGGGTGTTTGATATGAAGACAATGAGAGACTATCATGACTTATACCTCACCACCAACGTTCTTCTCCTTGTGGACGTGTTTGAGAACTTCAGAATCGTTTGTAGGAGGTATTATGACTTAGACCCCGCTTGGTATTATACTGCTCCTGGACTTGCTTGGGATGCTATGTTAAAAATCACAAACATCCAGTTGGAGCTTCTTACTAACATCGACATGCTCTTAATGGTAGAAAGCGGGATTCGAAAAAGGCTAATAATAAGTATATGAAGAATCATGACGCCAAAAAGGAGCCCATTTACATACCCTATTTGGACGCAAACAACCTTATGGGTGGGCAATGTCCCAACCTTTACCAACCCATGGATTCCAATGGATGAAAGAAAACCAGCTGGAGGACTGGAGGAACGCCCCCTATATCTTGGAGATGGGATTTAGAGTATCCCCAGGAATTACACGACCTCCACAATGAGTATCCCCTTGCCCCTGAGCACCTCAAGGCAAAAAGTGGAGTAATGAAGCTTATCCCAAACTTGTACTATAAGACCTAATATGTGGTTCATCACGACGCCCTAAGATTTTATGAGAGTCAGGGATTAAAAATCACGAAGATCCACCGAGGCATTACTTTTGAAGAATCCTTTTGGTTGAAGAAATACATAGATCTAAACACGGAACTGAGGAAAAAAGCTCAGAACGACTTTGAGAAGGATTTCTTCAAACTCATGAACAACTCTGTCTTTGGGAAGACTATGGAGAATATTCGCAATCGACGAGATATACGGTTGGTGACAAATGAGAAGCAGGCGAGCAAGCTAACCCGTAAGCCTAATTATGTGGGAGCCACAACATTTTCAGAAGAATTAGCTGCAATCCACATGAGGAGAACTCACTTGAAGTATGATAAACCAACGTATTTAGGCATGTCTGTCTTAGACTTATCCAAGAGGTTCATGTATGACTTCCACTATAACTATGTGAAGAAGAAATATGGTGATGAAGCAACTCTCCTCTACACCGATACTGATAGTCTGATCTATGAAATTAATACGGATGATTTTTATGAGGACATAGAAGGGGATATCGAGAGGTTGTTCGATACCAGCAACTATCCTGAAGACCATGGGGGAAAACGACAAACGAATTGTCATGCAGGAAGATCCTATCATTACCTATGCCCATGGCCATTACCTCCAGGAGCTAGCTTAAGACGCTATCCGGTGGTAGTTCCGTGTCCTCAGGAATCACTTGTAACTCCTCTCTAACAAAAGAACGCTTAGGAGCTCCTTCAGAAAGATAATAAAGCACGGGTTGATTAGGGGAAACGACCACGCGTGATAGGTCATAAACTTCTAAAGACCATATGGGATCAGTAGCGCGTCGTTAACCACCCTCCTCTTCCCCCGCAGCATATAAGTATCGAACACTCACCCCTGCAGGGAGTCTCTTTTCTTTCAATCCCACGGGTCTTTTATACGTAGGGTTCTTCGTCTCGACAGACTTTGATCTTATTGCCTCACTTGCTGTTTTCCCAGTAATCCTCTTGACTCCGTTATTAATAGATCGTATCACAGCAGGGAGTCGTTTCACCCGTTCTCGTGATCTTCCCTCTTCCATAATCATCTCTTGAGCATACTGATGGCTAAACAGCTTTTCAGCTACTGTTCGATTAGCACGCTCCACGAGGGATTGTGCTCTATGATTTCCAGCTTCTGATCTTTGAACTCTTATTTCACGTTTTTTCATGACTTTCGTAACTTCCCCCATGAGTTCTGTTCCTGGGTCAACAATCAGTGTTTTAGGCCATCTTAATGACCTAGAATAAATCCTATCGAAGGCCTTATTTCTGTAGAGTATTTCGTGGTTAGAGGTTCAGCATCCACATACCTAGAAGCAATATCCACCACCACGAGAGCATACTTATACGTTTTCCTCCTTACGACGTCATGAGGTAAGAATAGTAAGTCTGCTTGATGTATCTCATTGGGAGTAAAAATTTCCCAATGAAATCTGGGGACGTAGTTGGGAGCAGGGAGGTATATTTGCCATAAGGCTTGTTTCTCGAGCCACTTTCTTGTTATCTCTTCAGAAATACTCGTCGCTTTGGATAGTTCCGAAATCGCTGAATATCCCTTCCAATATCCTTCAGTCGAATAATAAGTGTTTGAAAGCTTTTCCTCCATACTAACATATTACGAACAACTAGTTATTACATAAATAAGAAAAAAGATGTTACAAGCAATCTCAGAAAAGCTCGACGTAGGGTGATTAACTAGAAAGCCTGAGCTACTTTAATTGCCCTACACTTTCACTCAATAACTGATTACAAAGATTGTAACTATAATCTGTTTACTTAATCATATTATCTCTTGTAACATTATCTTGTATATGTAGTGTAAATAAACTGAAATTGAATTGAAATTGAATCGTAAATAGATCTTATAAGCAACCCTTTGGGCTCAAAGCAGAGAAGTCTATTCATCGCGTAACCTTTAACCCAAGCACAGCCAGTCCTGGGGAAACCACATACCCAGGTTATCGGATAACGTTGTTTTTGTCCCCGGAAGTATGGGACTCCTGGCGGATCTCTCTTTGAAGAATGGGGACACCGCAGATGAGAATAAGACTGTTGTTAATAATTTGGGTAGGAACCTTATCGTATGCATGAGAGTATTATTTGGTGGAGAGACGTTACAAGATTCGAAACGGTATGATCTCTACCAAACTTACGACGACTTATTCCTCATGAAGAGAGAACGAGAGAATAGGCTAAGAGAAGGGATCTCCTCAGAAAATATGAGGAAACTAAGAACAAAAGCGGGGGATAAGACCGAGGGTGATTCTGCTGAAGTTGCCTTAGCTAAGGTGTATGGGAAACGATACAGAATTCCCTTATCCCACCCCATCCTCGACTCTCATGGAGTGTTTTATGCTAAGGGATTAAACGATACGCTAACCTTTGAGATTACGCTCCCAGAAAGTACGAAAATTGTGACCTCAACCCAAGCGGACGCTAAGTATACCCTATCCAACCTGGAACTAGAGTATGAGTGCATTTCCAGCGATTATCTCGCACGCGAAGCATTAAGCGCCTACCAGTTAGGTAAGAGGTTCTACTATGAGAACGTATTGTTGCATAAGACCGTTGTCCTCGACAAGAAAGCCACCACCGTAATCAACGAACACGTCAATATACCCCGACGATCCCTAAGTGGAGTCCTAATGCTATTCATAGAGCCATATACAGCCTGCGCTAGGGACTCAGAGAAATTCACAAACCCCAATATTACACAAGTAGACATCAATGTGGATGGTCTGCCGAATAAGCTGTATTCTAAGGGTATGATGCAAACAGACTTTTGGGAGGCGATCGTGGCACGATATGGTTTGACAGACAACATTACTCCAAAAGAGTTTTATGAGGACAGGTTTGCCTTATGGATTGACCTGAGGACTCACCCCGATAAGGACATTCATGGTAATGGACTTGTTTTAAACAATACGAAAGATGGGGTGAAGCTCTACATTAAGAGGACTGCGGACAGCAATGCTGGAAATATCACGTGTTACATGTTTGTGATTGCTGATGCGTTGGTGGAGTTTGAGAATAGCAATCATAGAGCTATCTTGTATTAATGCCCCAATACAGGATTAGACAATAAATAAGCATGGAGGAACTAAGAAATAAGACGCCCTTTCACTGTATTATAACAGGTCCTACGAATTGTGGAAAGACTCAATATCTCGTAGATACGCTAAGAAATAGTTATAGATATGTGTTCGAATACGTCATACTCATCTGCCCCACTTATGTGGAGAATCTTACTTATCGAGGCTTTGCCAACAACGACCCCCGATTCATCATCCTATTACCCAAGGCAAATGATGTGGATGAGATCAATGATCTACTTTCCAATTGTAAGAAGGTATTTTCAGGAGACGACACCCTAATTATTCTGGATGATTGTGCTTTCTCGAGAGAGTTGAAACAAAGGTCGAATGAGTTTGTTAGTCTAGCGTTTTCAGGAAGGCATGATAAGATCTCCATTTGGGCCTTAACCCAACATATCACCTCCATAGCAAAACCCTTCCGCGAAAATGTTGCGTGTATTGTTTCGTTCTACACTCCAAGTCAATCGTCAAACAAAATACTGTTTGATGAATTTGGAGGAAGTTTGGATAGCGAAAGCAAGAAAGCCTTCATGAAAATACTAAAACAGGAAAAATACTCCAGGATATGTTTTTGCTTAAGACATTCCTATTCATCCTATGTTGAGATACCTGGTTTAAATATATATTGATGACAATAATATAAGAATGGCCTCCATAATAGAACAATACGCTAATGAACCCATAAAGGAAGAAGAAGAAGAAGAAGTAAAAGCAGAAAAACCTAAGGAAAAGAAGTCCAAGAAGATTGATGAAGATCTGGAAGAAAAGCGCGAACAACTTTCCATACTCGCCGTATTAGGAACCATTAGCGAGTACACGGGAGCCGAACTAAGCTTAGGAGACGTTAAGAAATTATCTCCCAAGGACGTCAAGAAATATCATAACAGATATCAGACCGCCCCGGGGGTTAGGATGACGAATGAGTTAATCCACGTACTCCAAGGAATGGCAGTAGAACTCATCTCACGCATACTTCTAATCGACGATAAGGAAGAGCTTCTCAAAGACTTGCAGAATGATGAACTCATGAGAGAAAAACTAAGTAACGATGTTGGATATCTTGCGTTGAAAGGAGGAAGATTTATAGCATTAGCAAGCTTCTTTTTTCAAGTTGGTAAGCACGTCAAAATGGGTGGAAATAAGGTTGTTGAGCCTGCTGAGCAGCTTGTTAATGAGTACTTAAGCACTTCTTAAGCAGGACTTAAGCATTTGTTGATAAGTAATAAAATGGCAACAGAAGGAGAGCAAATTACAAAAGAACCCGAAAAGATCGTTCGAGAAAAAGATCCTAAGAAGGTGGCTGCTGGAAAGAAATTAGCGGAATATTATAGGAGAGCTAAGAAAGCTTTGGAAAAAGAAAAAGAAAATGCAGAAACGACATGGATGCCTGAACTCTCCTTCACCACCATATTATCCTTAGTAGGAATAACGCTAACGGCCGTAGACCTATATTTTAAGTGGAAAAAGAGTAACGCCAAACCCAAACCCAAATACACACCCCCAACTCCAATGGATAGCACGCCCCCACGCACCCCCACCCCCTCGAATAATAACGAGTCAGGTTGTAGGGCGCACAGGAGAAGAGGAAAGGATGAAACGCTATCAAACGATAACTATATAAGCAACATATCCATAAGATAAAGACATGTCAGAAAACAAGATCGTGAAAAAGATTACAGAATCTGCAGTAGTCATTGGAATTGCTGCGGGAATAGGTTACATAAGAAAGAAGATGATGAAAGAGTCATTCATCAACGATCCATCCAATAGCTTGACAAACTATGGTAAGTGGGTAGCCGTGCTTGCGGGTTCCATGTATTTGAAGGAGTACCTAGAAGAGAAGAAGATCATACCTCCAAGTATCTGAGGAATGCATAAAATATCTAAACACTTATCTTTCTCAATGAAAGATAAAATGGCGTCCATAGCAATCATGATCGCTGGAGCTGTACCCAACGCTACGGCATTTGTAGCAGGGTCTTACTTGGCTAAGTCCCTATCAGGTAAGGATGCAGATGCGGAAAGAGTTCGCCATGATAAGGCCTTGGAAAAGTATCAGAGGGATATGGGGGAGTGGCAAAAGAAGAGACGAGACTACCAATATTGGTTAGAGTCACGATATACGGATAAGAAGAGAGCCAAATGGAACATGGAAGAAACAGATGAAGCCTTCATGTTATATGGTAGGACTCATCCGGATCCTAGGTTCTTTGGTAAGACTCATCCGGAGCCTAGGTTCTCAGATTATTACAAACCCAACAAGAAACAAAAGCAGTATGAGATGATTTACGTGGGTCGGGGGGGATGTTGGCTTTAACGTATGTTATTTCTAGATTAGTATAAAATATGGCAGAAGGTATGGCAGAAGTAGGTGAAGTAGATCCAGATTTTGACCCACTCACAGATGAAGGACTCACCGACATCAATGATGACTTAGAACCCTTATTGCAGTATGAGGACTTGGGTGGGAAGAGTCGGATTAAAAGATTTAGGGAGTTCTTTACGAGGAAAGGAAGGGATATGAGTGGTGAAGAATTAGGGAAATACGAGAGAAAATGATGCGTATCGTAATAGGATCCGTGAGAGGATTGAAGAGTTTGAGATGCGCAACTTGGATAAGGAAGAAGAGTTCGTGGACGAGCGTCTGGCCTTAAGAGATAGGGTCAGAAGTGGGGAAAAGAAGGACGCTGGTGAGATGATAAAGGATAAGTACCCATTCTTCGATGAGGTTTCTAATAGGTCTCTTACTAGGATGAATGGTGACCGACCGGAGATAAGATTGTCTGGAAGTAGGAATAAGTGGTATGACTTTGAAGATCCTAAGTTGCCACCGACCCTGAAGGATAAGTTGGGTCCAACGAAAGAGAAGGTCCTTGCCTATAATGATAAGATGGTAAGCAACAACAACGAAGAGATCGCTAGATTGAGAGAGGGTAACGATCCTAATAAGGAAGGAGAAAACGAAGCCATACTAGAACGACTTCCCCTGAAAGACCGCGTCAAAGCTATCTTTAGGAAGTATGGGGTCACTGTAGCTTCCGTACTAGTAGCTACCTCTGTCGTAATCGGAGTCATCGTTTCCAACCCCAAATCAGGGCTATCCACTGCGGCTAAGGGAATGGGAAATGGGTTGAAAGTAATAGGCAAAACGTTGGGGCAAATACTACCTGGTATGATAGGCGCGATTGCTTCGTTCTTATTCAAGACGGCGGGAGAGGTTGTGGGGTTCTTGGCTAAGAATGCGTGGTTGTTGATTGTGGCTGTGGTGGTGTATGTAGTGGAACGATATAAGAAGAAAAGATAAGGATATAAAATGGTAATCCTCTATATGGAGTTAACGAAATCGGATGAGACGTTTTGGTTGAAGTATCCTATGAGTGGAAAGTGTAGGATGACGTAGTTGAGGTGCGTTTTTAAGAACGACTTTTATTATCTTAATGAAGAAGGAACCATACCCTCTGTTAAGGGAAAGTTTACTGTTAAGGTTCCTCCGGGGAATCATTTGTTCGGAGATCTCGAGAGGCATATTAACCAATACCCTGGTAATACTGCTAAGATCCTTATTTCTAGGTAGGCGGGGGGTAAGGACTTCGCCTTGTATAATAGTATTGCTTACGATACCTTCATCATTTCTCCCAACTTAGCGCGCTACATGAACCTTAACCCCATCATCACTTCCAAAAAAACCTAACGCTAACCAGCAAACGAAAATACCCAAACTAACAGGGGAAGATCACTCTCACAAGCTTTTTTATTTCCATTGTAATCTCATAGACCATTCTCAAGTGCTGTCCAAGGGCGATCGTTCCAACGCGTTGTCACTAATGGATGCGAAAAATGTGGGAGAATGCGTATTACACGACCCAAGTAATCCCATAGCGTGTCCCATCAATGAGGGAATCATTAATAGTATCAGGTTTTGGATTACGGACACTAATGATAAGATCATTAGTAGAGGAGTATATCCAATGTCAATCATCGTAAAAATCACATAAGAAACGTTAAGTAATATATAAAAAAAATGGTGATCCTATATTTGGAGCTAACAAAGCCGGATGAGACGTTTTGGTTGAAGTATCCTTTTAGCAAAAGATGTAGCATGACGTTGTTAAGCTGCGTCTTTAAAAACAGACTCCATAATCTCGTAGGAAAAGGACTCGTGTATGATCCTAGTGGAAATATCACTCTTAGGATTCCTGAGGGAAAATATGACTTTGATGCTTTTAGAAGTACTCTTAATACTAGGATGTACTTAGGAAAACCCCCCTTGTCGGCTGATATCAATGAGGGCGCAGCCTATGTAGTATCTAATGAGAAAGGAACGACCATAAACTCCAACTTAGCCTCTCTCCTGGGAGTACCTAAAGCCCTCCCTTGGGATGGAAACAAAAAGAAAGCGCATGTGATAAATCTTAAGAAAACCCCTTCCCTTCTTTGTCTTCATTGTGACCTCGTGGATCCCTCTCAGGTCCTATCCGACAATGAACGCAACTTATCATTATGCAACGTATCCACCCGTTCCCAAATACTCTCCCAGGTAAACACGGGGAATTTTGGTGAAAGGATATCATATAATCCTAATAATACTATCATTACCCCCATCAAGGATAGATAGATAGATAGATAGATAGATAGATAGATAGATAGATAGATAGATAGATAGATAGATAGATAGATAGATAGATAGATAGATAGATAGATAGATAGATAGATAGATAGATAGATAGATAGATAGATAGATAGATAGATAGATAGTTTATTTAATTAAGACTTTGCAGCCACAGGCTGAATTACGTACTATTTACATGAAATTTATAAAATGGATAGCAAAAATACAATATAAAACTATAAATGACTTTAGAAATTTATTTGTTGAATAAGTAAACCTACTTAATAAGAATATATATATATATATACAGGTTTTTGCAAAAATTATGGCCGGTTCAAGTATATATACAAGTATATCAAAAGTATATCAGAAATTATGGGATATCGTTCCTGATATTTTTTTCAGGAAGCCCTAGTGATAGGCAACCCGAAAAAAATATTAGCGATGATATCCCATGATTTCTGATATACTTTTGATATACTTGTATATATACTTGAACCGGCCATAATTTTTGCAAAAGGCTGTATATATATATAAATCAAATTACTATAAATGTGACTCAAGATAAAACTGTTTTTACATCGCTCTGCCTTGCACTTTGGTAATTTGTACGATCTTTTGTTTCTCAAGGAATAAATTGACGTGTTTTTTTTAGGCAATAAATGGTACAGTCTGTGATCCTCATTGCTACAAATCTCGTTGAATACCTTTGATGATATTTCTTCTCTTCTTTCAACCAGTGTAGGTAATCCTGACTCGCTGAGTGCTTCAGCGTACGACAATGAAGGGTGAATGATTCGTAGGGCGCGTTTTTGTAAACGTTCCAGGTCCTCGCTAAGATAAGATGGTAGCGCACGGTGGTAGACTGGACTTGCGTATTCCAGTATAGGTCTAATGCACGTGATGTAGAATAAGATAAGTTCTTTTGGGGCAACTGCCGATCTCTTAAGTTGCCTCAGGCAATAAAGGTGGGAAGAACCTTTCTTGACAAGTTCTGAGATATGTACGTTCCATTTAAGATCGTTGCTAACATTCAGTCCCAGGATCTTGGCGCTAGACACTACTTCAAGGGAGTAGACATCGGTAGTATTAGGTTTTGGATCACGGATACTAAGAACAATGTCATCAGCGATGGAGTATATCCAATGTTGATTGTCATAGAAATCACATAAGAATAGTACGTAATATATAAAAATGGTGGATAACGACATAAAAACAACAAGGTTATATCCAACGCTCCCAGAACCCTCCAATGGGTGGATTTCAGACTACACAAGGCGAATGGTGTGCGCATGAAGATAGAAAACGAGCGCGATCGTTACGAAGAGGTGCGAAAGAAGTATGCTCGATGGAAATCTTTCTTCCATAGTTCCTCAATGACCGCAGGAGGTCTCTCAGTCTTATTCACGATGGGGGGTATTGGTACGTCACTTACGGGTCCTGGATTGGTGGTTGGGATACCGTTATCTGCGGTGGGGGGTTTTATTGGTATTGTTTCGGCTTTGTGTGGAATGACCGTCAAGAAGCTAACTATAAAAGTAAGCAAGCATGAGAAAACCGTCCAACTCATTCATTCTAAGCTTAATAGTATTAACGATCTTATCTCGAAAGCTTTGAAGGATAACAAGAATAGTGAGGAAGAGTTTACTCTCATCCTTGCTGAAATGGGGAAGTATGAGAGACTTAGAAACGAAATTAGGATGAAGAAGAATGAAGAATTTTCGCAAAAAAAATTCGACATCGAAGGGTTAAGGGAGGAGATGAAAAAGGAACTCATTCAACAACTCACACAACCAAAAAATTAGTGTTTTGGAAACATGTATGATGTATTTGGTAACGAAATGGAGGTTAACCGATACTTTTTTAGTGATAAGAGCGCTCCATTAATGGGCGAAGTCGTCTACAAACCACTTCCTAAGCCCACGGGTAAAGTAGCTCACAAACTACCTCCTAAGCCTATAGACAACGTAGTTTACCAATCACCTCCTAAGTCTAAGTCCAACTTTCCTAGCAACCTCATGAGAACTAAGGAGGCATACCCTTTTTACGACAACAAACCCGAGGATGGCTTTTCCAAGCTAGTAACCCAGCTTTCGATCCCCGTTACTCCAACAGCAACCTTTAAGGTAACAGTTTATGACCTCTTTGGGCATACGGAAATAACACACACCCGCGATAAGGAAAGTCGTGCTTGGCTAGCGGGTCCTAACATGAAGTACTGGCCTCAACAGCTGAACTTTGCTGTCTGGGCTGCTACCAAGGGGTGTGGAATTGGAGCTGACATGTTGTCGGACATTCCGTTTTTGCGATTCCTTGTGGCTTTTACGATGCGCAGGTTGTTATATGAGTTAGGGTGTCTGCTTCCCAAGGAGGCCATGTTTAATATGATGAATAATAAGTACGACGAGAATGCGTGGGAGCGATTGAAGAAGGAGTTTGGGTTAGTGGATCCAGACTTTAGAAATAAGGAGGGGGCGGCTAATGGTCTTGGGGAAACGTACATATGGCATCGTAATAGTCTCAGGATTGAAAAACGTGGGATGGGATATCCTTCTGATTGGTGGTTTAGTAATGAGGGGGGTTCTATTTACTACATAAAGAGTTTAGAGAAGCAACCATGGAAACCGTTCTTTGCTGGAAAGGGGCTAGGCTTGAAGAACTTGGTTAGGATTAATCGTAGTATTGAAGCCTTCATATATTGCATCCTTGGAGCTCAAGTCAGAACACACGTTCCTATTTATGACGCGGAGGAAAGTGGTGCTTCCCAGGAAACACAGCAGGTCTTCTTAGTCCTTTTTTGATAGCAGCATTATTGAGAACAGTATTACTAAGGGGATTCAAAGGTATCAGACTGCTGTTCAAGAGGCAAAGGCGCAGTTGGATTACGCATTAACTCCTGGTTGTTGGTTGATGCCAAGTAGGCTTATTATAAATACGGAATCCGTGGTGGGGTATAATAATAAGCTTAGGAAAGCATATGCTTGGATGAAGTTTGGGGCAAATGCTGTTAATGAGGAGACTAAGAAAGCGCATGAATCGAGGGAGAATAGTAAGAAGGATCTGCCTCATCAGGCAACTAACAAGGAAAGGTTGTTTCATGGAGAGGAGAATGATCCAGAGCGTGGCGTAGTTAAGAGACCAAGGAAGTATCTTAAACCTAGTGGTGATAGCGCACATGATGCGAACTTAACGCTGATTACCGTGGGAGTAGTTGGGTTAGCTTGGATGTTGTTTAAGTAGTGATGGCGTGCTTGGGAGTTGCGTTCAACCTATTCGATTTGTTTCCACAACGTAGTGGAGCTTGTTAGCGTGAGAAAATGTGGGGATATTCTCGTCGCACATTTGGTAAGACCACCCCTGATAACAAGAGATCACAAATCTCGAAGTATAAATCTTCATAATACACTTCCATTACCCTTCCCCTGTCCTCGATCGAGGCTGCTGATAATAATTCTTCCTCTAATCCATCAACGATTGATACCATCGTCTCATACTGAGAGAATGTTATTCTCATGAACCTTTCCATAACATCCCCACGTAGTGGTAGGTTCTCTATTCTTCGTATGAAGTGGTAATAGTTCCTTTCTTTTTCTGATAAGGTGACAAATGGTGAGAGTGGGTGTGTGCAAAATAAGGAGAATTGCGAATTCATAAGGCAAATATCTAGGGATAGCACCTCCTCTAGTTTCCACCTCTTCTTCCTGATTCCCGCGACTCCTATTGGAATGTCTCGGATGAGCTTCTCATACAATCCTAACAAGTTCTTCTCATCTCCAACGAGACATTCTTGTCCGCAAAAGAAGTCAATGCGTTCACTGTCATTACGCGTGTACCAACACCCCATCTTGAGACTTACTCTCATGACCTTCCTTGAATCCTGATCTTTCAGGAAAGCACGTATGACCTCCATGGCGCGTTTCTCATACATATCCAAGAACATTGTGATGTCCATGCGGTCGACAAGCTTGGGTTCCTTGAGGTATTTGTTGTATAACTCGTGTAGTCTGATTCCTCGTGATCGTACTGGTGTTGGGGTGCCTACTAGCCTCGGTTCGCTAAGAATCGCTTCTAGGAGTTCGGTAATCTTAGCGAGTTTCGTTGGCTCTTCTTTCTCGACGCGTATGCCAACAAATGTCCTAATTGACGTGGGGACGTATGATAATAACCATCCTACTCCAGCCTTAATGGTAGTTATGATAGAGGTGTTTGTTTCGCTCATGATGTGAAGATTCTCTTATAGTATGCTTACATATGTTCCTTAAGCATCTCTTTTCTCTTTCTCCGTGACGTGAAGTTCCCGTTTCGTTAGTACCCCATAGATATCAAAGAACATCTCCTTTGACATCTCACATCACTTAGACGTCGTCATCACATACCCTACGGGTAGCTCCTCTTCCTTAAAATAAGCGAACGCATATTGTCGACCATCAATCTTGGATCGTCCAGTCTTCGCATGGTTCTTTCCCTCACAACACAACTTGATAAGACCAGCATTTATCCCCAGATGTTTTTGGGTGGCGTACATGCTGTGAAAATAGGTCTTTCCTTCGGTGAGTAGGTTCGTGGCTACCACACATTTCCTATTCTTGCGGTTGATTGCTAGGTAGGAATAGTGTCTTTTTTTGGTCGGGCTCGGGGGTGGGGGTTCTTGGGTTGGTTGTGGTTCATGTGGTTCTTCGGGTGGTGGGGGTTGTGGGGCACGTGGTTTGTCGGGTGGTGGAAGTTGTGAGAAATGGTTCATAGCGCGTTTGCGTGCTTTTTTCGACATGCGGGTGTTTTTCCTACCCTCGGAGGAGAGAGTGTTTTCGCAAAGGCGAATAGATGAAGGGGATAGTTCATAAGTGCTGGGTAGGGAGCGATGGTTTGGGATGATTACGATGATTGGTTTTCTTTGTTTTCGTTTTTTCTTCATTTGTGCTTTTGGGTGTTTTCTTTAGTATGTGTAAACATTTTTTTTTTTTTTTCCTTTTTCTTTATTTTTCTTTATTTTTTTCTTAGGTGGGGGATTTTCCGGAAAAAGCGGTTTTTAAATAAATATAAAGAAATGTAAAGAAATGTAGAGAACGAAGTGTTAGAATCGGCACATATACACCACTTGAAAAAACCTCATCAGATAAAAACACGACTTCTTGGCGAAAAAAATTGGGTTTTGGCTGAGAAAAGGTGCTTTCTGGTCAAAAAAAGTGTTTTTTGCTGAGAAAATTTGAATTTTGCTGAAAATTTTCTTTTGCTCAAAACACCACTTTTTGACTGCTAAACGCACATTTTGGGCGAGAAAAGCACATTTTGGGTGTCAAAAAAGACTGTTTTGCTGAAAAACAAAGCTTTTTGGACCAAAAAACTGAAAAATAGCCATTTTGGCTCTCAAAACGACGTTTTTCGTTGACGGCATGACTTGTTTGCTGAGACAACCACATGCTCAAAACACCACTTTTTCACTGCTAAACGCACATTTTCGGCGAGAAAAGCACGTTTTGGGTGTTAAAAAGACTGTTTTGCTGAAAAAAAAGCTTTTTGGACCAAAAAACTGAAAAAAGGCCATTTTGGCTCTCAAAACGACGTTTTTCGTTGACGGGATGACTTTTTTGCTGAGACAACCACATTTTTGCTCCTGAAAAGAACTCATGAGATAAAAACACGACTTTTTGGCGAAAAAAAAATGACCTTTTGGCTGAGAAAAGGTGGTTTTTGGTCAAAAAGGTGTTTTGTGGTCAAAAAAGGTGTTTTTTTGCGGAGAAAATTTGAATTTTGCTGAAAATTTGTTTTGCTCAAAACACCACTTTTTTACTGCTAAAAGCACATTTTGGGTATCCAAAACACTGTTTTGGCTCGGATCCTGGCTAGGATCCTGGCTTGGATCCGGGCTCGGATCCTGGCTCGGACCCTGGCTAGGATCCTGGCTCGGATCCTGGCTCGGATCGTTGCTCGGATCCTGGCTCGGATCCTTGCTTGAAAAATTGGGATCCTCTAAAACTTCTTACCTTACGGTTCTAGCTTATGTACAGTCAAAGATATTCGTGATTTTCTTCAGCTTAGCCTTTCCAATTGCAAGGCAATGTATGGCCGTTAGGCAGGATTTTAGGGCATTTTTCCGTGACTCGATATTCATTCCGAAACTCGTTTTTGTTGACCGTTTTCAATAGCATATTGATTTTCAACAAGTGATTTTGAGGTGCGAAATAGGGAAAATGGATTTTTCACTGACCCCTTTTATTGGTCTTCTCTCCAAGAAATGTGACAGTCAAGACTCGCCGGCGCCACAGACACAGGCCTCAATCCTACTTGGTCACCTAACTATATACTTGGAGAGGATGACAGAGGTTCAAAGTGGATGAAACTTCTCTTAAGTTTATAGTTTATGTACAGCTAAAGATATTCGATATTTTCTTCAGCTTAGCCTTCCTTGATTGAAATTGAGTAATTTAGAATAAAAATGAGAGATTTAGAATATGCAAATGATTGATATAGTATACAGATGAGTAATTTAAAATAGAAATGAAGTAATTTCGAATAGACCTCATAGGCTTGGGTGTAATGTTGTCCCATTTCAGACCACGTGTCATTCTCTTGAGAATAAGATTCTTTGTTTGAGTTGTATCCATATTCATGTATCTTCTCATGTGCAATCGTTAAACAATGAAATGATACTCTGGGGAATGACATGTGGTCTGAAATGGGACAACATTACACCCAAGCCGATGAGGTCTATTGAGTAATTTTGAATCAAAGTGAGTCATTTTGAATGAAATTGAGTAATTTCTATTGCCAATGAGTAATCTGCAATAGAAATAAAGTAATATAGAATCAAAATAAAGAGATTTTGAATGAAATTGAGTAAACTAGAATGCAAATGAGTAATTTAGAATGACTAATTTATAATATGCAAATAAGTAATTTAGAATGCAAATGAGTAATTTAGAATTCAAGTGAGTAATTTAGAATGGAAATTAGTAATTTAGAATGCAAATCAGTAATATATATAGCATGCAAATTAGTATTTCAAAATGGAAATGAAGTAATTTCGAATGGAAATACACCTGATTGCAAAAATGTTGTCATAGGAAAATAAACTTTAAAGAAAATAAAAATAACAAAATAACAAATAGGAATTAATTAAAGATGGCGACTTAGTTTAACCTGTTAACGTTTTTGATAAAGTCCATGAGACGGAGTTTTACGTAGAGAAGCTTTCTTCTCGAGAACAAGAAACTTCCTGTTTCGTAAACGTAGTTTAGAAGACAGTCTAGTACTAACGTGTAACACCTCTTTTGAAACGTTTGCCTCACAACAGGAATCGACACCAGTTCCAGAAATAAGTTTCAGTATGTAATATTGCCTTTGTAATGGAAGAAAATATCATTAATGGCTATGAGTAAATCAATTAAATAAAATGAAAACAACTGCTTTTGTGTTTGTCTTGAATCTTAAGAAAAATCTATTAAATTTGCCATTTTTCATTAATTCCTATTTGTTATTTTTTTTATTTTTATAAAGTTTATTTTTCTATGACAACATTTTTGCAATCAGGTTTACTTAAGAAAAGTACTTAAGGAAATTTAACAGCTATGTTCAGACTCATCAACAGGTTACGACCAAATCCCTGTTAGATATGTAAAGCTGGCAAAAGACTATCTTGCAGGACCAATCACTCATATTATCAACACTTGTATTGACTCATCGTCATTCCCTCTTGCATCGAAAACCGCAATAATCTCACCTATACCAAATACAGACCATCCGAATTCAGGGAAGGACTACCGCCCTGTATCAATTTACCTGCGTTATCGAAAGTATTTGAACCGTTAGTCCTTTTACGTAATATCATACATCGACAAACAGTCCCTCTTGGCACCAAGTATTTCTGGATATCGAAAGAAACGCTCAACCACAAGAGATGAAATGACATCATTCGAGCGATGAAAAAGGGTGAGGTGACAATGATGGTTCTAGCTAATTATTCAAAAGCGTTTGAGACAGTAAATTTTAAAGCCATATTGTTGAGGATGCATGAGATGGGTTTTCTACTCAATTTCTTCTCTGGATGCTTTTAATCAAAATTACCTATCTTAACGTTAACAATTATTATAACCCAACGATGAATTTTCGCGAGCTGTCATTGGTTCAAATGGGTCACGTGCAGGACGGGTATCAGGCGATATCCCCCGTCCGAAGTGATATTCGTCCAGCAGAAGGTAAAAACGTTAAAAAAGAAAAGACAAAACACGGAAAACAAAGAAACTTGGTTTTTACAAACAAGTGAGAGTAAAATACAAAGACTGGTTGAGAAAACTACGCCAGGAAACACGAAAAAATTAACAAAATATACTGTAAATGTCTTCAATGGTAAGCATCCATGTTTCGTGAATGAAGTTTTGGTTTTGTTTTCGAAATTGTTTTTATAAACTACTAAAACCAACAAAGAATTCGACAACTAATGTCAAACAATAGAATAATTCAATGTCAAACAGCTTTCATTTACCAAAAGAATTGTTTCTATATCCAGCTTGGGGACGAGAGAGAATTATTTTTTGAAAACTCTGGAGATGACGAGTCGATGCAGTTTGCTGAATTCATTTCAGTGAAGTCGTTGGGTTATAAAATAAATAAACCCCCTCTGGCTCACTGGAATATCGTCTGATAATGTCCTTGGATGAGAAATGGTCCTCAAAATATCACATTTGCCCTCGAAGCTTCGCTTCTCGGCCAAATGTTCTTTTTTCGGACCATTTCTCATCCTCGGACATTATCAGCCGATATCCCAGCCGCCAGGAGGGGTTGATTTACTAAATATTCGTCCAAATAGACGACAAGTCATCTGAATTAGCCCGTGTGCAATTTGGAGTGCCACAAGGGTCAATTTTGGGCCCGGTAATTTTCAATCTTTTCGTGGCAGATCCTCAAAACCAACTCCAGTGTCAAGGCTACCAACACGCAGATGACACAACCTTTTACTTGCATACAAGAGTCACCGAAATAAGGGAAGATCTACTTTAGAGTTATTATCAAGGAGGCTAGAAAGGGTTTTGGAACTTGCATATAGACTAACAAAAATGACCATGAAAAACGTTATATGGCTAATATAAGTTGACCCAGAAGACAAAAGACCATAAACCAAAGGTTAGGATGAAAAGAAAGATATAACGTAACACGTTGCTATGACAACGATAGAACACTTCAAATGTGTGCAAAGTTTTTTCATTTAAAAAATCATAACTCAAAAACCGCACGGTAAAAATCCTTTAAAATTGGCGTGTTTGAACTTCATGATCCAATCTTTGATCGAACCGAAATAGAAAAAATTCTATAATGAGGAATTCTCGAAATTCAATGATGTTTATTTTAGGACTTTCCCCATTACAGGATGTTTTAATTTTTTCTTGGCACGTACGAACCATTAAATAAAAGCCACATGCAAAGTTCTCAACTATTTTACCGTTCAGTTTTTGAGTTATTTTAGTTTAAGTATGAGGTTTTTTGGGACAAAATTTTCCTATTTTCATTTCAAATGATTCAGTGCTACGTCTTTTAAGAGCGTACTGTAATACATGCATCAAGCATTCCGCGTTACGGCTCTAAGCGCATGCTCGGGGGATTAAAAAGTGGGATAATATTTTGTAAAATATGCAATTTTTTGGTAAATTTGACTCAAAATTCGCTTAATGGTACGTCACGTGATCTTGAATATTTAATAAAAATTGTGTTTGACAAGAAAACTACAACTAAAATATAACATGTTTTACAAAATATTATCTCACTTTTTAATCCCCTGAACATGCGCTTAGAGCAGTAGCGCGGAATGCTTGATGCGTGTATATAGTTTGGGAAGGGAAGAGGAGATATGTCACTCATAGGACTACTTATATAAGTCATTATCATTTCATTTTTCTTGGGGAATTCAAAAAACTCCACTTCACTTACCCCTTACTCGAGGAACAGATGAAACGAAAACAAGCTTCAAAATTGTTGCCTTTTTTTCAAGACTTCCAGTGCTTTTCATAATTCTGCGACCTAACCGACTCCATGCAGGCGCCTGGCGTTTTGGCTCTCGTCAATCAAACTACGACGGGCCGAGTTCATTCCGATCGAGTGATAAGGAAATTCCCGTGACTAGACAGCCATTTTCACATCTGGGAATTTCTTAATAGCTCGCGTTCGGAATGAACTCGGTCCGTCGTATAGTTTGATTGACGGAAGCCAAAAAGCTAGACGTCTGGAGTCGGTAGGTCGCAGAATTATGAAAAGTGCCTCGAGTAAGGGGAGACGGAAGTGAAATGGAGTCTTTTAATTTTGAAAGGTAGTCATCAAAATCGATGTTTTTACTTCCATTCTGCATCTATAATAACTTTAACCTTTCTCTCCAGAATTTTATTCTATTCCCTGTGGAGATGCCGTGCGGAAAACAACAGCGTGCTATCGACCAAACTAGTCTGGGGCATAATATGTCAGTAACAGGGGAAGCTGGAGTTGGAAAGAGCTTTCTTCTCTCTTGCATTTATGAGAGTTTATTCTAGAACGCACTTAGTCTCTGGCAGTTCGGCAAAAGCTTTCTTATAACTCTCCCTATTTCTTCAACAGACGAGCGATTCTCGCTATCCGAAAATAATTCTTGCTCGTACTTATTTTGTACGACTTTCACACACATAAATGCCCCAGGCACTTGGGAGTAATGCTTGATAAGCCTGAAGAATTATAGTCTCCTTTGCAGCCGTTCTTAGCCCCGGAGGGGGGGGGGGGGGGGGGAGGCGGTACTTCGGGTAGTTTCATACGGGGATGCTCCGCCCGGACTCTCGACCCCTTACCCTTTTCTATGCCAAATTTCAGCAAAAAGGTACTCCTTTTTAATACCTTTTTGCCTGAAAAGGTACCCATTTCATATACCTTTGAAGAAAATCTACCCTTTTTATACCAAAACTCACAAATATCCACCCCTTTTCTTTTCTCCACTGTTGAGGAAAAAAATGCTAAAACTGGCTTAATCCGAATTCTAACCAGGCAGTGCGATAGAGGTATAACTTCTCAAAGATCAGCTAAGATTTTTTCACTTTATTTCACATTTTGACGATTTTATTGAGGTTTTTTTATAGTTCCCCATACATTTTCTTATAATATGACACCACAGAAACCCAGCTTGGGCTACCTGTGCTTTAACATTCTGGCGCTCTTCAGTTCTCGATTTTAGAACTAGAGCCGTGATTGGCTAAGCCTTTGGAATGGAATGTCTGGCTGCAGTAAGCAGCTGTTAGTGGGGAGGAATTTTGAGACCGACACTAAGAAAAAAAAATATTGTATTGATGTTTTACTCTAACACTTAGTGCAGCAGCTTGAATGGAGCACGTTCACTTCCGCTTCGTCCCCCCTATATAACCAGAAACTTTGAAAATTTCATTCCTTATCATTATATTCTACACCAGAAACTTAAGCAGCTGATAATATATTCAGACTTGAAGTTCAACCAATTCGGAAACGCTGCCGAGCTCGTGCAGGTGCACGAGATTTTACGCATGATAGATTTTAATTTAATCACTGATACCATTGGCTGTGGGCTCCTTGTGGGTCTGGGTACAATGCCAAGCTTGGACTTCCTGTGTCATAAGGATTATCCAACATGACGGTCGATTCATCGAACGTGACGTTCTTTATTTCGTATCGAGATCGAGCTTAACTTCTATACGAAACTCTCAAGGACTCATGAAGTGTTATATCAACCTCTTTAGGTTTTTCTAAGGGTATTTCAGAGATGATAATCCCATCTTTTTCAGGTCGCGTGTTGCTGGCTGTCTTCGCATTTTGTACCACTTCATGTTTCGTAAAGACATTACACTCGAATAAATCTTGTGAACATAACTACGACTGCAAGAGATCAGGATACGACCATTGCTGTATTGGTGGCAGCACTCGTTATTGTAGCACTTGGCAATACTGTGATGGCCACTGCCAGTATCCAAGTGATTGCGGCATCAGTCAGTTTTGTGTAGAAGGATATTGCACCAAGTCTGGAACACTTTTCTGTACTACCGACCAAGACTGTTACGTCGCCAACACAGGCACAGAGCATGAAAAATACGTTGAGTGTTTCAACTACCAATGCCTCCCATCTAAGTGTAAGCTATGCCCAATGTCATGTAAAAGTGGAGAATGTGAACGAGCGAAATCAACAGATGACTCTCACAGTTTCAGCCCTGCTTCGATAATTGGCTTTACAGCAGTGGTTCTGATTGGAAGTTGTATCGCTTGTACGCTTTACTGTGGATGTGCAAGAAGACGTCGACAGCCTCCCATGAGCACCCCTGCAGCTTATGAAGTAGAACAGCAGGAACATGGAACTTCTTCTCAAAGTCCTCCCTTACATCTTGATGCACCTCCCCCCTATCATTCTCTAGAGATGATTGACATGATACAGGTAGAACCACCACCACCAAGCTATGCTGAAGCTGTTAGGAACTCACAGAATAATATAGAGAATATATGAGGACACTGCAGGTCCTTTCTGTCTGATATTAAAAGTCGATCATCACAAACAGGTTAAATTCATCATATATCTAATGCATATATTAGTATATTTATCTTAATGTGTATAAATATCACCAGTGTAATGTATGAGTCAATTCCAAAGGTGCCCATCCCCGGCAACAACCCCAGCAAAAAAATTGGTCAAATAATCCCACCATGTAGACTAATCAAATGATCGAATGATCCACTGAGTGGCTGAATGCCTGCCACTCCAGTCTGTTTATAATATCTAATTTTACCTAAAAATACTAAACTGTGCCACTTTTAATTTAAACTGAATCTTTAAAGGATTATGCCACAATACAGCTTTCCTAACTTGTCTTATGGCATTCCAGATTGTAAACAAAGGCATATCCATTTATAAAAAGGTCAAAGCATGAACATGCATTCAGCTGTCTATGAGGAAAGGTCCCTGAATAATTATGGAGAATTATGCAGTATGATCAATATTTAATTTGGTCAGTATAGTCAAATGCCAGCCAGTTTGGGTAATATGTCCCTGGCAGAACTTAACTATGGTCAAATACCTGGGGTATGGGGGTAAGGGGGCATGGGCACCTTTAGCATTGACTCGTCCACAAGCTTGTATACAAAATACATATTTACAAATAATGTGGCATAAACCACACATCAATTTTATCAAACCCTGTTCAAAACAACCTCTGGGCTGATCTAAGATAGGGCTCAGCTAACTCACAGATAATTCTGACATTTTGGATGAATGGATGAATGAAAACTAAAGAGTTGAAAGAGTGGCTAGTGTACTTTATTATCAAATATATAATTTGACTTTAGAGGTGTAACAATGTTTTCCTTAAGTTTTAAAACACAGAGACTCTATTTAAAGGAAACAAAATTCATTGTTTCCTTCAGATCAATGCATTCATTTAATAATTTAGATAGGTTCTAATCTATAGATGTTACTAATGTATTTCATAGCTGTTTGAGTAAGCAGCTATTTCAAGAACTGTTGAATACCCTGAATAGTGTACAGTGTATATATTCCAAGATTGAAATGCATTTTGGGTCATGTAATATTGTCTAAAGTAAAATAAAGAATAATTATTTATTTTATTTTTAGTGCATTTCATCCAAAACAATATAATAGCTGCACATAGAGAGCAAATCACTGGAGATTTACTTTTTTTCAAACTAACAAGCCCCACAATATATATGCCCTTTGGTCTTGACATGCACTATTCAGTATGCAATTTCAGTATTCAACATTTTTTGAATAAGCTGTATATATAATCCCTGAAAGAGACAAGAAACAGTTCAGAATCTGTAGCACCCTAAAAGGTGAGAGGGGAGCTGAGATTGAAAAACTTTAAGAGTGTAGTATGCAAAACCTGGGCAAAAACTCCATGGTCCCTAGCTGTGTTACTGTGCGACTACTATAACCGCAGCCACCCAGATAGGGAGAACCATTCAAGTCATAGAATGAAAACATGCATTCCAACTTTTGGTTTTTGAGCCAATAAGAGACAAGCATATATGGAAATTTTGATTTCTTTTCATGAGAAAAAGGCAATGCCTATACATAAGTGAAAGCCATTCTCGTGCAATTCAGGTATCTGATTGGCTGAACTATCCAAAATGGGAATGCATTGTTTTCATTCTACATTTTGATTACTTCTTGGGTTCTTGCTGTCTAAGCTGTGGCCCTGGTAATATTATTTGCTCCTTAATTGTAAGTAACATTTTCTGTATTTCAACTTTTTTTGGTTAATGCAGGTATTTAAAAATTAGAATTGAGGTCCATAATAAAGTGATAGTAGAGTGATCTTTTTTTTATCTTAGGCTACATTCATTATGTATACTGCAGGGGGGGCAGAGGATTTTTAGGGGGGATCACAAAATTTACTGGCTTGAAAAAGGGGGGATGCTAATTTTTTTGTAATATATACTTTTGTTCAATAGTTTTTTGTTTTTTTTTGTATGCAATACAATAGACTATAAATGTGTCGCAAATGTCTCTCAAAACCTCTTAAAATCGCATTTCCAAGTGTCTGAATTTCAAAAATTGGGTCCAGCCTATGGTGGTCAATTGCTTCACTAAACATTTCAGTCTGACTACAGCCTTGACCACCAGTTATCACTTGTTGGAAAGAAAAAAGGGGGGGATCTGTAATTTGTCTTTTGGCCCAGAGGGGGAGTGCAATTTTCCTTGTGTAAACATTGGGGTGATATAAAAAAATAAGCAGTTAAAAAAAATTCCTTCCCCCCCCCCCCCCCCCCCTGTAGTATACATAATGAATGTAGCCTTAAACCACATGAAACCCATAAACAGCAATTACATACCAGCTGAGCGGTGAACCCGGCGCGCAAAGCATGAGTGGACAAAATTGCCGGCCCTGACGCAACTATTAATCAATGATTTAAAAATATTCAATAAGGTAATTCTAGAATAGATCTATGGTAAAACCTGTTAAAAAAGTCTTTTTGCCCAGCTAATAGTAAAAGTTTTTATCTTTCAAAACCAAAGTAGCCGTCCGACCGTGCGGCATAACAGCCAAACGTGCTGTGATTGGCTGAAACAAAATTCACCGCTCAGCTGGTAAAGAATAGTGAATATTGAATGCGGCAAAGGAAAGCCGGGCTCCCTGTGCTCTTAACAGCTCTATTAGATTGGGTTTCCTGTGGCATCCCATACCTCTTTGCGGTAGGCCTGGTGACTAGTGTATTAAACATGATTCGACAAAATCAATAAGAAAAAGAAAGAGGGAAAAGAACTTGAACAAAAAGCCCTAATTTATCGCTGCTATCTGACAAGGTAAGGTATTATTGGGCCTCAAGATACTTTATTTACGCTACAAGTGTTCGATAGGTACCCTTAAAAATATATTTAAAAATCATTGAATGCTTTGCTGCCATTGAAGAAACTCCATATTTCAAAGAAGATTCTCTTCAAATTTTCGAAACGAAATATTTTTTTCTTCTAAATAATTCTAATGGAAAACAAGAATAATAAGTGCGAAAATATTAAAGAGAGTTTCCCCTTTGTCATTCTGTGGTTGGAAAGCTGAAATTCTTGTTTAGTGATATTACCTTCAACAGACGTACATGTAGACTGTTATTAAGGGCGCTCGGCAGGGTAAATAAGCTTAAGCTTACTTACTTCAATAAAGTTAGTCACCTGAAAAGCTAGGGCACAACTAAAGAATACCCCACAGAGTTAAGTATATTGACAGTAGGATGCCAATGTGCCTATGGAGTGAGTTGTTTGCCATTTACATTTTAAATTATAAATATATTCAATAAGGTTTGTTTAGACATGCATCTATACCTTTTTTAGGAATAACTTTCAGGCCCCTTGGGGTTTGATGTAGGGTTGATATTTGGGAAGAGTTTCTAGGAATAACTGCATAGGTTATGTAGGCTCGTAGGCTGTGTAGAAGCATAGGCTGGCTCGTAGGCTTCATAGGCTTTTTAGGCTTGTAAACTTAGATTGCTGTAGGCACATGTACTGTATCTAGGCTTTACTCCCTCAACAACTCACTCTGTAGACACGTTGGCAGCCCACTATAATACCTTACTTTGCGGCGTGTTCTAACGTCATTCCAAAGCTAGGAAGCTGCATGAGACGGCAAGGATTATGGGTAGAAACATTTTTCAACTGCATTATACCATACCCTCATTCTTTAATGAAATACAATATGCTGTATAAAATTGTTATTTACAGTATTAAACAATGAATAGAACCTATGCAATCCAAACTATATATTAAACAATGAATAGAACCTATGCAATCCAAACTATATATTAAACAATGAATAGAACCTATGCAATCCAAACTATATATTAAACAATGAATAGAACCTATGCAATCCAAACTATATATTAAACAATGAATAGAACCTATGCAATCCAAACTACCCAAACTTTGCTCCCATGGGCTAAGCCTGACTAAAAAAAACTATTTTAATGAATACAACCTATGATCCAATCCATTTAATTACCCAAACTTTATTTCCATTGGCTAGTGTGAACTTGAAAAACTTTTTAGGTTTTTTATTTATTTAGTTTTTTCATTGATGCTGGACATAAAATAAAGAAGTCAATGTTCATGACACAACTTGAAGTTTTGTCTACAATGTAGGCTGATGATAGCCTTCTTCAGAACATACAATAATTGTATTATGTTATTATGTATTATGTGTATGGTTTTTATAATGATCATTAACATATTAATAAGCAGCTGTGCAAATACAGTTGAAACTAATGCAAATATTCAATATTTTTCAACTAATAACCATATAGATTATATAGCCATGTCATTATAGCATTAACAAGAAAATACAAATAATCAAACACTTTCACATGAAATTAAATACTACCAATAAGCAGAGTTATAAAGTATTTTTAAGTACTAATATTAATATTAATATTGGGAAGCATGGGTGGCGTAGCGGTGAGAGCACTCGCCTCTCACCAAGGCGACCCGAGTTGGAGTCCCGCCGAACTCGGTGTTGTATGTGAGTAGAGTTTCTAGTTGGTTCTCTCCTGTGCTTCGAGGGTTTTTCTTAAGGGTTTTTCTCCGGGTTCTCCAATTTTCCTCCCTCTGTAAAAATCAACTTCTAAATTCCAATTGGAATATAAACAGTGGACGAATAGCTACTTCTGTAGAGGAGCCACTGCTAAATCATATTTATTTTATATTTATTTATTTATTTAATCATTAAGGAGTTATTATTGATATCTTAAACCTAGAAAAACCATGAAAATGAGGCCACAAAGGCCAGGAGTGCATTTTCATTACAATTTTTTTTTAATTCAAATCCCAATTTAACTCTGCAGGCTTTGATGATCTTTATCTCAAACTTGGCCAGGTTAATTAAAACGATTTCATTAAAACATCTGTATAAAATACATTAAAGCATAAAGACATCTTTATGAAAGTGGTGTATTTTTTGGTGATAAATAGTTAATATATTTACAGGGCAACGTGCAGAACGTTTGCATACTTTATGCACCAGTCCTGCTTTTTGCACAGTACATTAAACTGACACATTTCTATACAAAGCTGGTACCTTTTACCAAATAAAGCATATAAAAGAAAAGCTACAGCTAGTTTTGCAGCAAAAAGCCCATGCATGCATACTAGTACAGTATGTGAATACATTAAATGTAATTTTACAATTATTATAAGTAATAGCATGACTTGAGGGTGATTAGTGATTAAATGGACATGTTATTAGTTTGTAATATTATGATTACCAAGGAATAAAACTGCTCTTAGGAAATATGTTAGCTTTTGTACGATGCATAAATTACAAAGTTTTACAAAGCTGTTGATATGCGGCATACTTAAGGGAATTTGCCTTTGTTAAATGCGACAATGGCGAATTGAACCAGCATTCATTCGTGGTGCTTTATTCTAATTCACTTTGGTTGGCCTAGAGCGGTATTAATGAAATGTTTTCAAACCGTCTTGATTACGTCATAAATAGTAAGAAAAATTCTCGGCTAGTCAACGCATGTGCAAAGATTATTCAATGGGTCCGACAAGTGCTGGGGTGTTCAATAGTGTGTAGTCAAGAGTCATTGCGCAAAATTTTCGATTGGGTCAATGCTACCCAGCCATGGTCCCGGTGATTGTCATATGAGGGACCATGCCTCCTGAATAGTGATGAGGGATATTTAGACTAAATATCCCTCATGATTATATTCATGAGGGATATTTAGTCTAAATATCCCTCATGATTATATTCATGAGGGATATTTAGACTAAATATCCCTCGTCACTATTCATCCAGGGGGATGTTAGACCGTAAACATCCCTCTGGAAACAATGGATCCCGAGGTAATCATGATATTATAATTATTAATAAGTAATTATATTTATAGTAAAATGATAGAACTTTGTGATCATCTTATTTTGTCATTGTAATCATCACACCACTACCATCACCATCAGCAGCATCCTGTTAATGCTCTACTCATTTTTAAGTACAGTATATGTTTTACTTTGTGTCACAGGCAAAATGAATTTCCAAGAACTAATGAGTAAAGCAAGTGCAAACAATTCCATTTCTTCAAAACAGGTAAGATCTGGTTATTAAAGTGCATTATTATAAGGGTTCACCAGTTTGTATTTAATATGAAAGTTCTGACCCTAAAAATCACATTCTGTTGCGATTTCATTATATATAAATGAAAACATAGACCCAGTCTCCCAGTTGAGTGGCCGTAAGATTTATTGGGGCATTTTCAAAATGCGTTTAAAAATCAGTATTACAACAAAACGTGAAAATCCTACAAATATGTGTTTATTTATTTATTTAATATTAACTTTACAAGTACTAGATACAAATATATATTGAGGGCATAATCAACAGGACATTAAAAGTCCCATGTAAAGACTAGCCTATAAGGATTGATTTGAAATATGTATTAAGGGCATTTCTTTTGGTACTGTTACATGTACATACTCTGATTTACGGCTGTGTATTGCGTGATTTCCATGTTACGTCTGTTGTCTCAATCAGCGAGTAGCAGTGAAAACAGTGGTAAAATAGGGACCTTATCATAACTAGAGCAGGAAAAATTAGAACAAAATATTTAAAAAAGTTAAATGCATCTCAAGTTAGGCATTAAGAATGCTCCGCCGTTGATGGACTAAATAAATTTAAATGTCATGGTTGCAGAATTCCATAATTATGAGTATTTCTTCACAGCTTTGAAATGTAGTACTGTACTTCCTAAATATATTCATTTGGCACTAAATAGTACGAAATGGTACACTATTATGTCTTTCATTTTCTATTGTGTTTCATTTACAGCTATTTCAAAAAAACATTGAAATGCTTAATACTGTACAATACAATAAACCTTATTTAAAGAGGGTGATGCACTAACCTGTTGAGTTCCTAATTTACGGCATACTGAATAGTGCATTGATTTCCAAGATCAAATTGCATTTTCGGTCATGTATTATTTATTCAGTTTATTTATTCAGAGTAAAGCAAATAATAATAACTATTTATTTTATTTTTAGTGCATTCCATCTGAAACAATATACTAGCTACACATAGAGAGCAAATCACTATTTTTTACTTTTTATTTCAAATAAATGATACCCACAATGCCCTTTAGTCTTGGAATGCACTATTCAGTAGTCAGTGGTCAGTGGTCAGTGGTCAGTGGTCAGTGGTCAGTGGTCAGTGGTCAGTGGTCAGTGGTCAGTGGTCAGTGGTCAGTGGTCAGTGGTCAGTGGTCAGTGGTCAGTGGTCAGTGGTCAGTGGTCAGTAGTCAGTATGCAGTATTCAGTAAATAACATAAACCAAATAAAACAGACATTCAAATTTGTATATTTTAGTGTATGTCGCATGCAATGTTGCAGCTTGTGTCGGAGCCTTAATTGTTTACATGGTAGTTTTTTTACATTCAGTAAGTCATGATTATTTTTTAATCAACTTTAATTAAATATTTTCATTTAATTCTTGAATGTAGTTAACAAAATCAGGACATAAACACAAGGACTCAGTACCAGGAGTTTCCAATTTTGCAGTGAAAGCATTCTTAGAAAAAAAAGAGCAAGAACGCAAGAAAAAAAAAGGTAAAGGAATTTTTTGTTTAGTGATTTCTACCACATACTATGTACTTATTTACTGAGTGGGGTGGCTGGACGGGAAAATATTTGATTCAAGGTCATGCTAAATGACCAATAGCCAAATATTTTCCTGCCCTGCCTGACCTAACTCAGTCAATAAGTATTTTATCATATGATCTGGCACTAAGTTTTGTCATAAAAATGACTGGGAAAAAAATCCTTCAAAAATTGATAAATTATAGAGCATGTGACTTTTGAGCAGGGCCGGGTGGGTTTTTCCAGTCCACTTTAGTCAACCTATCCGGACCCAATTAAGTGACTTTTTCCAAAGGTTGTATTAAATCTTGGGAGCAGGGCCATATGGGTCATAAGATAATGTACAATTTACGGTACATCATGAGGTGGTGTGCTTGTGTAATTATTTCATGTTGTTTGTGAGCAAACAAGACACTTCAAAAGTATAAACTGGGTTTCCTGTGTATATATGTTATGGGCAGGCTCAGTGCTGGACAACTTGATGCACAATGTTACATGTATATGACGACCACAGAAAAGAATATTTTGTTGGGCTATTTTTGACGACATGATCTGTCGACATGCCCAGAATTAAATTTGATCTGTCGACATTCCCAGCATGAAATTTGATCTGTCGACATGCCCAGAATGAAATTTGATCTGTCGAAATGCCCAGCATGAAATTTGATCTGTCGACATGCCCAGAATGAAATTTGATCTGTCGACATGCCCAGCATGAAATTTGATCTGTCGACATGCCCAGCATGAAATTTGATCTGTCGAAATGCCCAGCATGAAATTTGATCTGTCGACATGCCCAGAACGAAATTTGATCTGTCGACATGCCCAGCATGAAATTTGATCTGTCGACATGCCCAGAACGAAATTTGATCTGTCGACATGCTCAGAACGAAATTTGATCTGTCGACATGCCCAGCATGAAGTTTGATCTGTCGACATGCCCAGCATGAAATTTGATCTGTCGACATGCCCAGAACGAAATTTGATCTGTCGACATGCCCAGCATGAAATTTGATCTGTCGACATGCCCAGAATGAAATTTGATCTGTCGACATGCCCAGCATGAAATTTGATCTGTCGACATGCCCAGCATGAAATTTGATCTGTCGACATGCCCAGAATGAAATTTGATCTGTCGACATGCCCAGAATGAAATTTGATCTGTCGACATGCCCAGCATGAAATTTGATCTGTCGACATGCCCAGCATTTTTTATGCACAAAATGACCCACAACATCTTTTATTTGAGTTTTTTATCCATATCTGAAACGTTGCTAGTAACCGTCCTTGTTTGTTCTTACGAGAGTAGCACTTAATAGCCAGTTGCTAACGAACCTGTGGCCCTCGTTCCATGATCGAATTGGAAATTAGAATTGTGAATTGTGAAGGGAGGAAAACCGGAGAACCCGGAGAAAGACCCTTGAAGCCAGGGAGAAAACTAACTACAAACTCTACACACATACAAAACCCAGCCCGGTGGGACTCGAACTCGGGTGGCATTGGTGAAAGGCGAGCGGTCTCACCGCTACGCTACCCGTGCTTCCCAAAGTGTCATTATCCATTACTGACAATGGAAAAAAAAATTGCTTTGCAGTTAATGAAGAAGCTGCAAAACGGGCAAGAATTGAAGCACGAATCCATCAAAACCTAAAAGCCAATCAAGAAAAGAAAGGCAAGAGTGAGAGTACGCCTAAATCTTCATTTCTAAATCATCCTTATGCACAAAGAGAAGAAGAAGAAGAAGAAGAAGAGAAAAGTATGTCAGTAAAACGGAAAAAACAAGATGTCCACCCTCGGCACCAAAAGTCTGCTGCGATGTCTAAACCTTCAGTTTCGGGTATAAAGAGTAAAGACATTAATAGAAGTGCAACAACGAACAATATGAAAAAGAAAAACAGTGAAAGAATTACAAAAGAAAAATCTGGAAAAAGTAATGATCTTGTAGTGAATGGAAAAAAGAATGACACCACGAAGGCTAAAAAGAAATCGAAAACTGCACCTGCTCCGCCGAACTTTAAAGAACTTCTTGCGATTGCAGAACAAAATAAGTCTGGTTTGAAAAGGAAAACAGAAACTGTGACAGGCAAGGGTAAAGTAGAAGTTAAAGCGTCAAAATTAAAAAGACGGCATAACAGCGATGGAGAGCATGAACTAACCGAAATAGATGAAAAAAATATGCGAATCAGGAATAAGGGTAAGGTTAAAGAGAAGGCTGTAACTAAAACAAAGGGAAAACAAACGGAATTACTACGGAAGACTGCCGTTGAATCAGATAAGAGTAGGGACAAACACAGATCACGTGGAAATGAAAGCTCAAAAAGTTTAAAAAGAACTAAAGATTGTGATACGCTAGTGCAGAATGTTTTTGATAAGAAGGCTTCAAAACCTTTACCTCATTATGCAAGACCACAGGAGCAAAAGAATAACTATGCCAGACCAACACATGGTTATTATGATGAAGAAGAAGAATCTGATCTGGATGGCTTTATTGACGATGGAGAGGATGAAACTTGTGCAGAGCAAACTGATGTTTCGAGATACATTAAAGACATTTTTGGCTACGATAGACGAAGGTTGGTGTTAATGATACTTTGTATCCCACAACATTGAAAATGATGCACTGAGGAAAGCCGTTGTTTATTTGATTGGCTTTCTTCCCTTCAAGCATTGAGGTGTCTAAATACCATGGCATTTTCAATGGTGTGTGTTAAACTAGCCTTGCATCCAAGATTTTTTTGAGAAGGCCGGGTCAATTGCTGGGTTTCAATCAGCTGTTAAAAGTCTTTGATGAATCTTATTAATTGCTGCAGATGGTGGTCAAACACTGACCAACTTGTGCTGTCAGTCAGAAATAATTCTCTTGAAAACTTGTGATTCATGAACATTTTGTACGAGAAAGGAAATGGCGTCAAGTGAAACCCAGCAATATCAAAAGATAAACCTGTAATGAGGAAGCTTTTTCCTCGTTACAAACTCAACGTATCCGATGAGCAGAGTTGCAGAAGTTCGCCTTAATGGCGTTGCTTGTAGTCAACCGGACGGTTTAAAAAGATTGAGGTTGAAAGTTCATCACGGAACGACTTGCCAAAGTGTGGCAAATAGCACAGATTTTGTGACTGAAATACTTTTGTGACCGTGACGGGATGGGTGTTGGCATGTCGAAGCATTTCTATTGGATGAACAGTAATCTCGCGCACTGTGATTGGTTCAATCCGCATCGTGACCGTGTCGTGTTGCGCGACCTGGCACACTAGTGATACGAAGTCTACCCAACTCCAGTTGTTAGTATTCAGGATAGAGTTTACAATGAATTCCATCTCTAATAATTCATACTTTTGTTCTTTCATCTCAGATATGCTATGGAAGATGTTGATGACTCTGCCATGGAAAGTAACTATGGACAGATTGAGAGGGAAGAAAAAAGAAGGTAAGTTGAACAGTTTACAAGACAGTTTTATTGTCTGAAAATTGCCATTGAAGTTAGAAAACCTACACGAAATACTTTGTAAGTAGAATATATCATGGGCCCTATTCTAGAGACTCTAGAAGAGAAACCATCTGGATGACAGAGCCCGGTTGCATAAAGCTCGCTCAGTAAGATAAGAACACCCGAACTTATTGTCAACCAACATGGAGGCTTTGATGTAACACGCACCCCAAGAATAGAGGGCACATTCACACCACCCTTGCTTCCCAGATGACTAATCGTCCAGCATTAATGTTGTAATCGACTTATAATTCTTTCTTTCTAGTTCAAAAATTGCAAAACTTGAAGATGAAATCGAGATTCTCAAAGAACAAGCAGAACTCAAGCGCCTGAGAGACAAATTAAAAAAATCAAAAAAGCCAAAGAAATGACAATTTTAATGAACAATATTGATTATGCGGTCAAACCGAGACGACAGAGGACAAGTGACTATAAGACCACAAATAATGAATTATAGATATTATGGTAAATTTTTGAAGCCGTTGTCAATTGCAACCACGGCTCTGGGCAGAATGTCAAGAAAAGGGATATTGGTAAACAGATTCTGTTTTTCAGTCAGTCAATCACAGTCTGGCACTGGAGCGCACTATTTTCAGTAGATAAGTATGGATATCCTGAAAAACCAAAAGGCACGAAAACTTGTCATATTGTTAAGTCCCCGTTTACATGAAGTTGGCACCATCCCACAGTGCCAGGGCAAACTCTTGGGTGAAAGAAAGCAAAAATTGCGATCGGTTAATAAAATAAACGTCGCGTAGCGTGATAAAACTATTTCAAAAAAGGTTGTGATCGCGAAAGGTGATAGGTCATTCCAAAGGAATTGTAGGTAGTAAATTCAGGTCCTGAATTTTTTGTATTTATACATACCCTGGTAAACTCCTGTGGTACGAACCCAGTATATCTCAAAAATCGTATCGGAGCTAAAGGCGAGATATCGATTATTCGTGTTTGACAACCTTTTTTGAGCCCAGATAGGTGCACTTTCAATTAACGTTGATAACGGGAGATCTAAAATGGTTGATGTGAGACCTATAGGAATTGTGGGTGGCTGAATGCATATAAATATGGCATTGCATTGAATGGTATTGCATTGCTAAGTTGTGTCGCTAATTCACAAAAATACATGTTGACACCCCCAAATTCCTATTGGTCTCAGATCGACTAATTCAGACCGTTTGATATCAGGCCCGCACCCCCCACAACACCCAAAGATCCAAATTTTGGTTACGCCAGGTCATATTGCATACACTGTGGTGCGTTTTGAGCAAGCTCCACCCCCCCCCCCCCCTCCAAAAAAAGGTCTGGATATCAACATTAATTGAAATAGGTGTATTCATCACTTTCACATTCCCATAATACTTTGCGTTTGGGGGGGGGGGGGTAACAATAGCAAAAATTATTTGAAAATTCAAAACTTTTCTTGCAGATGTTGAGTATGTTTGCTATTATCATTGAAAATCCAGTATCAGTTTAATCAGAGTTAATTCCACACGCATGGGAGAATGAAACGTTTGGTGTTACAGACAATGTATGGACTTAACAATGTCATGACTTTTACTCATAAACCTGTTCAAATTTCATTCTTTCTGGTTTTTGTGAGTTCTGATAGAATCTATCATAGATGCATAAGTGTTTTTAGATATTTTTTCTTCAATTCTTATTAATCTTCATGGTAATATTAACGATTTTGTCTCGTTGTTGCCCCCCCAAAAAACGCAAAGTATTATGGGAATGTGAAAGTGGTGAATTGTTTTTTTTGGGGTCATGAAAATATTCACTGAAGGAAGGGGGGACCATTGAGTAAAAAGTTAAAACGAATTGAGGATTTTCCAGGCCTCAAAAAGTGTACGATTACAAATGAAATACGAATAAATGAATGTTTAAAACTCGGTACGAAACAACGAGAAGATTGAGCGATTGATGTCGAGCTGCGTGCAGTGATAAAAGACAAATCAAAAGTGGGAGACAAATAGTTATAGAAACATATATTTCATAGCTTTGCAAATATTCTAAAATTATGTGTATAAAGTATAGGGAAAATTAAACTTATATTATTTGAATTTCACTTCACTTAATATTTCATGATTTACAATCGTTGACAATGATGGGTCCAGGAAAAGGTTAGGAGGGAAGGAATTATATGAGGTGAAAATCTCTTATCTGGTTTGTGAGCCATGGCGCCGGGAAACCGGAATTGACAGCCCAGATTCAGTTTCTATTTTCGGTTTCACTTTCTTCTTTGTTTTAAGTATAAGATTAAAGATTAAGAAACGTTTTTTGTATTGTAAAGAAAGGTCTGAACCCAGGTGAAGGTTCAGTTTCCTGGTTAAGGTTTGCTTCCGTTTGTTGGTGAAGGGATCATCTTGCAAATCGTTCAGTCAACTACCAGTAATACATATAAATGGTTAGTGAGAAGAATCAGTTGTTGCTATGTCTATTCCATGCATATTAGCTTACACGAGGATCTCAAATGCCCATCGAAAAGAAACCATCTGAGGCCATCTTCACCTTCGTTTCCCGATCACTAGGCTTCTTCAGTCAACTACCAGTAATACATATAAATTGTTAGTGAGAAGAATCAGTTGTTGCTATGTCTATTCCATGCATATTAGCTTACACGAGGATCTCAAATGCCCATCGAAAAGAAACCATCTGAGGCCATCTTCACCTTCGTTTCCCGATCACTAGGCTTCTTTACCGCAAGTTTTCCTGTTTCTTGGTTAAAAACCAATTGCTCTGTATTGTCATCTGGATCACTGTTCTCAGCAGAAGCCTTACTGTCGGCATAATTTTCAAAAAATCCCTGGAGTTTTTGTTCCTGCGATGAACTCATACTGCCTTGCTTTTCTGGAACTTCTTGAACTGGCGTATATACTTTTGATACCAAGCGAAGATTATCCCCACTTTGCGGCTACTCTAATGTGTATATCTTAGTACAAATGGATCTTGAGATATTATAGCTTACAATGACCATAAAATTGCACTCACTTTGCATATATATGCTTTTGTGACGACGATGTCAATATTTCTTGGAATTAGCCAAACCCTAAAACAAGCAAGGGACTGGGACGAGTTCCTCAAAACAACTTCTGGTCAAAACAAATCACAAAAAATATATTCAAAATTTATTTATAATGACCGATGTTAAGCGATACTTCATGTTTAATATATAACAATAGCATTGTGTATGTTTATATCACAAGTTGCCTTGCTTTACCAGCTGCCAATACATCTTTGAGTGGCATATAAATAACGTCACATGAAGTATCACTATTAGATATCCGCTTGCAAGGGTTTCCTAGAAATCGGGGGATTCTCATATTCATATACATTTCGTATTTCCGGGTCCAACTGCTCATAAAAAGGCTAAAAAATAAAGCGAAAAATGTTCTCAATGATTTATCCTCCACCTGAAATGATTAGAACTTTGGACAACAAATCCTGTCACAAAGAAAAATTAAGGAAAATCTTTCGTTTTGGACCCGGAAATCGTTTCATTTGATTGACGTCACACTTTAAGACAGCCCTATAGACCCCTTGCATTGACGTCATAAAAAGACCAGGAACGCCTGGCATATTTTAATCTGGAAGGCAAGCAAGAGGATCCATTAGCAAAACATTGCGTCAGTCAAGAAAGGTAAACAAAAAAAAGTTCTTCAAAAACCGGTTTTCTTCCAGAATATTTCGAAAAATTATTGCAATCCAAAGAGTCAAAAGAAAGATTTTTAGAAAAATTAAAGGTCATAGATAATCAGAAAGTTCTAGATTCTTCAACTGATTCTTCAATTGCTGATTTTCTTCAAGCAAACATAACAATTCTTTTTCCATATTTTCCTTCTCTTTGCACATATCTTTATTTTCTCAGATGTCAATTCTGTTTGAATTTCGATTCGATACCATCACACACCGAACTTGCATCTAATCTTTGGTTACTTGTTACTTCTGTAGCTTCTTCTTGATGCAAAGAAGTTTGTTTTGATACATGTAGCTGTAGTAAGGCTTGAGCACTCTCTGTTCTGCGGCGCTTTTCTTCTCGCTCCACAGCTCGAAGCTACCTCTTTCTATCGGAGGTTCCTCGCCTTAAATAGCCGGCAAGATTTAAACTTGGAGCCCAGACTGGGTCATCTTGTTGATTTAAAGGTGGAGGCCTTCCTAGAATTTTATTTACAATTTTCTTAATTAGCGTAACTAATTAGCGTAACACCTAAAAGGTTTCTCGTCCAACAAGCGTAACACTAAAATGGTTTCTTCACGTTCAAACAACCGATTTTTGAACTTCACAGCCAGTGAGTTCTTTAATATCAATCAATCAATCAATCAATCAATCAATCAATCAATCAATCAATCAATCAATCAATCAATCAATCAATCAATCAATCAATCAATCAATCAATCAATCAATCAATCAATCAATCAATCAATCAATCAATCACACTTTATTTGATTGTCAGATATGGAAAGCCGTTACTGCCAAAAGCCATTGAGTTGTTGTAACTTGTTCAGTTTTCCACACTATATGTCGAATTATTCATACACCTAGTCGAGTTTGGCAAATACACTGTCGAGTTCCACTCCATTGTTATTGAGATCTCGAAGAGTTCCGAAAAGTCTCGACGAAAACTCGACGAGTTTTTTTACTAAATCTGGACGAGTTTCTTAAAATCTCGTCGAGATTTCGCATTCCACAGGAAACCCTTTTTTTTTTTTCCTCTTACGGGCTACCTCGGCTACCTACCTAATTATAACCCAATGATGAATTTTCGCGCGCTGTCATTGGTTCAAATGGGTCACGTGCAGGACGGGTATCAGGCGATATCCCCCGTCCAAAGTGATATTCGTACAGTAGAAGGAAAAAACGTAAAAAAGAAAAAAACACGGAAAACAAAGAAAATCGTTTTTTTTTTCAAACAAGTGAGAGTAAAATACAAAGACTGGTTAAGAATACAACGCCAGCAAACACGAAAAAATTAACAAAATATGCTGTAAATGTCTTCAATGGTAAGCATCCATGTTTCGTGAATGAGGTGTTTTTTTCAAAATCGCTTTTACAAACTGCTAAAATCCAAAAAATATTTCGACAACTAATGTCAAACAATAGAATATTCAATGTCAAACAACTTTCATTTACCAAAATAAGCTTAAGTGTTTTCATATCCAGCGTAAAGACGAGAGAGACAAGAGAAAACTCTGGAGATGATGAGTCAATAAATTTTGCTGAATTCATTCCAGTGAAGTCTTTGGGTTATAAAATAAATAAACCCCATCTGGCTCACTTGGATAACGGCTGATATCGGGGTTTATTTACAAAATATTCTAGAAGATCCAATAATATTCTGGAGTATTCAATCATATACTGGAGGATCCAATCATATCCTGGAGGATCCGATCATATCCTGGAGGATCCAATCATATCCTGGAGGATCCAATCATATCCTGGAGGATCCAATCAAATCCTGGAGTATCCAATCATATTCTGGAGTATCCAATCATATCCTGGAGGATCCAATCATATCCTGGAGGATCCAATCATATCCTGGAGTATTCAATCATATCCTGGAGGATCCAATCATATCCTGGAGTATCCAATCATATCCTGGAATATCCAATCATATCCTGGAGGATCCAATCATATCCTGGAGTATCCAAACATATCCTGGAATATCCAATCATATCCTGGAGGATCCAATCATATCCTGGAGTATCCAATCATATCCTGGAGTATCCAAACATATCCTGGAATATCCAATCATATCCTGGAGGAACCAATCATATCCTGGAGGATCCAATCATATTCTGGAGGATCCAATTATATTCTGGAGGATCCAATCATATCCTGGAGGATCCAATCATATCCTGGAGGATCCAATCATATTCTGGAGGATCCAATCATATCCTGGAGTATCCAATCATATCCTGGAGTATCCAATTCCATTATTTCCTTCATTCTTTCCTTCCTTTATTTTTAAGTTGTTTGTTTGTTTGCTTTTTACTAGCTTACTTTGCTTTTTGTTTTGTTTTGTTTTCACTACTGATGATAATATCGATATACGCATGCGCATTCTTGGTTAGTATTCGCATATCTCACTTGACACCAGAAAAAAGTGCGTCCTGTCAAAGCATTTTGATAAATAAAACAATAAAAACTCAGTTCTCATTTTTGCCTCTAGCTGATCTCTGTGTAAGTTGCGGTAGCATTTTTTATAACACATCCCACATTGAAAGAAGTAACGATAGCACCAAAACCATTAGCGACACAAGCGACATACTGGGTTTGCTGGTCATAGCAAGGGGTTAATCATCTACGGTCTAGGGGCCGACTAACCTCTCCCTTAGGCTTCGGCCGAGCTTCCTGATCAGTCTGTAACTGTTCCTCCCGGGATAGCGGTGTTGGGGCCGAAATCTCCAGCCTAGCCTTAAGTCCATACGATGCTTCAGCACTCGATGTCTGGAAGTATGGTCCTGGTTAATAAATGAATAAAAACAAATCAACCTTCAAAACCTGAACCTTCCTATTCGAAAAGCACAAGAAAAATCCTAAATGCGCGTTTAGCTTCTAGCAAATTCTTTTCTGACCATACTTGCAGTTTTTTCGATGCCCGTTATAAAAACACTGACGTCTTGCCAAAGTTTCTTGAACGCATGATTTAAATGCTGACATCAAGCAGAATTTTAGTGATTGTTGAACATACACTACCTTTCAAAACGTAGTCTACAAGATTAAGGGAAATTTGAATATTAGTGAGCAAAACCCTGCTTATTAAGGTACCAAACCAAAATACGATATGCTTTGATACACCCATTAACAAAAAAGCGAAACTGTATCAGTGAAGTATGAAAATGATGAAACTGAGCGTTACTACAATCTTCATTGAACTGTGTTAATTTCGGGATGAAAAACAATTGAAATTCACATTTACAAATAAGGTCAAAAGTTTTGGAATGTAACTGAAACAGATTGGAAGAATATATCAGAAAGAGAATGTACACGACATGAATCACGATTGGATAGGCGTATCAGAATAAGTATGTAAACAACATGGATTGGATGAACGTATCGGAATAAGAATGTACAGGACATGGATTGGATGGACGTATAAGAATAAGAATGTACACGAGATGGATTGGATGGACGTATCAGAATAGGAATGTAGACGACATGGATTGGATGGACGTATCAGAATAAGAATGTACACGAGATGGATTGGATGGACGTATCAGAATCAGAATGTACACAGGATGGATTGGATGGACGTATCAGATTAAGAATGTGCACAAGATGGATTGGATGGACGTATCGGAATAAGAATGTACACGAGATGGATTGGATGGACGTATCAGAATAGGATTGTACACGAGATGGATTGGATAAACGTATCAGAATAGGAATGTAGACAACATGGATTGGATGAACGTATCAGACTAAGAATGTACACGAGATGGATTGGATGGCTGCATCACAATAAGGATGTACACGAGATAGATTGGATGAACGTATCAGAAATAAGAATGTACACGAGATGGATTGGATGAACGTATCAGAAATAGGAATGTGCACCAGATGGATTGGATGAACGTATCAGAAATAAGAATGTACACGAGATGGATTGGATGAACGTATCAGAAATAAGAATGTGCACCAGATGGATTGGATGAACGTATCAGAAATAAGAATGTGCACCAGATGGATTGGATGAACGTATCAGAAATAAGAATGTACACGAGATGGATTGGATGGGCGTATAGAATAAGAATGTACACAACATGGATTGGATGAACGTATCAGAATAAGAATGTACACGAGATGGATTGGATGAGCGTATAGAATAAGAATGTACACAACATGGATTGGATTGACGTATCAGAATAAGAATGTGCACGTCATGGATTGGGTGGGTGTATCAGAATAAGAATGTATACGAGCTCGATTGGATGGCTGTATCAGAATACGTATATACAGGTGATCGATTGGATGAACGTAACGGAATTAGAATGTACACAAGATGGATTGGACGGGGGTATCAGAATAAGAATGTACACAAGATGGATTGGATGAACGTATCAGAAATAAGAATGTACACGAGATGGATTGGATGAACGTATCAGAATAAGAATGTACACAAGATGGATTGGATGAACGTATCAGAAATAAGAATGTACACAACATGGATTGGATGGGGGTATCAGAATAAGAATGTACACGAAATGGATTGGATTAACGTATCAGAATAAGAATGTACACGAGATGGATTGGATGAACGTATCAGAATAAGAATGTACACAAGATGGATTGGATGAACGTATCAGAAATAAGAATGTACACGAGATGGATTGGATGGGCGTATAGAATAAGATTGTACAGAACATGGATTGGATGAACGTATCAGAATAGGAATGTACACCAGATGGATTGGATAGACGTATCAGAATAAGAATGTACACGAGATGGATTGGATGGACGTATCAGAAGAGGAATGTACACGAGATGGATTGGATGAACGTATCAGAATAGAAATGTACACGAGATGGATTGGAATGACGTATCAGAATAAGAATGTACACGAGATGGATTGGATGAACGTATCAGACTAAGAATGTACACGACATGGATTGGATGAACGTATCAGGATAAGAATGTACACGAGTTGGATTGTATGGGTGTATCAGAAAAAGATGGATCGGATGAACCCTTTTCGATAGCATATTGATTTTCAACAAGTGATTTTGAGGTGCAAAGAAAGGAAGTTTGATTTTTCACGGACCCCCTGGTGTTTCTCCCTGTGTCCAGCTCTACAAGAAATGTGTCAGACAACGCTTGCAGTGGCCACCAAAACAGTCCTCAATTCTCATTGCCAGAAATATTGGACATTGTCAGCGGTGTTACGCATGAATGAAAATGAAGTGGTTTTCTAGAGGAAAAATATAACTACATGGTTTCCAAGCACATATTTATATTCAACTATGATGTTAGTAAAACAATTTTTGCCAAAAAATAGTTACTTGACAATCAAAAGAACAACTATTATTCTTCTGTTGATAAGCCTCACCACAGGAAGCCCATGAAGGACAAGAAACAAGTTTCAAACGTAAATCGTTACTTTAAGCTTCCTTATTGTATCTCAGCAGTCAATAGGAACTCGTAAAAACAAAATGGCGATATTTAGGGGGTTTTGAAGCTGTTTGGAGCAGTTCTCTGTGGTTTCTTGTCATTTTAACTGAAAACTACGAGCTAACAACGCGTCGAATCGCTTAAAATTTAACCTAACTTCAAGCTTCTTGGGAACCTACATTCTGAAGGCATGCTGTCTATTTTGAGCGGTTTTGGATTTATTAAACACTCGTTTGGTGATATCGAGGTGGAGCTCTTTTACTTTTAAATTTTTTCGAGCTCAAATAAGACGATTTTGGGGTCAGGTGTGGCCAGATTTATAGACGATGTATGGAATCTAGAGCTTTCGAAGCCTTTCGAAAGCAAGTAGTCCGGGAACCAATATGTCGCATGATTCAATGATCATTTTACGCTTATTTAGTAGCTTGTAGGGTGGGTTGTTTGTCGCGATGTGGAGCTCAGAGGAAATAAAACCCTATTCGCCGTAAATAGAGGAAGCTCTATATTCCCCATACATTTCCTATAAGACTCGGCGGCTATTTTGTAAGCTGAAACGCATCATTGCGCATGTATGAGCAGGCTCATGTCCCATATTTCTGGCAATGTACTTTGTCGTGCGTGAAATCACCAAACTATCTATCTAGATAGGATGCCAGAGATTCAAAGTGGATGATTTTTTTTATTTTAGGGTTCTAGCTTGTGTATAGCTAGAGATATTTGAGATTTTTTTCAACTTAGTCTTTCCATACTCACGAAGCCAATTATAAGGGAATGTACGTGCATCAAACAGGTTTGTTTTTTTGTTTTTTTATTTTTACATTTTTTTCCACCCTTCGATATTCACTTCAAAATTCGTTTTTCTTCAACTTTTTCGATAGCATATAGATTTTGAACAAGTGATTTTGAGGTGCGAAAGACGGAAAATAGATTTTTCACTGGGCTCATGGTTGGTCTCCCTGTTTCCAGCTCTACAAGAAATGTGTCAGTATTGTTCCGCAGGGGCCACCAAAACAGGCCTCAATCCTACTTTGTCGTGCGTGAAATCACCAAACTATCTATAAGGATAGGATGCCAGGGGTTCAAAGTGGATGAAACTTTTTATCTTAGGGTTCTAGCTTATGTACAGCAAGAGATATTCGAGATGTTCTTCAATGTAGCCTTCCCACACTCGCAAGCCAATTATAAGGCAATGTATGGGCATCTAACAGGTTTTTTGGGTATTTTTTACGCGACTAGCCACTACTAATTAGACGCTCACTGATTAGACCGACACCGCCAATTACGCAACACCAGGTAATTGTGCTATTGTGTATCGTGGCAGTATAAATATGACCTATCTGACTTTATCCTTCACTTGACTCTGAAGATGACTTTCGCTCAGGTTGTCGAAACGTCAGTCACATCAAACAGTCCTTCGACAAATATTGTTTCTTCGACAAATATTGTTACTTCGATAAATCATTGTATATTTCGACTACGGGCTTTCTGTGGTGGATTATCAGTGTCAGACATATGCCTTATAAAATGGGGGGGGGGGGGGGACTTTATTTTTTATGGAGTTTCTTTTAATGTTAACGTATGATGTTTTATCCTAGATAGTTTGGAATCAATTTTCACGTTACAATGCAAATATGCTTTGTTGAAAAGTTTATTTCCGGTCAGCGGCTGATATATGCGATACATTTCCGGTTTTTGAATGGAACGAAATTTATAAAGAAATACACACTTTCTCTTGTTTTCTTATCACGATAAAGAAAATTTTTGCAAAGCTGTAGCTCTAAGGATAACTTAACTGCAATTTCGTCTTTATAAAGAGTGTGTTTACCATATGCTTGGCTCCTTGCATATATATCTCCGGCTGGATCACGGTAGCTGTAAATTGCCGTGTTTGCTTTTTGACTTAGGCGACTTAGGCCTAGTTGAAACGTTCGAATGTTTACGAAGCCCCAGCGTAAAAAAAACAGAATTTCCCCCTAGAATATTTTTCATAATATCAAACAAGAATTACTACATAATTAACTGTAAACAAGACTTGTAATTAAGTAGCACGTACTTTGGGAGATACCAGCCAAATAGTGTAGTATAGAGCTTGTTTTTTACTGTCTACGAAAATGTTCGAACACTGCAAATTTTTTTTATAATATACCCAACGAAAATTTTAAGAAATTAAAAATTTTCAAAAGTAGAAGAGTTTGTTTGCTATCGTATTGCTTTAAATGCGCCTGAAAACCAGCCCTATAAATTTGCTCTTTTTACAGGAACATTTTGGGTGGAATTTGGGGGGTTGGAACTGAAAAGAATCATAGCGGTTTCCATGACAACAATACATTTGAGGACCCCAAAGTACATGGAGTGTTTTCGTGCACCCCACCGGATAACCTACCTGCACACGAAAATTCAAGGGGAGATTAAAAATTTTGATATCCAACTGAGTTTGATCTTTACATAGAATAGCTTTTAACTCGACAGCATTAGTTAGACTGGTGATTAATATTTACCTAAAGACCAGCAATCTATGTGTTCTCTTAGATTGACTTATCGCCATGTCCTATGTCCCGATGGTTTCGACAACCTTGCAACCTATGGCCGCCTTGCACTAAATCCCAACTTGGAAGTTAAAAGAACTATGAAAAATATTACCATCAAAAATGATTTCAATCCTCAAGAGAAGGAAATTTTTTGTTTTGACCTACAGATTGGGAATTAGTGCAGGAAGGCTATATCACTTCCTCGATTATCAAATAGAAATATTCCTTCCAATCGCGCCAGATGATAATAAATCACCGCTTTACCTGACAATTGAAAGATGAAAAAAAAAACTCTGAAAGAAATTGCTTGAAATGATTGGTGTGTTCTTGAAACTACTGACCAACACTAATGAAACATGTCAATTAGCACTCAGTTAAAAGTGAATCAGCAGGTGTTAATCAGGATTCTAGTTCTATTGTTGAAATAAATTGACACTGACATGAAATAATGTGCCACTGTTTGATAATATTTAATGAAAATAAGGGAAGATTAATTGCGATTTAGGGTTGATGTTTATGAGGTTTATCAGCACACGACAACCGTGTGGGATAGATGACGTTACTCAAGCTGGTAAAATGGGAACTGTGTTTCTGCAAGAAAATTATAATTAATATCGAGGACTGAGATTCAGGTCATTGGGAACGGGCCAGAAATAGAATTACTAATATAGGATTTCTCCAAGGCTCATCATTCGGACTGCGATATTGCCAACGTATAGGCTACATAGAAAAAGAAATGACCCCCTTCATAAATTCAGCTGATCCTGTGCGTTGATTAGACATTTAAAAAGCGTGCAGGTTGATTAATGAATTAATTATAAATATATATAGGATTCATCGACACAGTAACCACGAAAATATATACAACAGAATACAAAGACTTTTTATGATCTCGAACCTTTGATTCGTCGTGGCCAGACATCCAGATGCTCTACTATGGAAAATCTCATGCTAGCACTTCTTCTATTGAAACAAGGTGAAGCTTATAAAAAGTTACGACATGAAAATACTTTTTTATTTTTTGGATTTAAACTACTTATGCTCCAATTTAAAATTTCCCCTCACTGTTTGGGTTCTATAGCGTTCATTATATTTTTTATTAATATATCGTATTGGTAAGAACAGGAATGTACGTAAACGTAAGAGTTCACAGTTTAATTTTCAATCAATTTTGTAGCTCTCATGAACAACACGTGTGGCTTACCATACGAGAAAATAGGCTGTTATTTGGATTCAAACGACAGAGCTTTGCCAAAGCTGCTGAATCGCTATAAAACTGCTGCTCTAGACAAGAAGGCTATAAATAGGTGAGTTACATTATGCTTGTAAAATACATGATAGGCAGAATCGGATGAATTTATCTTAAAAATTAGAATAGGTATAGAAGCTGGATTAATTTATTCATGGCGTCGATTAAAATGAGCTGACAGTCTTTAATCGTTAACGCGCACGTTAGCAGTACAGTGGTACAGTGTACAGTGGTACGAATGGTCAGCGGAGATGTCAAGACGATCGTTACGATTACTAACACGTTTAGCTGAGCAAACGCCTTAGGTTTTTTAAAACATGTAACCACAGGTAGCCCAAGCTTGGTTTCTGTGGTGTCATAGTATAAGAAAATGTATGGCGATCCGGCTTAAAAACCTCAATAAATTCGTAATCTTAACTGTGGAGGGAAAAACACTTACAATTGGCCGCTTAATCCAAAATCTAACCACACAGGGCGAAAGAGGTATAACTTTTCAAAAGTCAGTTATATTTCTTTACTTTATTTCACATTTTGAAAACTTTATTGAGGTTTTTAAGGATCGCTTTACATGTTCTTATAATATGATACCACAGAAGCCTAGCTTGGGCTACCTGTGATGTTACAGCATACAGGACCATATCTGAGCATAGTGGAATATTTACTGACATATTCATAAATTACTCATTCACGAGACACAGTTATTATGTTCTGGAGGATTAGTTCATGCCCCCTATATCGTAACTTTTTCCATGTTCTAGCTTGGTATGTAGATGTGCTCACAAGGCGAAAGCCGGCGGATATAAAGTATTTGGTCTTCAGAACTTTAGAGAGTGCTGGAGTGGACCTGGGGGTGATGGTACATTTGGAAAGTATGGCACAGCTGATGCAGAATGCCGTGCGGATGATAACAGACCACAGGCAAACTTTAACTGCTGCAAGAAAATGGGATCTGCTTCTGTTGGCGGGAATTGGGCAAATTCTGTCTATCGACTTCAACAAGGTTAGTGGACTGCTCACTCGGTCGAGCTGTACCAAGATCGACTTTTCTCTACTGACGAAAATTCTATGACATTTGTCGATCGATATGTGGTGTAATTACTAAACTATGATTGGCTAATCATTTGAGGGGGGATCCTAATCCTATCATTTCCCAGCCCAAAATTTCGCAAAATCCCAGTCCCAGTCATGCAAAATTTCCTGAGTCGGAGTTATAGAGTTAGAGTTACAGATTTCGCAAAATTCCAACCCCAATAATGGCTAAATCCCAGTCCCACTGCATGAAGTTTACTGATCCCATTTTCCCAATCCAAAAAAGGCGAATCCCAGCTCCCAGTTTACCCCTTCAGGACCCTCTACATGGATTTCAAAATTCTGATATTCATTTTCATCATCCTTGATCTATACCACAGGCAGTCCAGTCTCGAGTTGCGATTTCCAAAAACAAAAACAAAAAAGCAAACAAAACAAGCAAAAAAAAAAAACAAGCACAATAATTTTTTTGGCCAAACTTCTAACTCGTAATGACCAAAACATTTAACCTGGGCTGCCTGTTGCTACATTCGCTTCGATCCCACTCACGAATTAAAACTGGCGTCAAAGGAGAATCTAATAAGTGGGTCGGTGGCAAGGGTGGCGCAGCAGTAAAACATTTGCTTTTCATCACATATGAATAGATTTTGTTTGATGTGTTGTTAATTCTCTCCCTTGCTACGAAAGATTTTCTCCCGTTAAGCCGGTTTTCCTCCCTCCATAAGAATTAACTTGTAAAATGAGTTGTGCGTTTAGAATATTAAATGTAGTTATTATGATTGTGACTGGTGTGTCGTATGCTTAAACATTACCTCACACGTCTCCCCGTATCACGACTTGAAATATAAGTTATTTCATTTCATTTTTTAATATAATTGTTTAATTATCTAACCGAAAACCTTCTTTCTAGAATCTGGCGACCGCGAATACGCTCTTGGGATGCAAAGCGGTGGCATTCCTGATGAACGAATCATAGCTTCTTCAATCTGGGACAAGTACCACCATGGAGGCCGCGGAAGACTGGGAATCGTTAAAGAAGGTCCATATGGTAGTTCATGGTCAACTAAAGCTAATGATGACAAGCAGTGGATTCAAGTGGATCTTGGTAGAGTAACGAGGGTTAGTCGTGTGGCAACCCAGGGTCGCCCAGACTACGATCAATGGGTTACCAGCTACAGAATACAGTACAGCTTGGATGGAACAAACTATGTAAGCTATAACCAGGGACAAGTATTTGCAGCAAATAGTGATCGAAGCAGTGTGGTGGATTATAAACTTGCTCCTCCATTCTATGGAGTGTTTGTAAGACTGTTACCAGTCACCTGGTATAATCACATCTCGCTAAGAATGGAACTATTCGGGTCACAGGCTGAAGGTCAGTTACTACTTTTCTTTAATTACGTTTTTCAGTATAATTATGCTATATCAAGAGAATATGAACTAAGAGAAGGAATCCCCTATCTGTTTTGAACTTGTTACCATGCCCGCGCAATAATCATGCCTCCTTTCCGGATACGCTGAAAACATGAACAATGCAGAATACGTTTTTTGATGCTTTGAAGGCATATCGATTTTTCTTTCAGTTTTTCCCAGCTTGTAAAAGACGTTATTTCGTAGTTTTAAAATCCAAACCTTTGTTGATAAATAGTGAAATGTCACGTGCATAAAATCAGCCTTTACGCCACCAATGATTGACATGTGAAGGAAGTTTGGAGAATTGGTTGGCATAGTTGCATCACCTGTACGGCCATATATACGTAGTGCCGCCTTCGTCTACCTATGGACGAACCTAAATCCTGGTTCACACAAGCGATGCAAGCATAACTGATAACTGACGACATACGCAAGTGCAGATAGTATTTTATGGTTCGTTAACCCCATTATATTTGGAAAGGACAATACATTCGATTCAGTCATCTTTAAAGTACTATATCTGCGCTTGCGTATGTCTTTATCATGCTTGCGTCGCAAGTGTGAACCAGGCTTTAGTATCTCTACGTATTGTGCGCTTTCCAGGCTCAAAACGAATCCCTTGAGTGAATACAGTTAGAAAAAAGCATTGGTGTTGATGTAATAAAACGAAAAATATATCTTACAAACCAAAAAATCTGTCTTTATCAGTACATATTAACAAGCAAAAGTTACACTCATCTATTCACGTTTTCACCCATCAGATTGTTGTAGTAATCCTCTTGGAATGCAAAGTGGGAACATTCCTAACTCGCACATTACCGCATCTTCCATTTGGGACAAAAACCATCCACCATGGCGAGGAAGACTAGGTATTACTAGGGTTGGCTCTTTAATTGGATCATGGTCAGCAAAATATAATGACAATAACCAGTGGATACAGGTTTTTTTGGGTAGAGTTACTAAAGTGACTGCTGTCGCTACACAAGGTCGTCAAGACTACGATCAATGGGTCACAAGCTACAGTTTGCAGTATAGTGCGGATGGTGGTGCCTTCATAGACTATTCCGATGGTAGACACTTTGAGGGCAACTATGACCAAAATAGTGTGATAAGACATACTCTCGCACCTCCAATGACGGCATCTTATGTCAGACTTTTGCCAAAGACCTGGTATAAACACATCTCTTTGAGACTTGAGTTGTATGGATGTAGCAGAGAAGGTATGTTTGAATCATGTAAAAACGAAAAAGGATGTAAATACTTCACCCTACCGTAGGTAACAGATGTAAAAACTTTTCGTGTAGCAATAAGAATTGACTCCAAAAAGAGTATTCAAGTACATAATTCTTGCCAGTCAGTGGCATATTGAAATTTGCATTCTTTCTCCTGCATGTATTACGCCATTGCAAGAAAATTTATTCTTAAAACGGTCATGTGAGATTGTTGATCGCAAGTTGTAGTAGTTCCTGTTAACTCTCTTTGTGAAGTCGGTTGTGCGCAGCAGTTGCTCAACACACAACAGCGTAGTTCCGCAGTTAGAACCAGAGAACGACTTTATTCCAATGTAGACCCAATTGACGATTATTTTCCTGACGGTTGCGTGTAAGAAAAACAAACACCTGATTTTTCATCTAAACCGTCTGGGGAACTCCTAAATAGGACCCTCTGAATCAGAAAACTCAAGAAATTAGGCTCTATCTTAAAGGTTGGGTTTTTTTATGATGACTGTCTAAGGGCTAAATTCCGTTACAAGATCTATCTGTCATTTAGTTTCCTTTTCTTAGAATATTCGGGATCCGTAAACATTACTTGTAGACCTCTCTCTCCTGTTGTACCATAGTATCCAATTTCTTTGCTTTCCTTCTCTTTAGTTGTATTTCCGTAGTTCAACTGAATTTTTCGTTTTAATTTCCTAGAATGCTGCAATATTGCGCTAGGTATGCAAAATGGAGCCATTGCTGGTGAAAAAATCACCGCTTCCTCCATTTGGGACGAAAACCACCATCCCGGTCGTGCAAGACTCTTCACCAGGCGTGAAGGGAAACTTATTGGTTCATGGTCTGCAAAAACCAATGACCTCAATCAATGGATCCAAGCTGAACTGAATGATTTGTCTAAAGTAACGCGTATTGCTACCCAAGGCCGTCAAGAGCACGATCAGTGGGTCAAAAGCTATGCTCTGCAATACAGCACTGACGGCATCAGCTTTACAGTTTACGATGAAGGACAAGTATTTAGAGGAAACAGTGACCGAAACACTGTTGTAGAAAACTACATATCACCGGTTATCATAGCCAAGTTTGTAAGAATTTTACCGAGGGCCTGGCATAATCACATATCCATGAGATTCGAGTTGTACGGATGTACAAGTGATGGTATGAATATCGGTAAAGCTTCTTTCTAGCCCTTCCCAACAAAAAATTTAAGTTCGCATGAATATACCTTTTAACTGATGCCGCGGCCATCTTGAATTCTATTCTCTTAAGTAAGACATTATGGGATGCTGAGGGGGCAAACGTGGAAATATCTATAAAGCATGAAGTGGCGGGGTTACATTCTCGAATAATATTACGCTTTCGTAAGATTTGCTTTAACTATCATATTGCTTCAACTACCAGCAAATTCAATTGGTCTTTAGATGTGCTTCACAGTCGATAACGTTAGATTATATAAAAAAGACACTCTGACAGCTGTGCATACAATAAATCTTCCAATAATTGCTCCCCCAGCATCTCATAATGTCTTAAAACAATAGAAATCAAGGTGGCAGCCGTATCAGTAAAAAGTTCTATTGGTTCTGTATATGGGACAACCCAGTATACGATTTCGAATTTAGAGGAGAGTGGAGGGAAGGGGAGGGGAAGGGGTGGTGGAGGAAACTCATAGCAAAATTTTGCACTCAGATGAACCCACGAGTTTTTTCCACAACACAATGGCAAAATGACTTGATTGTTCTTGTTGCGAAGGTGAAACTAAATACTATTTAATGAAACTATAGCTCAATATTTATTTACCTATGATCATTATATTTCGAAGGATACTGTAATCATGTTGCCCTTGGGATGCAAAGCGGAGCCATTCCTGATGAACGAATCATAGCTTCTTCAATCTGGGACAATTACCACCATGAAGGCCGCGGAAGACTGGGGACAGTTAAAGAAGGTCCATATACTGGTTCATGGTCAACTAAAGCTAATGATGACAAGCAGTGGATTCAAGTGGATCTTGGTAGAGTAACGAGGGTTAGTCGTGTGGCAACCCAGGGTCGCCCAGACTACGATCAATGGGTTACCAGCTACAGAATACAGTATAGCTTGGATGGTAACGTTCTCGTAGACTACAATAAGGGAAAAGTCTTTAAAGCTAATAACGATCGCAATACGATAGTCTATCAGGATTTCCATCCTATCATCACTGCACGTTTCATTAGACTTCGGCCTCAAACCTGGTATCAGCACATTTCGCTAAGGTTTGAGTTGTATGGATGCACTGAAGGTAAGGAATAAGGAAGCGAGAAAAAACATTATCCAGTTTTCAGTAGGGTTGTTGTCAGTAGAGTGGTTGAATGCTCTCATTGGCCCTTGACAGTAACCAATGGCAAACTGGCTGAACTGCATGGGAAACTATGACATATTACGAGCATCATAGTTCTATAACTATATATTAAAATATCGTTTTAAAACAGAAAAAAACGAAGATCAAGTAGGTCTGAGTTTCAGGTCACTCATCCAGGCACTAATCTCGCTCATCCGGGCTTGATTCAGTATCTTGCATTGCATGGCTGGAAGCCCAAGTTTTTTCGACTGGGCTACGATTCCAAGAAATTGGCCATCAACTGCCTTAAAAACAATGCAGTATTTTATGTACACAACGCGGCTCGACTCACAGGTTTTGTTTTTAAACGGAGGGAGGAAACAGGAGAAATCCGGCAAGGGAGAAAACAACCCACCAAATAAACTCAACAGCCAATGTGCACAAGCACGAATTTCTAGCACAAAGCATGATCGAAAACTGAGTTCTTACGCTATTTCGGCTCCTCTAAAAATTCATCTGACAGTTTTTTTCCTTAGACATTTTCTAAGCTAATGAAAGATTTTCAGCAGACCAAATTAATGAGGCTATTTGTTTCTGATAGTTCCTTTTCTGATTTCCATGTTCCATTTTAGCAGGACTCAGTTTTCCAGCCACTGCTTTGTTAGCTTAATCATATGTGGGGTCTGCGGGGCTCGAACCAGAGACCTGAACGGCCGTTGGACTCACAACATTTGATAAAACAATAGAATCGCTCTTTATTATTGTGATATGCGCCACCGCTCTAAGCGACATTCAGGACTTTCCTATACATTGTTAATCTATGTCTATTATTCAGCTCTTTTCCTGGAAGGCTAGATATAAGTCCGATCATATTCATACACATTTTTTATCTATTGCTAGAGAATACTGAGTAGTTTGGATGATATACTGTTGCACAAGTTTATAAACTTTTTCGTCCAACAGAATCCTGTGATATTCCACTTGGTATGCAGAATGGTGTCATTCCTAACTCCCGTATCACGGCTTCCTCATCTTGGGACAATTACCATTCACCAGCACTAGGACGACTTTGGCTTAAGAGGAATGATCCACATATGGGCGCATGGTCTTCAAAAACTAACGATGCTCATCAATGGATCAAAGTGGATTTAGGCAGAATGATACGTGTTACAAGTATTGCCACTCAGGGTCGCCAAGACTTTGATCAGTGGGTGGTATCTTACATCCTATACTATAGTCTTGGCGGGAATACATTTACACCTTATAACAAAGGCATTGCTTTCAAAGGAAATGACGATCAAAACACCGTGGTGAAACATGGACTTCGGCCCTCCATTTTTGCCAGTTTTATACGATTTCATCCACAGTCCTGGCACAAACATATCTCCATGAGATTAGAGCTGTATGGATGTAATGAAGGTAAGTACCGATGCTGTCTCAGCTACTGTTTCAGGTTGTTACATCATGAACCCAACCCAATTTAGTTTGTCTGTATTTGAAGTTGCAAGACAGGACGATAACATCAGTTTTGTAACGGCGACAACGAGTAGTCATACCCAGCCCCGATAGAAATAAAACGAAAAGTGACAATTCCATTTAGATGTAATTAAGCTGTTTTTCCCCTAGTGGCCCATTTTCTTCTGCATTGCTGAACTTGTGCTTTTTTACTTTTAATATTGGTATTAGTGAATAAAAGAGAGTATGAAGTATTAAGAGAGCACATCTCCCACACATGGGTCTATCCCCATAAAAATTATTTGAAAATCTATTTTTAGCTGCGCGCGCAGCCTGAACTGAATCAGGAATCCCATGATAAAATATTTCAGGCTGCGCGCGGAGCTAAAAATAACTGCGCGTGGAGTTAGAAATAGATTTTCAAATAATTACCATAGGGCACGGAGATGTGCTCTCTTACTTCATACTCTCTTGTTGAATATTATACTGTAACCCCCAAATGAGTAGATGAGCCTGTAATCAAGGGACACAGCGGTATTTTATGTGTCGTTTCCAGAGCTTTCTTACTAAATGAATTATTCTATCCAGAGAGCTGCAGGATTGCACTTGGAATGCAAAGTGGAGCTATAACTGATTCACACATAACAGCATCTTCAATGTGGGATGGATACCACTACCCAGGCCGCGCGAGACTGGGGATTACAAGAATTGGATCATTCATTGGTTCTTGGTCCGCGAAAACCAACGATGTCAAACAGTGGATCCAAATTGACTTGAGCAAAATTACTAGAATTACACACGTCGCTACACAAGGTCGTCAAGCCCACGACCAATGGGTGACAAGCTACAGTCTGCAGTATGCCACCCAAGATGGCAGTCATTTCATAGGCTACAATGGAGACCAAGTTTTTAAGGGCAACTTCGACCAAAACACTGTTGTGGATCATCATCTTAATCCAAACATCAAAGCCAGGTTCATAAGGATTTTACCAAAGACATGGTACAAGCACATCTCGTTAAGATTAGAGCTGTATGGATGCTGTTGTCAAGGTAACACAAAAATACTGTAATGGCCCTTTTTTATTCGATAAATATCGTTTCGAACCTGTGACTAATTAACAGGCTGTTTGTTCTGATGCAGAAAATTATTTCATTTGACTTATTCAGTTCACTTCGCCGAGCACAAATATTTGTGTTCGATTCCCGCAATTTCATCTTATGTTTCTTGAGCATCTTTCCACCCACTTCCTAGAAATGTTTCGCTTGTATTAAACACACAAAGGCTTCAGTACGAGGCTAAGTGCTAAATTAATTTTTTATAATTTTCTCGTTTCACGGATCACTTATTATTTAGCACGGAGCCTCGTCTTGTGCGTGACGAGAGAAGCATATCTTGAAGTGGACTAACCTCGACTTAACCATTGTTTTATTTGTGGTCATTCAAGCGAATTCGGGAAAGGTGTGACTTTTGACTTCAGTGTATCTTTAGATACTGTGATCGATCCTTTGCTGGGAACATGAGCTACACAGTATGAACAAACCGTCTCAGTTTGCCGCCATTGTGTTATATTTTAAGCAGACTATTTAACAATACCATCATGGTTGCTACAGTACTGGTGCTATTATAACATTTTTCTTTTCTCGCCCTCTTGCTTTAGATAACTGCTTATGCCATGACGATGATTCAAATACTACTGAAGACTTGTCAACTAATACAGAATTTTCAAGAAAGTGACGAATTATTTTTTTTGATAGATTTTTGATAGATTTTAGGTTCAGTTACAAGTGAGGGTTATCCGCGGCCTCAATGAAGCGAGGGGTTATGTGATCTATTCACCGAGGGCATAGCATCCATAACCCCGAGCTGAAGGCCAATAAATGGCGTATTTTTTACATATAGGAAGGTTTTCACCTGGTGTTTTGGTGAAATTTCATCCTGGGTGGCAGAGTTTGTTCATAAAGTAACACCCCGTGGGTGTGCTTACAGTGACCATGGCCATGCATGCGCAAACCCCTGATAATTAAGTATGCAGGGGGGAAATACATTAATATACAATGGCAAGCCACCCCCGGCTTTAAGACACTTTGGAATTGGGCCAGGGGTTATGCGATATATTCAACCGTAAAAATAAAATCTGAGATGATGTAAAAATAACAATTGCTGCATATCGACTCATTAACAAAACAAAAATTAATGTCAGAATTTTGAACTAGCACAACGGTACTGTAAGTGCATACCTTCGTTCCTTCAAGAGATGGAAACTATTTGCTGTGGACGTACTTCACCTTTCATCCACTTTTCCCGTCTCTTCGGTGAACATGGCTCTATTTGTCCAGCATGTTCTAGAGTCGTCGTCCTCAGTTTCCTCAGTCAACTCCGTCTTCTATTCTATGAAATGGATTCATAACATGGCTAATGTCCCTTCCCCTACAGATGATCCTGCATTGACGTGTTTAAGAGAAGGCGCTGTTCGTATTGCCAGCCGTCCCCCGCTTCATCGAAAGGAGCCATTAGAAGTTGTGCATCTTCAAAAATTGGCTTCTATTACTGACTTCCAAGACCTCCTGCAAGTCCGAAATTTAACTATGTTTGTTTTATCTTTTAGCGGTTTCCTGAGAAGTTCAGAGGTGTTAGCTCTGCGTAGCGATGACATTAAATTTGACGACAGTCATATTACTCTATCTATTGAGAGAAGTAAAACAGATCAACTGAGAGAGGGTCGAAATGTTGTTATTGCTAAGTCAGGTTCTCCCTTATGCCCAGTTGCCCTACTTAAGCAATATGTCTCTATGTCCCTAATTCATCCCGACTCAAGAGAATTTTTGTTTCGTCCTATTTCCTCTTCTAAGAATGTCAAGAAACTCGTCACTGTTAACAAACCAATTTGTTATTCCACTTATAGAGAGGCCTTCAAGAAGTCATTTACTAACATTGTCTCTGATATTGCTAGTTTTAGCACTCATTCTTCCAGATCAGGAGGGGCTACGGCTGCTGCCAATTCAGGTGATGTCTCCGACAGAAACGTCCAACGACACGGCAGGTGGAAATCCGCCTCCTCCAAAGATAGATATATCAAAGATTCTCTCGACTCAAGATTAGAAGTATCCAAGTCCCTGCAACTCTGACTCAAGCCCTACCTTTATCCGGTCTATAGAGGGCCTGGCTGACCCACATGCCCATGCGTTACATGCTTGTGTGTAGTGTTCTTTATGCGTAGTGTAGTCAAAATATGTAATTTGTGAAAAGCGAGGTACGAGATTGACATAAATGAATATTTTGCCGGCACGGAGCTAGTGAGCCCGTGCGTAAGTAGCGTCGGGTCCCTTGTGTATATCAAACATATAAGTAGTGTGCTGACCGTGTGTAAGTTATCTACGGTCAGTCAGCTCGCAGAAGTCTATACTAAATTTTCATTCTTAATTGTATCCCAATTTTCGTTAATTATTATAGGTTTTGCCTTAAAACCCCAAAGGTTACATCTTAGCATTGGTCGGGGGTTCACGTTCCCCTCTTTTCCACAAAGTGGTTTTCGGGGTTTTCGTGACCGGCTTTGATGTTTATAGGCCATATAGTATTCATATATTATACAAGTACTTTGTAATTATTATTGCAGTTTGGAAGTGTTTTCTTTTTGTCAATAAACTTGAGGGCCTGGTTGACCCACATGCCCATGCGTTACATGCTTGTGTGTAGTGTTCTTTATGCGTAGTGTAGTCAAAATATAACAATTGCTGCATATCGACTCATTAACAAAACAAAAATTAATGTCAGAATTTTGAACTAGCACACGTCCCTCGGAAATCACTACCAGACATCACAACCAAATCAAGAAATGTCCTCGTTACAGTTCCCTGAGCCATCTTGAAAGGTAGCCATGCTTTTGCATCGCCGAGAGACGAACGGTGAGCTTGCAATTATAAGAACTTTTTTTATACACCTTGGTCAATTATTCACTTGTCTATCATGATTGCAAGCTCACCTTTCAAGATGGCGCAGGGAACTGTGATAGGGAAATGTGTTAAGGTGTTTGTCAAGAACCAAAGAGCTCTGGGCAAACTGGTACCAGGGTTTTTCTGGTTCTGGTTTATAGGTTTTTCTTAGTATTAGCCAATCAGACTCTGATCTGCAACGCGGGTTCTGGGAACAAGAATAGCAATTTGACACCCCCTTTCCACTAGTTTCAATAAAAAAGAGAAGTTTATTATCCAAACATATGATTGCAAGACTTTATTAACGATCAAGAAAATAAAATAAAATAAAATAAATTAAAGGAAGTAATGCTGCACTAGTTCATAACACTATATTCAATACTACATACGTAACTAGAGTGTTTTCATTTAGCCCGTGGAAAACATTTGTCAAACTAATAATTAGTAGTAGACTCTAAATCCATTATTTTCTTCTGTTCTTTATCAACTAGTGCTAACTGGTCATCTTTCTTTCACAGGCTAAATAAAATCACTCTTAACACTATACTATGACTAACTGAGTGAAATCACTAAACCCGTGAAATAAAAATTGCTTGTTAATGTGTAATAGTCTTGAAATTAAAAGCAAAAGAAAACGATGGAAATAGGGTCTACTGAAAACGGGTTTAGTGACTTCTCTCCACTTTAACTCTTCATAAACCCTTATTCGTATGTCTTGTAAAAACAAAGGGTCTGGTGTCATCCAACATAGAAATGAGGCCAGAGGGCAAATGGACACATTTCAATTCAAATTTCTTAAAATTGCAAAACTAGACTCGTTTCGTTGTACAAGTGCACCAAGTACAAGTGCTTATATAGAATACTCTCCAAATTATTTTGAAAATGAGGCTAACATGAAAATAAACAAAGAACTGCACTTTTGTCAATGTGATGTAAAGTATTTTCTTTGTTTTTTTTTCTGTTAGCCTCATGCTTGAAATACATTCTAGAGCTTTCAGTGTCTGATTCTTGTTCAAATGTCTTCAACTCAACGATTTTTTCGTCCTTGCTGCTGTTATTTCGTTCTCAACCCAAGATAAGAAACATGGCTATACATGGCTTGCATAGCAGCACAGAAGGGGCTAGGAGGGGATGGGGGGAGGGGATGGGGGGAGGGGGGAGGGAGGGAAGGGTTCTCACCCGTCCCCTTGAGCTGCTACACAAGATACAAAACATCTATATAGTTAAAACTATAGTAAATTTGATTATTTACAAGTGTGTCTTCATTGTCCCATGAAAAATTGAGTATACAACTCCAAAGATACTTGTAGCTAACGAAGCAAAATATAAGAATTCGTAGTAAAACAGTGTTAAAACTGTGCTGTTTTAACTTAATGTCATAAATAGGAAATCTGATGCGTTGGTCGGATGATAAAACTATGCATTCTACTATTCGTCTGTTTGTTTTTTGCTAGTTGATATTCTTGCATGACTTATTGAAGTTATGACTGTGTTGTAGAATAGCACTGTTAAATCCTTGATCAAATTTGGAGTGCATTCTGTTATTCATTGCAATATAGTCAGAGTGCACACCATATATCCGTGAAACAATTACACCCATCCTGGCTTTAGTTGAGTGACCTTCTGAAACCTTCTGAATAGCCAATGTGCCTGAGCTCGAATTTCTAGCACAAAGCATGATGGGAAACCGAGTCCTTCTGCTTTTTTGGCTTCTCTAAAAAATTATTTGTACAATTTTTCCTCCGAAATTTTCTATGGAAATGTCAGTATTGCAACAGACGAAAATAACAGAGTATTTCTTTCTTATTGTTTGACAGAGTATATATTTTTAAATATTGTTAAATTTTTGCAGGTCTCAGTTTCCCAGAGTGCTTCGTGAGTTTTGATGCACATCAAGATTGTTTTTCGACATTCTATATTTATTCCATTGGGGAATTGAACAACACATTATTTGGTGGTCACTCAAGCAAAGCCAGATCTCAGAACAATTACAACTACAGTAATTAATACAATATCACATGAAGCCAGTAAAACACAGTTGAAATCAACATTTCTATTACCTTTCGCAAAACTGAACAGAGGCCATTAACATGGGAAGCAGGATATATTACCCTGTATGGCATGGTACCACGGACAATCTTTCTTCTTTCCCTAGTGGTCACCAAAACCAAAAATGTAGGATCACCCTACCTTTATATGTATGTAAATAGCCTCTTATGGTATGAATAGTTTCAAGTGGCAATAATCCTACTGAATCTGCCATCATACACCTTGTTAAAAAAAAATGGTTACTCAGAGATCTGAAATCTGAGACAATTTGCCAGCACATGTCATCGCTCATCATTGCTCATGTCATTGTGGTGGCATATTTAGATATTAACGAGCTTGTTGCAAACTACTATGTAAAAAGACAAAACAATTATCCCTTTCCTTCATATCTAAATTCACAGCTCACAGCCCACTATTCATTTTGGTCTCAGGTTTCAGATTTCAGATCTCTGTCTGACAACCTTTTTGAAATAGGTGTATACAACAGCCCAAACAAAATACATCTGAAGATAATTCTAGTTTTCCCCCGACTGAATTTAGACTAGAAGATTTCATTAACAATAGTTACTGGTCAGATGTGAGGTACATTAAGGTAGCTGTAATACTTGTGTTGCTATAACTACTGTACCAACCCTAATTATGATTCATTAAAAGTGAGAGCCAAGCATTACATGTTTACTTGTTTCTTAAAGTCTCGTAGCTGCCAGGCCTTCTTCTAGCGCATCTTGTAGGCTTGTATTTTATCATACTTTGTGAGTTCCCCATCAAATTTCATATGGATTTTGAAGTCCAGATCTCTCTGAAAAAATAAAAATACCCAATGCATCTGTCAGATATTAAGCTGCAATGCCTGCTGGAATGGAATCAATAGCGTTATATACTCACATTATTTTTCTCGTTAGGTTTCATGTGTACTTCTCCTGTAATTTCTTCACCAGGCTTAACTGTCAGGTAGTCATCAAAATAAAACACTGTCTGTTTCCAGTGCGTGTAGCGAGCATCAGGTGCTGAGTACAAACAATTAAGGTTTAAAGAGTTAGCAGGTGACTGCAATGGAGTGACAGACAAAATGGTTGACTGGTGATTAGTTGACAGACAGACAGACAGACATGGAGATGGTTGTCAGTGGATGGTTGTGGGTGGATGGTTGTGAGTGGATGGTTGTGAGTGGATGGTTGTGAGTCGATGGTTGTGAGTCGATGGTTGTGAGTCGATGGTTGTGAGTCGATGGTTGTGAGTGGATGGTTGTGGATGGATGGTTGTGGATGGATGGTTGTGGATGGATGGTTGTGAGTGGATGGTTGTGAGTGGATGGTTGTGAGTGGATGGTTGTGAGTGGATGGTTGTGGATGGATGGTTGTGGGTGGATGTGTGAGTGGATGGTTGTGAGTGGATGGTTGTGAGTGGATGGTTGTGAGTGGATGGTTGCCAAGTGACTGTTAGCGGGTAACTGAGTGAGAGACTGACTAAAAGTCTTGAAAACGAACTGAAACATATATTGGTGGACTAGTAATGCAGTTGACAGGTGGTTGCAATTGGTTGACATAAAGAGAGAAGGATCAATGGATAATAGTTGGTTACATTCATGTAGTTACATAGTCTAAAGTTTTGGGGAAAAGATGTATCATAACATATTGTCTACCAAATAAAAGAAGTGAAGCTAATGAAAAACATTCTAATAAAATTAATTTGAAATTGTACATGGCTTGTAATACACTAAACAAAATTAAAATCAAACAGACAAGAAACTCTTGAATCAGGGAAAGACCCAACAACCTCTAGAAACATCATGTGATGATGAATCAAACCAACAGTACATGTATGACTCTAGAAGCATGATCTGAATGAAATGACTGCAAGTACAGTGTAGGTACCAACCTGTAGAGAATCCAGTTCTCTTGTGGCAGTGGGTGAATTCTATAGTAAAGAATGTTACCAGGGCATGTATATAGTCATTCCTTTGGCTGTAGATACGAAATGGAGCTATAAAGTCTAAGTCCTCTTTCTTGACTGTATGTAAATCCACTTCCTATGCAGAAAAGAAATACAATAAATGGACTTTAGCACAAGATCAAAGCAAAATGTGATGTTTGGAATTGCATATTCCTTTCCTTTTTTCATTGAGCTAGCTATGAAAAGAGCTTCCAGTTTATGAGAGTGCCAGAGTTTAAAAATCCTTGTTTAAAAATCCTTGCTTAAAAATCCTAGCCTTTTTATTAATACTTAAAAGAGATATTTTGTTTAAAAAAAAAATTCATATCAATAATGTTATATAAAAAAGGATTTGTATCTTGAATGATGTTCTCAGCTACAGTTGTATTAACAGGGCTTTCACCTATTAGTGTATTGGGGGGGGGGGGAGGAGTTGGCAAAATTACTTGTTTTCTTTTTCCCCTATATTTCATCCAGTTTATTACTAACCCTCCTACAAAGCTGCATACAATTAGTAACAACCCCCTATAGAGCAACCCCCCTATATATTTTCCCATGCCCCCCCCCCCCCCATACACTAATAAATGTTCTTATTAGTTATAGGAATTTTCAAAGTTTGCAAAGCATCATTCCTATCAATCATCTTTTGTCTCCTGAGTAAACAGTAGGGAGGGGAGGGGAAGGTTGGTCCAGCAACAAAAGTGCCTTTCACCCTTACTCACAGTATTATGTGTCTCACTTACTTTCAAAAGACAGGAATTTGTTACAACTTGCTTTGGTTCAACAACATCCACTAGTGGCTCTTGTATTGCAACTTTTCTAACTGAACTCATATCAAAGCCATACACACGGTCCCACCCTACATGGATAAGCAAGAAATCATAGGTTATTGGAAATGTTAAGATACTTTTTTTTATCAAAGACATTAAGATATTTAAAGACATATTTCTTCAAGTTTCCATTCAAATACTTGACTTAAACAAATTCCAAACGGTTTGATTGATGGCAGCAAAATGCTTAATTTGCAATACAATTTGAACTGGCGCAAGCGCAAAGTTATGAACATGGTTGTAAGACCACTTATTATGAACTCCATGAATGTCTGTTCTACAGTGACCAGCAATGCATGTTCCCTTTAAGGGGAGGTATCACTATATATTCTAAAGGAAGGCTTTCTAAAAGATAGGCAGAAGATCACTAAAGCTCTGCTGTATACTTTTAAATCAATATTTCCATTAGAAAAAAAAACATTTTGTGTATTTGCAGAGCCTAATTTATTATGTAAGGATCAGAAAATAAAACTAGAGCATGAAAAATAATTCCAGTTTCACTTCATACAGAAACTTACAGTAAATTGTGTCTCTGGTTTCACACATACAGTAGATTGAATGATAAGAATGATTGAATGATAAGGAACTTACAGAATATTTTCTCTTCTTTGTACTGTCTGTCTTCAATAGCACATATATAGAGAGATGCCTTGTCTGGAAACAATAATCCACCAGGTGCCTGGATCAAACAATGACAGAATAGATTGGTATTTAGCAATGCATGAAATCACAGCCATTCTGATCAGACTACTATAACTTGGTCACTTACTGTAAACAGCTGAAACCCAATCAAAATGTAGACTGGAAACAATGCATTTCAACTTAATTACAGGTAGCTACATGCAGTCCAGCCAATCAGAAAACTGCACATGCAGTTGTTTACACAATCATCTTTTTCTCATGGGAATGGGAATAATTTTGTTGCATCTGATGGACTCAATGTTGAAATACTATTGATGGTCTCGGATTGGGTTGACTAGCAAAAGTTGGAATGCATTGTATTCATTCTACATTTTGATTGGTTCTTACTGCGTGACCCAGGTTATACAGTAGTAGTCACATACAGTACACTGTAAAGACTAAGTATGGAATGTGTCATGGCAAGGAAAATGAAAACTATTTAAAGCATACAGTACTAGTATAAATGCTAATTGGAAACTTTAAGAGGGAAAAACTTAACAAATATTTCAGACCATATGAAGCCTTTGTTGGTCAGGAGTAAAAATGTTCAATATACATGAATGTATAATTTTGATCATTTCTGGAATTAAAGGGGCACTTGGATGAAAATGCCCCATTTTCGAAAGTCCGAATAATTCAAGTATTTCAGGATAATATGTCTTTGATCATGATTATGAAAACCAGATTGGCAAAAATTTTAGCTTGGGAGCCACTTGTAATTGAGAAATTTTGGAGTAAAAGCTAAAAGACCAATAGGCCTAGGGTTGAGTAAATGACATCATTTACTCACAATTTAGGTGCTGAAAAAATTGAAATCAATTTTCATCCAAGTGCCGCTTAAGCACTAGGACATGGGTAAAATTGTTAAGAATTAAGAGTTCCCCTTACTTTTAAGCCCCCTCCAAAAATTAATGCTTAAAATCATAAATAAATAAATAAATTTGAGTGTCTTATCATCCTTTCTTGCAGCTCTATTACCAGTAGCTGAATTGCAAAGGATGCAGCTTAACATGGCCAAGTCAAAAGCATACAGTACAAGAACAAAAACATCAAGAACAAAAAAGAGAAGTAAAAAAAAACATTATGCAGAAAACATACCAGCCACTTGTCTCTTGCAAACAACACTGTGTCCAGCATGGATTCATAGAATAGACAGTATCCCATCCATTCACTGATAATAATATCTACTTTATCCACAGGAAGCTGTATATCTTCAACTTTACCTTTGATAAGCGTTATGACTGCAAAAGGACATGTTTCATGAGTTACCATATAAATTATGTTAAAATTTGCAAATCATGTTTACAGCTATAAAATGTGCAAAATACAATGTTAATTTTAATTTGAAAGTACCATAAGATGAAATATGCTAATCAATCAGCTGTTACCAGAGGCTCTGACCATTTTTCTTGGTCCTTTGGAGCTTGCTTATACCACTTTTAGCCCAAAACAGGCCTTGAATGATGGCGTCATTTTACTACAGACTACTACCAAAATGCTTCCTGAATTTTCTTTCTTAGTCAAATTCGTATTAATTTTCCTCATGAGAATAGTAAGACAATTGGTGCTAAGAAACTGAACAAAAGAAAGTGTGCAAGGGATTCTGGTAGAGGTAGTAAATGATGCCATAATGCAAAATGCCAATTACTGCTTAAATACTTATTGCATCAAAGCCTCTAGAACAAGGGTAAAAAATGGTATGATTTATCAGCTGCAGCTTTACAACAAAGTACTGTAAAACATGCACAAGCAGCTATACTAGCAGATAGTCTGAAGGTTTACCCTGTATCCCTACTGTATATCAATGTCTAAAAATACTCTGATAAGTTTTGTGAATGGTGAATATATATTTTCCATTTTTACTGTACATGTATCATGGGAAAAGACCGGACTCTTTATCATCTTAACTGTCATACTAACCTGAATCCAAGTTGTTGTCCTTCACAATGGTTTTTGTGTAATCAACGATAGAAGACATTTCAATCTAGAATGAGTAGAGGGGGACAGTTAAGTAAAATAATGTTTGGGCAAAATATAGATTTGACATGGGCGACTGTGGGAACACACGAGAGAGGAAGGCCTAAGGAAACATGGTGAAGAAAGGTGGAAAGAGAAAGGAAAGGAATGGGGTCACTGTGCCTTGCCTTATGCTCAACAAGGAGCTAAGAAGATAGAAGAAGAAAAAGTATTTTAAAGAATATACATAACAGTAGTTCAGAAAGCAGGGAATTTGTTTGGACAGACCCAACCCCTTAATTACAAGATGGAAAAAGCCATTCCTAATGTTGATCGATGAAAAGATCTTTACAATGCGGACACTCAACCATAAACACTTGGAGGTTTTTTTGAAATTTTTTCATAACTATCCAATCAGTGCTTCCCGTCTTGAAAACATTTTTTAGGTGCCATCTAATCACAACAAACAACAGAAAATCTTTAGAAGTTTATTTTTAACTTTCTCATGTGAACTAATGAACTGCTAAATCACATAATTTATGCCTGTGGTTGTGATTGGATGAGGCCTAAAAAATGTTACAATCCTTTTCTATGGAGAGTGCTGAATGGATAGTTATGAAAAATTTCAAAAAAACCTTGAAGTGTTCATGGTTCGAGTGTCTGCGTGGTAAACTGACTAGCATATAAGGAGTTAGTTTGGGTACCCTAAAGCCACATCAGTGCGATGTGCAAGGTAATTATGTAATCTAACTTACTGCATAAACATGCTTGGCTCCTGCTCTAGCAGCAAACATTGATAGTATTGCAGTACCACAGCCCACATCCAACACAACTTTATCACGGAATAAATGCTTATTGTGGTACATTGAGTTACGGTAAGTCAAGGTACGAACTTCATCTTTAAGCATTTCCTGAAAAAAATTAAAATAATTGTCAAAATAGCACAATACCAAGGCTCTATCATATGCAGTCAAGTTACATACACTGTAGTGACGTGGATACAACACCTGGTCTTGATCATTTAAGAAATCTTATGAAAAAACAAATTCGACAAAAGTTGTTTATTATAAATTTTGTAAGCTGAGAATGAAGATTTATTTCTGCTTTTGAAACAAAAGCAAACGACACGTGATGATATGACAGTTATTTATGGGGGTCTATTTGGACATCTTTTTGGTAGCCCATTTACAAACCTAAAACTTTTTTGTGCCAACTCCAAAATTGTAGAATATTAATGAGTATTAATATCTCCCTCAATTTGATAGACATTCCTTTCCTAAATTTTCATTGAGAAAATTGATTGCCTCCCTCCAAATCCATGTAGATCAATGCCTTAAGCGAACTTGACATGGTAAAAAAACTTAAGATAATAAATTTATCTTGTCTGACTATTGAAGATTAAAGGAATGTTCTCAGCCAATCAGAGGTGAGAAAATAGATTCACAGTCAATAGTTAGAGTACTTGTTATACTTTAATCGTATTCATTTTATTGAAGAAAATACAGAAAAATATCAAATATGTGCTCTGTATTGAGTAAATGTGTGTCGAGTAAGCCCTATCTATGAATATTGAAATGTGTACAAGGTCCAGTTCAAACTTTTGCAACTCAAATTGAATACATATAGCTGCATTTTGTGCATGATAAGTGTGGCATTTGAACCAATTGAATTTGTCAAATTTGATGAAGTGCAGCAGAAAACTAAATTTGACTGAATCAGTCGACCAAAAATTGGTGTTGATTCAAATGTTGAACTTCCATGACTTTAAATGTAATGCATTACTGTGATTTTCAAGTTGCTAGTACCCCTTTGGAAATTGTTTTTTCACTGCGGCAAATTTAAATGTTAAAGTAACCCACTGATTATATTTGATATGACGGAAGAATTACAAAGGCTCAATAATATAGCGGCTATGGATAAAAAACATGTAGTATCATGCATATTATCTTGAAGCAAGATGGCATTGAGTTCCTTGCAAGTGACAGAAATATAAAAGTAACCTTTGAATCAGATGTAGAGTTTAAAGGGTTTCAGTCAATTGCAAAAGCAATTAGAATGAAAGTGGCAAAAGTTTGACATTTTAACTGGACCTAAGTTTTCTAATGGAGGTTAAGTGTCCACAATATTACACTTAGATGCATTATCTATGCTTGTTACCAGAATAAGATTCCTATAACTGGTCTCTGAATGAAAGTTTATTATGAATCACTATCAATTTATTAATCCGTTGAATTAATGCTTATAATTATATATTCAAAATGGCCACTACTCACCTCGTGTATTCCTATGCCACCAAACCAAGCACCGTTTGAATTGGACGGTATAATATCGAACGAATAATGTGGAAAGATACAAAGAAACTAAATGAGATGGGATTATTAAGGCTAATACTACGTCTCTAACGATGAAATGCAAAAATGCAGAAGAAAGAAAACAGATTTCTAAGCAAATCTTAAGCAAATCTTAACAGTCTATTCGACCATCTTTGTATAATTTACAGCATTACGTAAGGTTAGTGTTAAACTATTCAAAGCGCGACTCACCAAAGTGTGCATAAGAATCAAAGTAGTAATCAGCGCTGGTCATTTCAGATGCCAAAAGAGTTTTTTGGTCCTTTTCCTTCTCATGTTGGCCATTTAGAGTTGTCGAGCCAGCGACTAACGATTCCTCCGCAATTACGGCCTTTGTGGCGTCGATTTCCATTTCTGATGTTGTAGGCTAGAACAACGACAATAGTTAGATAATGTCTGAGCTAGTAAAGTATTCAGAAAAGTCTGTTTCTTACTTGTACTTTAGCGACTTTGGGTTTGCGTTCCATTCTTCTCATCCACGTGCAAGGACAGATGACACTTCTACATGGATGAGTCCGGAATCATACTAGGTCAGCGATTGTTCAGGCTAAAACACAGGCAACCCAAAATAGAAATATAAGTTGCGGAATTTGCCACTTTCGATATCTTAAAATTCAAACTTGATTGCGAGACTTTAGTGGGATATAGTACTTCAGTCATTTACATATAGGAGGTATAAACCTTTATAACTTAAAGACGCATCACTCAAATCAAGAAATATCTTACCATTCAACTATTTACTTCATGTAGAATCAGTATTGAAGACATTGAAAAAAAGGTTATGTGCACTTTAAGCTTATAAAAAGTATAGATTGTAAAATTTAAAGGTTTTGCCCTGTTGAATTTCAAAACGTGTATGGTTCCTCAATAAAATTTTGTATTTTATTCAGCGATTTTGTACACGCGCACATCGTGAGCTAAAATCGAGCGTTCAAAAGTAGGCAGTCACCTTAACTCGAACGTTAAAAAGCACAACATTCAATCGGGAGAGTATTATTTGAATAGACATTTTGCAACATAGTTTTATGTACTATATGACAATGACAATGGCGATGTATTTCATTGGCTTCGTATAAATAATTTTACATTGGATTTTGTAACCAATCAAATATAGTATAATATAATATTGATAATAAATAATATCAGTGATCACAGCCCATTGAAATATCTTTTTCCTTTTTTCGAAGCATTCATGAACGAATTTTGCAGCAATTCTACCGTCAATTTTCATATAGTTAATATACCTGGTAACACTAAAACTTAGTTCTAGAAAGGGAAAATTATTAGGGGGTCCATCTCGATCTATTTCGCTGGTCCATCAGATTGCTAGCTTTGCTAAAAAAAACTCGCGCGCTGATTGGTTGGTGGGTGTGACGTCATTTTGTAAAAGACTGATGCTTTTTTCGGCGGCTTTGTTTATCGATAAATTTTGGTTAAAAATCCTTTTTTATGGGCAATTTTACTAAAATAAATGCTTCTAATCGAAAATATGTGGATTCAACAACAAGACTCCAGTAATAATACCCCAAGATCAACTCGTGAGTGATATCAAAACTTGAATACTTGCGTCATAGTTCTAAAAAAAATATTGATTCAAAACTTTGAAGCTGGTACGTGTGCTCATAAGGCATTTAGCCACTTGTAATATGAAGAGGTCACCATAACATCAATTCAAACATCAATTCAAACATCAATTGTGTTGAAATTGACTGAATGGCAATTGGGCGTAGCGTAGAAGGACGGGAAATAATGAAAGAAACTCCCATTAATTGAATAAAATAATGAATTCTTTTGTTAGGCTTATGATGGTATCTAAGTGCCACCAAATCTTAAGCGCTTTGCATTGGAAGGAAAAGAAGGCACACTTGAGTTTGATAAAGAGAATCAGAGATTGATACGATAATGGAAGCAGTGTACGCTTTATAGTGGACCATATAGCCGGAAGATCAGCGAACGCCGAAAAGTATATAACCTAACCATCCAAGTAGCGCTAGAATTACATATATCAGCACTACTATTTTAATCAGTACTTATTCATTATTCACTAAGAAAGGTGAACAACTCTATAGCTTGTGAAACATTCGTCTACCAACTGGCCTTCAATGCAACAATTCAAAGCAAGATTATCATTGTGGCCCTGATCTCGCTAAATTCTATCGCGGGTTTGGTAGCAGTCATTGGAAATGCCTTGATTATTGCGGCAGTTTTCAAGAATCCAACTCTTCAAACTCCATCGTTTAAATTGATCACGTCTTTGTGCTTTAGTGACATGGCAACAGGGCTAATATGTCATCCTCTTTTTACAGTGACTATGATCAGCTTTCTTTCTTCTAAAACCATGCTATATTGTGCAATATACGCTCTCTCAATGATTCCTTCTGTAGTCTTCATCTGGGTTTCGCTTCTCACTGTTACAGCTATCACCCGGGGGGGGGACTCCCTATTGAAAGAGGGTGGGGATGCTCGCCGAAAATCTTAAAAATGGACCCTAAAAGGGACCTGTGTTGTCAGTTTATGGGCGTGGCAGGGATAAAATTCTACCCCTAAGAGGGACCAAGCAAAAACGTATCCAAGGCTGGGTTTCTCGATTTAATTTATTAACATCAAACGCTTTCTGCTCGTATGAGTTGCTGTTTATTTTAAAACCCCTAAAAGGGACCACAAAACTCAGCTGGTGGGCATTCTCGTTCATAACACCCTAAGCGGGACCGAAACCTCGATTTCAACCCCTAAAAGGGACTGCGAGCATCCCCGTCCCTTCGACCTCCGAGTCCCCCCCCCCCCCCCCCCCGGGAGCTATCAGTGTTGATCGGCTTTTAGCATTAAAACTACGGGCGAATTACAAGATTAAAGTTACAAACAAAAGAACAAGTATTCTTGTAATCGTAACATGGGCTACAGCGATTTTGTTTACAATGTTTAGTGGAATATTTTTTGAATCAACGTTTATGAGGATTTTTCTGGCAACGTTCTTCTTTTCGTGTTTGATTGTGATTATGGCAAGTTATATCAAATGTTTTCAGATGCTTAAAGTACTTTGCTCTAGAATCCAGCCTCCAGCTGAGAGACAACCTAGTACCAATCAAGGACCACCTTCATTTGCCATTGATGTTTCCAAATATAAAAAAATTCTTCATACGATGCTTTTAGTATTAGCTCTAGTTTTATTTTTTTACATACCACTTTTTACTTTTATGGTAAAGACATTTCTCTTTAGCTCAAGGTATGGGATTTCTACTCATATTTTAACCTACGTTTGTTTAACGATTTACGGGTTAAGTCCTGCACTCAATCCCGTCATTTACCTCATAAGAATGAGGGAGATTCGGCGGGCTTGCTGGAATTTTTTTAAGAAAAATGAAGAAGCACTCACTGATTAACTTTAAGGTGAACTAAAAGTAGGATTTTTTAATGTGCTGAGATGTGCTCTTAATTGACTTAGCTAAGTCATGGCTCTGAGACTAAGTATAAGGGATGGTGAAAAGTATAGGTTTGAACAAAGATTACATTCATAGATTAAAGCCGTACATGTATAGTACTATTCTCACTGCATAATTAATTAGCACGGAGCTGTATAAATTAACTCCACATACATGCCTTATTGCATAACGTCGTTCGGAGCGTCGCGAGAAGTCGAGTTTTGGTTTTGCTGTCCACCACCGCCACCAGCGAAGATAACTCACTTCAGAAAGATGAACAACTGCAGCTCCTCGAAACGCTCATGATACCTCAACAGACGCAGAACTGGTGAATGCTGGCAGCACGAGTCGTCAAACACAGTTTGTATAGTTTTATTTGATTGTAGATTTCCTTGCTCTAGCGAGAACTCTGTTGATACTTTTCAATTGGGTGCACCGGTGAAGTCAGCTTTACGCTGTGGGATATTTTTACGTTGAATACCACCGGTGAAGGTAGTTCAAAGGCTGCTCAGTATCGTATTTTTGCGTGAAGAATACTATCGGCCAAAGTTTTTGAGTCAGCTACTTTTGGCTTTCCTTGTCATGTACATATTCGTTTGGTGTTTTTTCTTACGCTTCTTAGCAGTTTTATTCCTTTGTTTGTTAGGGCTCGTTTAGTTTTTCTTGTTTCGTTCTCGGCATCTTTTGTTTTTAATATCGAGCGTTTTTGTGTCCCTAGGGGTTCTTTCATTGTAGTTTTTACAGCTCGTTTAGCTCTATTCGCAGCCTATTTTTTCTTTTGTCTTATTGTTCCTATTGTTTATTTCTTTTTTTTTACCTCGTTTTACTCCGTTTTTTTTCGGGTATTATAATAGCGCCTGGTGAGCGGAGATGGCCGGGAGAGCCAGGGGAACACGAGAATTTAGTGTAATACCGGCGCCGAGTGGGCGAAATATGAGAATTAATTCAGTGTGAATACCGCCGAGTGAGCGAAGATGGCCTGGAGAGCCATGGGTACAAGAGAATTAATTGTGAATACCGCCGAGTGAGCGAAGATGGCCCGGAGAGCCATGGGTACAAGAGAATTAATTGTGAATACCGCCGAGTGAGCGAAGATGGCCCGGAGAGCCATGGGTACAAGAGAATTAATTGTGAATACCGCCGAGTGAACGAAGATGGCCCGGAGAGCCATGGGTACAAGAGAATTAATTGTGAATACTGCCGAGTGAGCGAAGATGGCCCGGAGAGCCATGGGTACAAGAGAATTAATTGTGAATGTCTTTGTCTGTGTTTTCTTCAATTTTATATGGCAAATTCCCTCCAAAAAATACTCTTCTCCTATTTTTACATTTAACGGTATAGTTTTTTGTACTCTCCCTCTGTCAGCCTCAGGGGGGCCTCCTCAGTGCCTCTATTTCGGACCTGGTTCGGAGCCTGGGGCCGACAGAGGGTAGGGTTTCCTGTCTAGTAAACCTTTTACATTTTTTGTCACCCCGGGTTGGTTTATGCTTGTAGGTTGATTGCACTCAGTTTGCGTCAAGATTGGAAGAAGTTAACAGGCTAGAACCAGCCGGGGCTATTCCCTTAAGGTGCATCATCTAGGAAACCCTGCCTTTTGTTGGCCCTTTGCCTCCGCCTTCCCTGGTGTGCGCTCGTCCGGGCCTGGGGAGACTTTCTCAATTGCGTTTTTTGGACCCAAGCCACTTCAGAGCAGGCAACCTACATACTAAGCATACGTATGATTTGTCACGTCGGATCAAAGGTTAATAAGCTTTGAGTTGTGGAGTATTGGGGGTTCTGAGTAATGGATATGGGTTCTGAGTAATGGATATGGGTTCTGAGTAATGGATATGGTTTCTGAGTAATGGATATGGTTTTTAAGTATTGAATTAAGGATGTTATGGGTATGTTTGGATGTAAGCCATATTCCATCTCGTCTCTTTACCTTGGTGAGGGACAGGAGCGGATCTCACCCATAACTTAACTTACTGCGACGTGATAATGAGTATGCAGTGAGAATATATAACTATTCTCACTGCATAATTAATTAGCACGGAGCTGTATAAATTAACTCCACATACATGCCTTATTGCATAACGTCGTTCGGAGCGTCGCGAGAAGTCGAGTTTTGCCCCACCCCCCTCCCCTGGTGGCGGTGCTTTTCAGGTTCCTCTTCTCGCTGTTTACCTCATATCACAACAGTCGCGGATCTCACCCATAACTTAACTTACTGCGACGTGATAATGAGTATGCAGTGAGAATATATAACTAATATAAAAGTGAAGGAAGAGAGTAAAATATAAAGTCAAATGGCCATTTTATTTATAAATATCAATTGCTTATTGACCTGTGAAGTTACTAAAAGTTACTAAAGTTACTAAAAGCTTAAAACTGATTTTCACTGAAAAAGCAATTACATGAAGAATATATAAATGACACGAAAAAATTATACACTCCTGGCAAGATGAAAGCGCCTGGACGTCAGAAACTTTAACATTGAAAAAGGAAAAAATATTTTGAGCAAAAGAAAAAGAGAATAGACGGATACATTGTTTGATTGCTGGAAGAAAGGAATTCAAAAAATTAATTGAAATTAAATCACTACAGCGTATACAAGAGGTATGTATTGTCTGTCATTAGACTATTATTGCTTTGTTGGCAATGCTAGCTTTGCGCTTTTTTGCAGGAATTTCACCATCATCCTGAGCTGGTTCTTGGCTGTCAGAAATATCGAACTCTTGATACTGAAATAAAGAAAGGTTTGTGTCACACAGTGTTAAATACAGAAGGCATTAAATGTATGTTAGTAAACATTGCAAGCGCGGATCCAGGGGTGGGGTTTGCAGAGTGCTGTATACGGAGTGCATGGACCATCCCCTGGGCCGGAACTTGAGATAAAGGGACCATGGTGCCATACCTTTGGTTTTGATATTTTTAAACGTACGTAAACAATATAAGATTTTTGCGGCGTTAAAGGCACGAAAGAACATGCATCTGCAATTTTTCGCACTTAAACAGCAATCTTATGCTTCTTAGCAGGATATTGTTTATGTATCAGGAAGGGAAATCCCACTGAAGAATATCAGCACTTAGAAACAAAAGGCTTGGCACGATGTTATTAAGATATGATAGACTTGCTTTACATGTTATTATGAACCAAATATATACCCCATCGATCGTAGCTATTGCCTTTTTTGCGCTTTTAGGTTTTTCTTTTTTCCCCTTAGAAACTGTGGCTTGGTCTTGGCCCTAAGAATTAAAAGTAGCAGTAAAAACGAAATTACAATAGCATACAATAAACAGATTCCTTTTGAAACGATAACAGTATGTATATTTTCTGTGCCTCTTTGGTTTTTATCGAACGTTTTGCTTTACCGACCTTCGTTCTTTTTGGACGTAGTTTCCCAGACAAGTTTATTTGCGAAGCTTTCTCTGTAATGACGTCAAGATTATGAGGCTAAAAATGGTAAATGAGAAGCTAGATCAAAATCGACTTCATTGGTTACCATAATAACTCACTCACATGCACTCAATCACCCGCACCCACCTAGCCATCCATCCAATTGCAATAGGCCAACCAACCAAACGACCGACCGACCGACCAACCGACCACCAACACAACAAATCGACCTTAAGGAATATTGACATTTTGTCTTTACTTGTACAGATAATTTACAGGAATTACCTTGAGAATATTCCTTCCTTCATTTTGCATGTATGCTTTGATATCACCCGAACTTAACTTGGCTTTGTTGACGATTTTTCCAAGTCTATTAATAAGATAATTTATTAGTCATTAGAAAAAACCTACTAATGGTCTATCACCAATCGAGCCCTGTGATTGGCTGAGCTACTAGGGGTCTATTAGTGATAGACCTCTAGTAGCGAAAAGCGCCGGTTTTGAAAACCAAAAAATATATATTTAAAGCAAAATCCAAAACTTTTTGCAACCTTTTATTGGACCGATTAGTAGGTTTTTACTAAAACAATTAGACCATTCGGACTCGAGGACTAATTGTTAATTAGTCAATTTATTATATCACAAAAAAAAATAAAACAAAAAAGCCAGTGAAGTTTCAAACATTATAACATGTCCATGGTAAACGACCAATCTAAAACTAGGTGCGACAGCTTGTGTCACCTATAATTAAACAAGAATTTAATTAAGAAGTGACTGGATGCTGAGTTACCTTTTTCCCTTAAGTGCGCTACGAACAAAACCTTCTTTAGTAAGTCTGGTTATCAAACCATGAGCCACACTCATCTCGATCCCTAGATTAAGAAAAACTGATTATGTTGACATGCTTATTCCAAATATGAAAAGAAACCCGTGGTATTCCAAGTTCATTTTATAGATATTAGAGCTTGAATATTTAATCTAGAACTCGACAAGGTTTTGAAGAAATAATGGTGGAAACCATGCTTTGTAATGCAAAAAATGCATAATTATTCTGTTCACTCCATGAACTAGAATCCAAATAAGCTACCGTCAAATTAAAGTCTAAGGTTTTGCCACTTAAAATAAATGCGACCCGGGTTCGAGTCCCACCGGGCTCGGTGTCGTGTGTGAGAAGAGTTAATTGTTGGTTCTCTCCTGTGCTTTGAGGCTCCGGGTTTTCCGGTTTTCCTCCTTCCGCAAAAATCAACTTCTATATTCCAATTGGAATTTCAGTGGATGAAGAGCAACTCTATGGAAATGTCACTGCTAACTCCTATTTTTTTTTTAATAACTTGAAATGAATGGAAATACTGACCCAGTCGCCGGGAAAGGCTGGTAGGCAGAATTCTACTCATCTCACTACACGCAGAAAGAGCTCTGCGCCAAATACACCTGGCCTTGAATGAAGATAAAAAAGACATTAAATAAGAAATGCACAACACTCGACATCTATTAATCTTGTGAAATAATAGGCCCTTTTAGCTTGGGCGTAATTTGTTTTCCCATTTCAGACTAATGTGTCATTCCCGATAGACCACTTGCACTAAACCACTACCTGGGGGTAGAAACAATGAAAAAGTTAAAGGGCACTTGGATGAAAATCGATGAAAATTGAAAATGACTTGAAACTTGGTTAAACTTATCTATATGGTCACAATAATAGCAAAGCAACATATTTTCTTCACAGTCAAAAGGTGGCGGATAAAAATTATCAATCATTTTAGCCTCTAAATTGTAAGTATATGATGTCATTTACTTAAACCTATTGTTCTCTCAGCTTTTAAACAACATTTCTCAACTCCAAATGGCTAGAATTTTTGATTTGTATTATTCGGACTTTTAAAAATTAGGGCGTTTTCATCCAAGTGCTCCTTTAACATGATCAAGAGAATTTGAATCCTTGTTTTGACCCCTAGATTGGGAATTAGTGCAAGGCTGAGCATGAGAAATACATGAATATGGATAGAAGGTATTTTGTTTAGCAGGGTATGAAACAAAAAGTGAAAGAATTTGATTGATTGATTTTCTTTATAGTGCATTTTAATTAGGATTTAGGATTTCCAATGAGGGGTCACTCCCAATCCCAATTAACCTCAAAAAATCATCCATTCCTCCCCTCCCCTCCCCAAGACACATGCATCTTACAAAGAGTCGTCACAGACAATCTAAACGCTGGCCTTGGACACGCACTTCTTAATACAACAAAGCAATAACTCAAAGACAAGGAAATAAAAGTTTTTTTGGGGTAATGATTGATGATAATTTTTGATGATTCATATAGCGCCCTTTCTATATTGTTATAATCAAAGGCGCTTAATAATGGCAGCTTGACTAGAGTTTGCCGAGTGTCATAAGACAGCGCTTTACCTGAAGTGCTGCCGGATCAAGTTCTCTCAACAACGGATCTGTACAGTCGGACGCCCCTTTCTTCTGCTTATTAATAAAAGTAAGATCAGATTTGACAGCTTTTGTTGGTAAAACAATATCAATATGCCTGATTTTAGTGGTTACCACATATCAAAAGATAGCGAATAATGACAGAATATCTGATATAACTCAGTGTCTTTATACTGCCTTGGGGGTCCCGAAGGGGGGGTCCTAATCCCATTTCCAAGCACAAAATTTTGCAGAATCCCAGTCCCAGTCATGGCTAAATCCAAGTCCCAGTGCTTGAAATCCCATTTTCCCAGCCCAGTTTCAAAACCATATCGGATTATTTCAACTTGAAACTTGATTGACAAAATAAACAACATACCTTTGAGCAGGTGGCACAAATATGCAAGTCAGGAGCCTCGTCTTCCTCTAGGATTCCATAGCATACAGCGTGCTGCCATGTGTTACAGTTAGCACACATTATCATCAGACCGTCATCCTAGAACAAGGCGAACAATCTTTTTATGACTACTCAACGTTCACTCCTAAGATTTTTACATTAAATGCATGACGCAGCCACTTCTCGACACATCATCATAGAACGTATCACTGAATATCGAATATTTTATCCATGTTTGATTATGCGTGATATAATGAGCGTGAGATGATGCTTACAGGTATGATCTTCGTGATGAAGAAGTCAGTCTTCTGAAAAATATCCTTGCAGTATGCTAATTTCTTTTTTTAGATTTGAATTTTCCATTGATTTATCATGACGAAGGTATATGGAAACCTTAACTGACTATTGTGTATATACTTACTCAGTTATACATTAGTATTATATTCGGTCATCAAGTGAGAGGTACCTCATTATAGCTGCATGCACAGTCCACTTGTAAGATTTCATCTTCTTCATTGTGGTCCTCTTGTTGGTCCTCGCCACAGTTAGACGTTGGTGTGATATTTTTCTCATCAGGTTTTAATCCTGCTGCTGATTCATCCATGGCTATTGCATATAAAAACAAACACACAAAAAGTTATTTCTATATATTTATTTTTTTGGAGGAATAATTAAAATTATTTAATGAGTTGACGATCATTGACCTTACATGGTATATGTGGACTTTCAGTAGGAACTTGATCACATTCCATGTCCATGTTAATAGATGCTAAAAATATCAAGAAAAGAAAAGAAAAAAAGGACATTCACAAGAGTAGAAATAAACAGGGGTGGCGGTGGAGGAGGAAGGTGGAGGGGAAAGAAACTGTAGCAAGAATAGGAGGAAATATTTGCATGAGCGATGTATTTGCAAATTATAGTACCAAAACGTACGTTTCCCTAATAACAAGTAAAAAAGGGATCCTGCTGCTCTCAGCCAAACCTACCATTTGAGTCCATTTTCGTAGAATCTGTTGGATTGATAGAACGTTTTTGATTTTCATCCCTAGTGCCATCGTTGATATCCTTGGGAGTTTTCTGAGTGAGAACAATGACATGACAAAACTTTAATAATTTGATTTTTGCTCTACAGAGGCTCTCCCGCTGCAGTGTTTCTTGGTCTTAGATTTCATTTTCGCTGTTAATAAAACCTAATTAAGAATGAACGAATAACTGAAGCGAGAGAGCTTCTAAAAACCCAGGGTAGGTAAAAGGTCACCGCAACAGTACATTAAACCTGGATATTACCGAGTCACCATGATAAACAAGGAACTAAAGAACTGTATATATTATCAAAGACATTAACCTTGTTGTGATGTGAGTCAGTTTCTTCAAGCTGCTCATCACTAAGTAGCATGTCAGCATCTTGTCCACTAGTAGCAGCAGTACTGTCTTCATTGTCGTCTTCTTTGAAGTCAAACTGATGGAGCTCTGTCTTGATTCGAAGTTTTACTCTAGAATTACAAGACAATACTGAGCTTATTCTTCCATCAAAGCTGACTTACAAAGCACTGGTAGTTTTATTGTGTTACTGAGTTAAACCCTTCTTGAAGCAGATTTGACTGAAACATTAAAGGGTACGGCACAAGGCACGGTCACGGTAAGGGAACTGACGACATCCTTTGAACCAGACACAGCGTGCGAGATCAAGATTTTGCTCAGTCTCAAATGAAAATGCTTGTGTAACACGACGGAAATTAGTATAATTACATAAATTAACATAATTATATTCTGAGTCAGTGATAGTTATTATTTGTTATGTACGTCACAAAATGCTGGGACCTTGACAATGGAGAAGTACTACTTCAGGTTAATTAGAGTTACTTAAGGCTGTTTACCTTTACCTAGCACCCCTTTGGGAAATACGAATCTGTGTTTATACGTGTGCAACACCTAGGCCACGTAGCCTGATTCCATGTTGCACCTGTCATGAGCATACACTGCTACTAGTGGTTGTACCCCCCCAGGACGCACCCAATGTTGCGTCAACCTTTTCATGCTCTTAATCCTCAAGTTCTACTGGAAGTACTAAACCTGTTGTTGAAGTATGCATATCAATAGCTGTCAAATGATTTTTCCTCACTACTGGTATATGTTTCGTAAACTTTTACAGCAGGATTAGAACCCTTCCTTTTCATAAAACATTTTCAGTTTAACATGTTTACTCTAACGTGAATCAGGGAGAAATTGATTTCACTGCAAGCTCACTACTAGGTGAACTAGCCAATCAGAGTTCCCCTGCACTGACGTCACATTCTCCTTGTTTCGTTAGCTACTTAAACCCTAGAATTTGCTAGTTAAAGTTAGTTGATAAATGAGTTGATATCCACCACTGAACTCAATGTACTAAACCAAACCAATGAAGAAGTCTCTACCACACGAGCAGTCAACCCGTAACACTTGGCCAGCAAAGCAAATTATTTCTTATAGTACCGGTTAGTTCTTCCGGCACAGCCATGCGAAATAGTACATTATTAACGGGCAACAAATCGTGCAACTTGTCGTTATAACTTTGTAGCATTGAAAGTTTCAGAACTAAGGTTGCCCGTATATATACAGCTATTTGTAAAAAGGTTGGTGAGTGTTTTGTTGCTTGGTGCATACCAAGCCCGAAATGCAGTATGGGTTATGTTAATTCAATGAGCAAAAGCTCCCATCAATACGGAATTTTCCCAGACTTTGTCTACAGGTTTTCAGTTTCCCGCATATTTTCTTCTGTGCTGACATTATTTACATATGAATATAACACATTTCAAGCTTGGTATGCAACATGCACCATGCAACCAGCAACATGCAAGAAAACTTTCTCCAATTTTTTTTGAAATAGCTGTATCCCGCATTCACATCAGGTTTTCTGGACGAAGTAAAAGCTCTATTGTTAGAGTCACAAAATTATTACTTACGTGTGAAATGGCTAGTCCATGATAGCGAAATTGTTGTTTGTATAAAAAAAGAAAGAAAGAAAGAGAAATATGTCAGTGATAGCTATGATATCCGCTCCAAAACTAAACTAAACCCATACCTTCCAACGAGCAGGGGTGTTTCGATCAGTTATGTTTTGCCGCAATTTTTTGTTGCGCAACATGACTTATCTATAAAAAATTTAGGTCGCTAATAAACTGTTTTTTTCCTGCAGTACTAATTCACAACACTATCATTGCAGTTTTAAAGGAGAAACAAGGATGAAAAGGATTTTCGAGTGCCCTAAATGAGAGGTTTAGGGAGTAGGATCATGAGATTACCGTGGACACATCTCCAACTTTAATATTCATTGGTTCTTCATGAAATTGAAAGTTATCCACCGTCGTTTCCTAAAATGAAGAGGAAAAAAACTTTCTCAGGGTGTGATAACACGTATTCTTGCGGAGGAGCATGAATATTCTTTTGATATGTCAAGTCATGCAGCTTGTCGCGCAACATGTTTTTTTTTTTTTACAATTAGTGAATGACCAAGGGGGTATAGGGAGCCCATGGCCCCCTCTTTTCAAAGTCCTTGATCCTCCACTGATACTCTTCGTAGCAAAGAAAATTTGTTGCGCGCGGAGTGGTAATAAGACTGAACAACAAATCCTGCATGACAAATTATACAATAATTTTGCGCGCATCACCACAGCAGCTTAAAAGCTATTGCCTTTTCATCTTGTAGAACAAGAAAGCCAAAAAATAAGGCGGTGAAGAAAAATATATTATTACCTTAAATCCCGGAGGCTGGTATGTTGACGGAGTCACTGGAAAAATTAGATGATTGAAAATTAAATATCTCGCATTAATTTGCCGGCCTTTCTTCATGACATAATGAGAAATTAATTATATATCTATAATTTTTTTAGAAGAAGAAGAATAAATGAAACACGACGACAAAGATGTGGTTAAAAAAGTATTGAAAGAAATTACGGTTTCTTTAGTTCGCATGCAGCGCACAGTCTGAATCACCAATTAAAGAATCATAGTCAACTACAATGCACTGCGCGCCTATATCATTGTAAACATATGAAATTTCCTTAGATTCGTTGCCGGCAAAATTGGTAATAACCTCACGAAAAGCGTAAACTACTTATCATTGTATTTTGTTGGTTTTAAAACTTTTAGTTTGAGTAACAAGACCGATGGAACTGGATTCCCAACCTTAACCTACAAAACCGCCATTTTCGCTGGCAGAGAAAATGGCGGATTCTATGTTTTCAATGCGCACTGCATTGTAGTTGACTAGGATTCTTGAACAACAATAGCTAAATACATAAGTTATGAATACCTTCATCATAATATAGCAATTTCATGGTCATCAACGCTTCGTCTAAAAAACAACACGAGGTTCTATATCATTATAATCTCTTTACTTTTAATTGTACAGAACGGTTCAAAGCCAGTAAATAGGTTCAGACAATAAATCAATCATTATAGTAATATGCGTAAAATATTTCAGAAACGAAACATACCAGGCAATGATGTTAATGTTTGCGTAAGGAGGATAATAGTCCTAAAAGATACGAAAATAATGTAATTCACAGAGTTAGAAATAAGCAAACAAAAACAACACACCACGAAATCAAAGTAAAATGAAAAGAAAGGTAATTGAAATATAATCACCTTAACAATCTGATGGTAGCCTTTTTGGTTTCTGCTTCAGTATAGGCACTCGCAATTTTATCTCCATTTCTGTTCAAAGATTTAAATTAAAATTGATAACCCATATTTTGCGTAAATCGGTACGTTACCCTGTTTTATGAATTCTTTGCGGAAATTAAAAATTTCGTGAAAATTCTTTCTCAGTCCCGTACCCAGGCCTTTTTGCGGAGTGCGGGGGGGGGGGGGGGGGGGGCGAGCTTGGTCAAAACGGACCACATTGTATGCAATATTTGATTTGGCGTAACCAAAATGTGGACCTTTGGGTCATGTAGGGGGGTGCGGACGCACCCCGTGCACCCCCTAGCTACGGGCCTGTTTCTGGTTGTGAAATACAAAGAATACATTGTAACTTCAAAACTACAACTACGGAATCAGTCTCCAGAAACTGTGTTGCATGTGCATGTCTTCTATCTATAATGGTTAAAGTGGTTGAAAGTATAAAAACTGACAATGAGTTTTAGCATTGAAACAACACTATTAGACTCTTTTCTGGAGGCTTTTGAGAGATATTTGTTTTTGGGTACCCGGAGATGATAAACTTAGCTATAAGTTTCATTATTTTCTAGCTATATATTACCTGAAGATGGTCATTCCGTCTTTATTGTAAGTAAACTGATAGGTGTAAACAAAAACCTTTGGTTATATAAGATTTTAATATACCATTCTTATACATTTTTTCATACTGATTCGGTAGTAACGGGCTGCCTGTTGCTCTATCGATCAGTAAACATGACTTTTTTTGGGTCAGACTAATAAGCAATCAGTTGAAAAAACCATCAATCAATGTGTCAGTCAGTCAGTCAATTTGCACCACATTATATACCTGCCACTTCTATAATGTTCAAAGCCAGTAGTCAAACCTTGAGGGGCACGCACAGGATCTAGGTTGACTGTAGATATTTTTAAAGCTTCGTGATATTTTCAATATGAGTACTAAACATATTAGTACATTACCTTGAATGTGTACGACTCGACAATACTCTGAAATGAAAATCATTTTGAAGAATGACGTAAGACATTAGCATGGCGAAGAAAAGTAGTAAATAGGCTGGGGACATAGTAATAATGAGCTTGCGTTTTGCTTTTTCATGCACATGTCTTTTCCCCGAAAGTGATTGTTGAACAACATTATTTGTTAGTCATATGTTCTCCAATAGTTCTAGTGCTTTTATTGCCAAAATTCTAACAGTAGGTTCATGCCCCGTATTAGGGTATTAAGGTAAGGACATTGCTCCTAGATAACTAAATAAATAAATATAATAGATAAATAATATCAAGCCAATGCATAAAACGTTATTCTTCTACTGGAATATTACCCTGCTTTCAACCAGTATATATTTTAGCATGATTGTAAAAGCATTAAAAGTACTTACATCAGGGCTCTCTGGATCCACGTAAATCTTGATCAAAAACAAAGAAAGATGTTACTTTAAATTAGCATTTGGGACGGGATCAGATCAGTATTACTTAGATATACAGTCATTGTCAATTAAAGACCAAAAGAAGTATTACGTGATGATTTGATAAGTAAACACAGTATTAGAATGCAAAATACAACAAAATGTACTTACCCCAACAATTATCATCCGTAACTATTAAAAGAATATTAAATAACGAATAGTTAACTTTTACTAATTTCGACTGGAAGAAAAAGGAGGGGAAGAGACGGGGGATGGGGGGGGGGGGGGGGGGGGGGATGGGGAGAAGAAAGAGAAAAAGAAAGAAAAGAAAAAAAAAGAAAATAATGATGGAAATCTTCATAATCTCAAAGGATTCGTATGGCTATAATGAAGAAAGCTATTGATTTCGTTTAAAATAACAAAGGTATACTTCGGTATTTTTGAATCAGTTACTAGTTGGTCGGAAAATATTCGGATAGCCAACGGCCGTTAAAACTACCACAGGGCGGCGTACCTACCATTTGGACAGTGGTCGGTTTTTTAAAAAAATGGTCCCGTTTTGTCGTTATCAAAATGCATGTGTACTTAATATTTTTTACCAGGGGGAAATAACTTTAGCTCAAATGCTCTTTTTGGTTTAGGATTTATTCGATAAGGGAATAATGTAAACATAGGGGATATAAGTAAGGATTTTAACTTACATATTTCTTATCTAATGCGTCAAAGCATCCTTTTAGCCTGCAATAATCGAAAATATAAAGATCGTTAAATTTCCAATTCATGGCCCAATTCATCTTTGGTCGCTTGTTAAAAACCAAAATCTTGTCGGTGTGTAAAGGCCCGTTTACAATGGCGGTTGTTACGGCAATGTTATAGGTGCGATTTTTGCGGTCATTTTGGTCATACTCAAAAAGTATTATTCATGCAGGACACCAAGATTACCTAGATAAATGTCTCTTTAGAAGCATAAGACAAATTTATTATATTTTTTAAAAAATCGTCACAAAAATTGAAAGTGTAAACGAGCCTTAATAGCCACCACCACCAGAATTCCTTATTTAATATGCATTTTCTTTGGCCAATCAATCATAGTAGCGTCAATTTACCAGTCTAATGTTAGTTCTCATATACTCTAAAATTTAGGTAGCTTATTTCTTCTTCTTTTTTTTTTTTTTTTTTGCTTATGGAGGGTTTGGTAGTAAGGAGGTTGAGGGTGATTGTATAATTAATTAATTAATTAAGAGAAGTTATTACTTTTTATGGTTAAAGTTCGAAAACACTGGCAGATCACTGAAATGAGATGCAATCAGATGATTTGTGACCGAATGACGCGAAAGCCTATAAGAAGTACGATTGTATAATTATTTGTATGACGTACCACTGAATAACTTGGCATGAACCAGGACATGCACTATCGTCTTTAAGTATCTTCAAATTAAGATCTAGGTAAATTTGAATATAGAATGAATATGAATTAGTACATGAATGTATAGAGCTTCAGTATATTGCAATTCCCACCTTCGTCTTGCTTTTCGTTTCATTAAATATTGATTATTACCTTCAAGTCTTCTGTCTCCAAATGCGTGCTCAGGAAAGATTGCCCTTGTAAAGATAACAATTTGAATACAGGAAAATTTAATAAAAATGAACTATAAATTTAACGTATTAAATTGAAGTAAATCCTTTACTGAGTAAAGAAAAAATGAAGCAAGAGTTTCTTTCAAGTTATTAATTTGACTTCTTGATATTATTATTATATCAAAATTAAATGAGTTTTAGTCATCCCTTTTTCGGTAATTACTCGTATGTGGCGGTGTGTATGCTAGTGTGAATTTATTATGATCATTTAATGATGTAGTAAAAAATTAATAGCCTTAAAGTAACCGAGATATGCACTATCCATTAAACCCAATGCATCCCTCTACCCCGGGACATATGCACAGGGCGGGGAATTTAATAAAAACGTTGAAGTTTTGCTGTTAAAATTATTAAAACTTAAAATTATTAAAAAAGTATGCGTTCAAATTCTCCATACATCCGTGCATCCTTTTAAATGCGCGTTTAATCCCGGTCTTTGCAGCGTTAATTTCCCGCCCTGTCCCGGTGTTCGGGGGTTTCAATTGACTAGTGCATTATCATTTCGGGCTACCTAGTACATGATCTTTTGTGTAAGTAATTTTTCTTCAACCACAACATACGTCTTCTAATAAATGTACGCCGGAATAAAGTTGTTGTTGTCGGTTGTTGTTGTTGTTGTTATTGTTGTTGATCATAATTACCGTGACACGGCCCGTATAGTACAGGGCGTTCCGTGTGTGGCTTATGCGCATAGGATTGATTTTGATAGAACAAGGGTATACGACCATATACTGGAACTATTAAAAAATGTCTATTTTTACTACAAGTACAGCTACCTGAGATATGTTATACTTGATACCTAAATGAAATAAATCAAATAAATGGTACATTTGATTAATCATATTCCAATCAATAATAAATTTTTTTTTTCCGTCTATTTGACTAGTACACTTTAACAAGTCATGGGTTGTTGATGGGTTTAGTATTTTCTTTCTATGCTTGCTATACTTTTTATACTTACAGCTACAGCCAGTAATTTCTTTACAAAAAGGGCGGATTGTTGTTCTATAAATAGAAATTACAGTGATGAACAACGAAATGATCAATAACTTGATCATTTGGCTCGTAGGTCAAGGGTGCATAGGCGGCAGAGCCTAGCACTTCCCCTCTTTAGGAATTTAGCTTTGCTATTTGTGACAGTGAAGTAATGTTTTTGGAGGTAAGGCGGTTTTTTGATGCTCCCCCCTCCCCCCCCCCCCCCCCCTCCCCTTGCATTTCTTCCCGTCGCTCCTGGGATCCACGCCAGGAAGAGGGTCTGGTGACACCTCCTGAGGATGACTTGATACTCTGTTATATTATATACATTTACTTTGTTATACTTTGCTTACCAAGTGTAAAAGTCCATTTTTCTCTCCTCTCATTGGTTAAGGGGGTGTCACAAAATGCACTGTTTTCCTACCCCTCTGCTAGCTCTTAAAAAGCTATTAAATCCACTCTTGTTATTCAGTATATTAAACTGAACAGGGGTTGGGATTTGAATAAGGTTAGACTTTGTTATTTGTTAGCTTTTTCATATTTCTTATCGAATTTTCACAGCCTGATGTAGGATAAAAAGAAATGGGAAAATGTGTCCAAAAAGTGTTGTTATGCGTGGTGTGTTAGTGTGCAGCCACCCTTCCCCCTCCTCCACGCGGATCCTACTTCCCTGATAAACATTTTCTTACCTGTAACTTGTTCCGGTGGAAAAATGCTTTCCCACTGCAATAACAACAAATAAATAATAAATCCGAAATAAAATATAAACTGATACAAACAAAAAAATTAGTTAATAAACTAATAACTTATTGTCTAACATTAGAACATAATACTGGACGCGAACAAATCAAGATACTAACAAATCAAGGTTCACATGAAACTATAAATAATTACAACAAAGTCTCATGTAAAACGTAATTTAAGACCAAAAGTGTAGGATTTGAGCTTAACATCTCTTGCATAAACTGATGAATATTGCAAATCATAACCCAATTAAGCTTACTTTAGAAAACCATCAACGAGTTCTTTCCATTGCACTGAAAGTCGTACAGGTAAACAATAAACTTTTAGACGTAGCGTACTATATTAACATACTCACGCTAACTGTCTTTGTTTGGTCCCTGACCATCTGTGCTGTTCCCATGACGGGTATTTTTTATCTAACTTGATTCTCTAAAATGGATAAATGCTAAAAAATTACATTGGCCTGTTATTTTTTGTTATTATTACAAGTAAAGCACCATGCACTCGTTCGCATATCGGGAGTATATTCCTTCCGACAGTGGCGACTAATTAGTACTGAACCATAAGCAAACTTTTCCGACATTTTTACTTGAGTAAGTATCAAAAACCAGGCAATAGGCTAACAAAGTTTTACTAAAGCATAAAGCTAATGTTGTGAAGTTCAAGTGACTAAACTGAGAACTCCAAGAGAAAGGTGATAAAACATTCTTACCTTTTTCCCCACTTAAGCAGAAAAACAAACCCGAAAGACCTTGGTTTTACTGTTTGTAATATCTGGAGATATCTGGCTAAGTTTTTTGGTACAAAACAACAACAGCAACAAATCTAAAACTCGAGCGAAACGAAAAGACGACAAGGGTCACTTTTCTTTGGCGGGAAATGCGACGCACGCGCGGTCCTTTTTTCCCGCCTAAAAAAATTGTCATATAACAACCACAGGAAGCCCAATTTAGATACTAGCCAGTGCTGAAAGCAAGGAACTGAATCAAATTTAAAAAAAATTCACGGCCGGAAGAAAGAGTTGATTGTGGCAAAAATACATTACCATCTTTTCCATGTCATTGATCTTTTCTATTGTGCTACAGCCAATTACTTGACCTTTTTTTCGATGAAATAGCAGTGGCAGGGTTTTTTTTAAATAATGTGACACATAAAATTTTACATTTGCGCTACATTTTTCGTTTGCAAAGACTGTTTGTGTTAGTTAGCATACTAGTTTCGCTCAAGATACAACACATTTTAGTGAACAGACAACTAAGATTTAATAAGGGTATAATTTCCTCTAGTAAAAGTGGGTTTCCTGTGCATAATTTCAGAAACATCTCTGCTATGTCGGTCACGTGGTTCAATATCGTGACGTTATTGGTCAACGCCTCACGCCCGCATCCGCTGTGTTTACAAGTGGTCACGCTGAATCAAACGATCAAACGTTCTTCGCGATTAGTTTTCCAATATTCCATTTGATTTAACTCCATTTTCCACCATGGTTTATAAACAAGAAAGGGGATGCTGTAATCTTTCGTGCATGAAGGTTCTTTATATGTTTTTCAATGTAATTTTAATGGTAAGTTTGTCGCAGAGTTTACGAACAGTTTTGCTGCCACCACTGAATTTTGTTGACTGCTCATCATAAGACTTACATCTGTCATGTTATAGTTTAAGTTAGCTTGGTCGAAAAATGAAAGCAAGGGCTATAAGCAATCTTAAGCTCATATATTAGGCAGTGGATAGCAACCCGTCCTTTAGTATTAAAGGTGACATTAATAATTACACAAATAAGCGGGAAACTAGCTGTCAAGCTTTGAACGAAACTATATGAGCTTAAGAACTTTTCTATCAAGTTGTCACATTCTAAGCTGCTAGAATCTTCGAAATTCAGATCACCGTTATCAGTGCATGGTTATTTCTTGGTATCATATATTCCTCTTTTTTTATCAGGAACATTTAACATAAAATCTATTCTGTTGTCAAAAACGTGAACGTTGTGTAGTATAGTTGTATAGTATTAAGACTCTTGGCATTCCTTACCAAGGCGAGTTTTGCAGGTCACGCATCCTGTGACCGGAAAATGCTAGTTTTTTTCTGATGCTATAAAGTTGAAATATGATTATTTAAAGTACATTTTGCACGTACAGGGATAGTTGTACGAGTTTGCAGTTATTACACATCATTAATGCGCGTCCAATACACATTTTCTCGTACGACATCTGCAGCATTAAAATAAGCATTAGAATACTTACAGTAGTACAACACTAGCACTAGCTAAGTTTTGTATATTTAGCTATTTATAATTTTTAGTAATATTTTTCATTTGCTTATATATAGTCATAATATACTTTGAAAGTTATATTATGACTTATATAGTAACTAGCAAAGCACAGTTTTGTTGTATCTAGGCATACAACAGAAATTTGTTTTCCTTTTTTACCATGAAGAATCATATAGATTACTAGTGACATTCAATATGGAAAAAAATCATATTCTTATATGTTTTCATTTTGGAATGATAAAGTACATACTTTGCATGGTTAAATGTAAACTCTTTTGCTATAAAGCACCATATATTAAATTAATGCCCTATAGATATAATTCATTTGCATGTGTTTTCCAGTTTTAAGGCCATGCAGGTATATATCATCCCTTTTAGAATAGGAGTATATTTATTTCAGTTTCATCCATATTAGTTTGTTCCCAAGCAATGTTGGTGAAAAAAGAAACAGTAGATTTAATTGTTTTATGCCACTTTACCACTCTGAGGAGGACGGAAAGCCTTACAGGTCTAGGATGCAATTACAAGGCAACCGACAGATCGAATTATATAGTTCTGTTCCCAAGCAATGTTGGTGAATAGATTTACAGTCAAAATGGCTGATCAAGTGTACCCCCTAGCATACATTAATGAAATCAATTGATAATTCGAATATTGAGATCATTATTCACTATGACTCCAAACTTGAAAATATATTACAGTATCTACTTGAGTTTTGATTGGATCCTTCAACAATTGCCATGCCACGGTAGAAAAACTGGATATAGCGTGATAAAATTAAAGAATCCTATTCTTAAAGGGGCACTTGGATGAAAACGCCCCATATTTTGAAAGTCCGAATAGTTCAAGTATTTAAGAATAATATGACTCAATCATGATTATGAAAACCAGATTGGCAAAAATTTTAGCCTGGGAGCCACTCGCAGTTGAGAAATTACATCATTTACTCACAATTTAGATGTTGAAAAAAAAAATTGAAAAAATTTATCATTTTTATCTGCAAATTTTGACTGTGAAGAAAATATGCTGCTTGGCTACTATTGGGGCCATATAGTTAAGTTTAACCAAGTTTCAAGGGATTTCCAATTTTCATCGATTTTCATCCAAGTGCCCCTTTAAGGGAATGACATGTGGTCTAAAAGGGGAAAACCTTACCCCTACATGTAGCTAAAAATGTCTATTGATGGATGCATGTACAAGCTTGTTGTTGATTATAGCTTAGTTCATTTATATATGTGCATTGTTAGAATTCTAAGACTTGCATACTATTATGTTTATATTCCAAGCTCATACTGTATTTTTTGTCTTTGTTTTGATTACACTAGCTGACAGGTTTGGGAATACTTGGTGTTGGTATATGGATAATAAGCTACAAGGGTGACTTTAACAGTCTCTTGACTTCTAATAATTACATCATTGTCCCTGGCTTGATGATTGCAGCAGGTCTTTTGGTTGTGTTTGTTTGCGTTGTTGGCTGTATTGCTGTCATCAAAGAAAACCGCTTCATTCTGGTTTCAGTGAGTACCATTTATCTTTGAACACCTAAAAAATTAATCATGATTTCGTGAGCGCGGGTTGAATAAATTACAAGCTAAATTCTAATTATGAATTTGATCGGTGAGTTACTGAGTGAGTGTGACGAGCAAAAGTATGGGTTGCAAGCAATCCCAAGAGAGTCAAAAGACAAAAACATGGCGGCCATTTTGGTGCCATTAACAATGGATGCTAATGAGAAATCTTTAAATTTGTTAAATTGCACCAACACTCCCCGAGAGGCCGTGAGGATATAATGTGCAAATCAAAGAATGACCACATTTAATGTATTTGCATACTGTTATGCACTGGCTTTTGCACAGTAAACCAACACATTTAATGCGAAGCTGTCTGATTTTGACAGCAAAAAGCCTAATATGCATAGATGAAGTATACAAATATATTAAAAGTAGTTATACTTTTGCCTATCTCACTGTAACAGTTCATTGCCCTGACTTTGATCAACCCAGAGGCTATATATGACTATAATAATAATAATAATGGGAAGTTCTTATATAGCACATTACACATCGTCTCAATGCGCTTTTTTCAATTTTTGACCAGTGGAGGACCTTACGGGCTGCATATTAAGGCGCTATTAGCAGCTGTGCAGCTTACAATCATGAGTGAATTGTTAGTAATTAGTGTTATGCCTCCAAATGGGATAGGCTGTTGAACCGGGAGACAATTCCCTACTCTTACACGAATAATTCAACAGTCAGGTTCTTTTATGTCCCCCACTATACTGGCTTTATATATAAGTTACTAGGGTGTTTTTCATTATTTAAAAAGGGACACCCCTATTTTCTTTCCAGATTTGAAACCAGCATGAAATTTGGGTTTAAAAAATTGTGATTCAAAACTTTTTCATGGATTTTTTTAATATATGGTAGGCAGACAACTTACTTTTTGTCTTTATTCCACATTAGTATATCATAATGCTGGTCCTGATATTTATTCTTGAACTTGCGACTGGGATTGTGGCTTTTATCTATCGCAGTGAGGTAAGCAATAATATTAAATGATGGACATAATATTAAATATATTTTAATAACATATTTTATTGAAATATATACATTTTTATCAAATGTTCACATTACAATATGTTGCTTGTAGATTTCAGATGAACTATTAAGGGGCATCAGAGGAAAGATGAATGAATATGAACTTTCGGATGATGTCACTAAGGCTATAGATAAGTTACAAAAGGAGGTAAACAATACATAATGTTCATTAGTATTCAAAGTCCTGAATAATAACTTAATTTTATAGAGGAGAGTGATTTTACAATGTGCTTTCACAATATATATGGTATTAGTGTTACTTAAGTATATTAAATATAACTTATTGGGATTTTGAACTGCCTCCGATATAGGTTTATATTGGCAGCTATAGTTGGGAACTTAGATCAGTTGTAGCTATCAGTAGCTAGTTCTGAACTTAGATCAAATTGGATTGGGTTAACTTAGGTTAGATTGGATTGAAAAGGGTTGGGTTGGATTGAGTTAATTAGGAAGGGTTGGGTTGGGTTGGATTGGGTTAATTGGGAAGGGTTGGGTTGGGTTAGATTGGGTTAATTGGGAAGGGGTGGGTTGGGTTAGATTGGGTTAATTGGGAAGGGTTGGGTTGGGTTAGATTGGGTTAATTGGGAAGGGTTGGGTTGGGTTGGATTGGGTTAATTGGGAAGGGTTGGGTTGGGTTAGATTGGGTTAATTGGGAAGGGGTGGGTTGGGTTAGATTGAGTTAATTGGGAAGGGGTGGGTTGGGTTAGATTGGGTTAATTGGGAAGGGTTGGGTTGGGTTGGATTGGGTTAATTGGGAAGGGTTGGGTTGGGTTAGATTGGGTTAATTGGGAAGGGGTGGGTTGGGTTAGATTGAGTTAATTGGGAAGGGGTGGGTTGGGTTAGATTGGGTTAATTGGGAAGCGTTGGGTTGGGTTAGATTGGGTTAATTGGGAAGCGTTGGGTTGGGTTAGATTGGGTTAATTGGGAAGGGTTGGGTTGGGTTTGATTGGGTTAATTGGGAAGGGTTGGGTTTGATTGGGTTAATTAGGAAGGGTTGGGGTAGGCTGGGTTGAAAAATGACCATCTGGACTACTTACAGTATTTTCAAAAGTACCATCAGCTCACTTGTTTGTAATCATTTTATTATACAGTACCATTGCTGTGGAGATATTGGAGCAGATAGTTGGAACAGTACTTCCTGGAAGCGTGAACGCAGAGGCAATAACACTGTGCCTGATTCTTGCTGTAAAACCTATTCAAGAAATTGTGGACTGCGTGACCATCCTTCTAATATCAATAAAGAGGTATGCGCTGTACACTTATTGTCACCTGTGCATAGGTTGATAATGTAAATCTCATTATTTTATAATGATTTATTTAATTAGTTCATTAATGGTAAACATTTAAAGTTTTTGAGTTTGCATGGTGTTGCTATATTTGTAATCAATAATTTTTTTCAATCCTGTCAGCTTTTGAAGTAGCTGCCTACAAATTAATGGCCAAAAATGTATGCAGGTCAAATTTTAATAAACTAAGGTGGTTTAGGACTTGTAGATCCTGCAATTAACTTTTCTTCAAACTTTGCCTACAAAAAGAACTTTATAGGTGAAACTCAAAAATGAAATAAAAACTGGGGGTCATCATGCTTGTTTTTTAGTTAAGGGGGGTAAACTGGAGTTTTTTGTATATTCTATTGCTTTATTTAGTCTGCTCATTCGAATATTAGCAGACCTCGTTAGCATATAAAACTGGCAGCAATATGAATTCACTTTATAAATCTATTTTTTTTTTTTTTTTCAATTTTCTTTAACTTGTCATAATTTTTAAACTCACTATTTTTTTTACAGGGCTGTCTTACTATGCTGGAAGCTTTTTTCAAAGAGCAGTACTCTATTTTGGCTGGTGTTGGTGTTGGGATTGGGCTGTGCCAGGTATGTCTATATAAATAATGGCCTTCCAGCTGATCTGAGAAATAATATTAGCCAATCAGAAACGAGAGAATTTGCAAAACTGAGGTGTCATCCTTAGTAGCCATTTCTTTATTTTATTTTCTCATTTCAATAATAAATATCATAGTAAATATATACGAAATATAAAAAACTTCTCCAGAAAATCTAGATTTATCTCAGATATAAACTTTTGTAAGTCAATTTTCCCAGGCTGTATGACACCTCAGTTTTGCAGTGATGTCATTTCCATAGAAGAAAACAAGTCTACCCAAAACATATATTACCCTTAGTTTTAGAATCAATCCCAGGTTAACTGCACTGATACATTATAATTATGCATGAGGGATGACTGCTTGCTTCCCTCTGACTGATATGGATAGACATGCATCAGCGGCGGAGGAAGCTGAAAATCATTGGGGGGCACTACAATTTTTAAAATACAAATTCCTTTTAAAATGTTTGTGATTTATAGTTTATGATTTATCCAAACCACAATTTTTTGGGGGCAGTTCCGATTCCGCCGCCCCCGTGCACTCAACAAAGAGCAGTTAGAATCAATGGTACAACTACACTATATTGCTACACCTGTTTTTATCATGTTAGAATAACATACCTTGTTATTGTTTTCTAGCTTTTTGGAATCATTACAGCCATTGTCCTCTTGCGATACATTCAGATGTACTGAAGTCATCATGGTACTCACTGCATGGACTTGTCCTGGAGTAAAATCACAGATAAATTCATTTGTTTGCGCATGTTGTATTAATAGTCCTACCTTATGTAGCATAGAGCTGTTGTAACCCTTCATTCCCCTTATTAGACTAGAAAATTCTACACTTTCACATTACCCATAATACATTGCGGTTTGGGGGTAACCAGGGTAAAAACTGCATATTGTGCTGAAGGCTGACCAGAAGATGTTGTATCTTATGATATTAAAAGATGGATAAGACACAGCTAGAAAGAAAGAAATTTGAAGAAGTCCATAAAGTAAATTTTGAGCACTACTTTATGAGTCAATATATTTTCTGTAACACTAAACTGCTTGATGTTCTGAATGTGGCAAAATAACTCGGAATGAACTGATAATCAGTATTTTACAGATGATCAAAGCAGGAATAGTGTACATTCGATTAAATAACATTGAATTTTATGACACTATTTAACCGGTTACCCTTAAAACCGCAATGTGAAAGTACAGTAAAAAAATAAGAAAAGTAATTTGAACAAGATTCTGGTATTAGTGGCATCAAACTAGAGCAGTTTTCGTATGACTTTGAAATACTTACGGTACGGACCGCGCCTTGCCGTGACCGTGTCAGTGACGTGCCGTGTATGAAAAATTCGAAATTCCGTGCCGTGTCCTCCGCTCCGTAACCGTGCCGTGTGCCGTGACTTTTCACACTCATACGAAATCTTCTCTATAATGAAAGGAATGACATGAATTAATGTACTATCATGCGAATAGAAACACAGACTGACTGTTTGTGACACAGACAGGTCTAGTATTAAATTGTGTAAATGCGTTGGTAGTAATACATAAATCTATTATTACCAGTTATACAATGGTTTCTCGTGGCATACCGGGAATATCCCACGAGTCATTTGTAGTTTCTAGTATAAACACGAGCCTTTAGGCGAGTGTGTATACAAAGAAAATACAAGAATACAAGTAACGAGTAGACCATATTCTAAGAGTAATTTTTACTAGAAATTTCTAGGTGTATGATGTTATAGATATCATAAGCGATAATAATACAAATAGTATCTTCTTCAATGTTAATAATTTTAACTAATTTCAGTGTATCTGTACATTTTGATACATTTTAAGAATACTTACTTTTGGATAATTATATTAATTCATTGCATTATTTTTATAATCATAAGAGCACATGGTTTCCCTGTTACTGTTCAGGGCCGTAGCAAGGGGAGGGTCCATTTCCTTTGGTGTATTTGCAAAATATTTTCCTCAATAAGAGACTGTTCACTGTTAGGGGAGAGCTGGTGGAAACTGAAGCATTTCTTTTGATATTTTTATAGGGCAGTAAAAGGGGAGTTGGAACCATTAACTTGACTTTACGTTCTTGTTCTTGTTACAAATAACTTTTTTACTTTATACGTAACCTGAGCCCCAGGCTACTGCTAATAAAGGTAACATTTAAAAATTAAACTTTTAAGACTTTTGATGTGATCTTTAACAGTTTCTTAATACACCAGTTTCACATTCGATGGAAACCGCTGTTTTTGAAGACCACAGACTCATTTACACAGGCTTAGCCTCGTTTATAAGTCATCTATTCAACGACGTTATTAAAAGTCCGTGGGATTTCAAAACATTGGTATTGTTTAACTTACACATTCTTTACATTACGGTTGACTTTTGCAAATCATTAGCAACAGCCAACTGTAATGTAAAGAATGTGCAAGTTGAATAATACCAATCCCACGGACTTTTAATGGTGTATTTGAATAGATGACTTATAAACGAGGCTAAGCCTGTGCAAACGAGTCTGTGTTCTTCAAAAACAGCGGTTTCCACCGAATGCGAAACTGGAGTATTGGCTCTTTCACCCGAAAATCGGTTACTATTGCAGCTCTCAGTAAGCTAACTTTGTGTCAGCGGATGGATGAAATGCGATAACAGTGATATCTGCAAAGCTCACTTTGTTGAGTGAGATCCTCTTTTGGAACCTGGAAATAGACTTCACGTATATCAGAGATTGTCGCAGCATTGCATTCTGGGACTGCTATTTCAATCAAATAACACCAAACAAAAGACCCAAAAAACATGCGTCAATTATTGTAAAAAGACAGAAAGAAAATGTGCAATGTGTAAATATGGAACTACCGAAATTGATCGATGATTTTAACCAAAAGCATTTTGCACAAACATAAATTCCTTAGGCACAGGGCAATGAATTTGATTTCCTAAACCTCCAAGAATAATTGCATCAGTGTCAGTTTAAACTACTGTTTTTGCCCTTTTACGTAGGACAAAGAGCGCGTCCTTACTCGACTGTCTTCAGCCATCTGAATCCGAAAAAAAAAATTGTTTTGTTTTGTTTTTTTCCTGACGGACGTCGCATGTATTGCCTGATTTCAGGCCGAGAAAAGAAAACTGATCATAATAATGGTTCAATTTGCGTTGGAACTGCGCAACTACTCTTTTTGAGAACAATTGGCGCAAAAAAAGAACAAATTCTGAGCTCCATTTTTTCTTTATCTCCTCAATGTTTAATCTGCATGTGTAAATCTCCTTCTTCTTTCTTGTGATTTGCGTATATTTTCTTTCAAAACAAGTATATGCAATAGTCTATATTACCGACTTACGTCCGGAAACAACAATAGCTTAGTCCCAGCCTCTCTATGTTTGAAATCAGGCAGTAACGAACAACTCGGCATAGCAGTTCAAGTATGCTTGTTGCAGTGGTTGGCGATGAGGTAAAAAACATACATGCATGTCAACACTAGAGCGGTAAGTACGTTCTGTCTAGACTGCAAGACAACCTTATACCAACCTTGCTTGCGGGGGGCGCGAATTAATTCCTACGCGTGTTTAAAATTTTATGCGTGCTTTATTTATCGATGGCTTGTATTAGCAAGGGAGTTCAGTATTTGAAGACTTTACAGTGATAATACACATATTTAGATGTATAATAGTAAAAACCCGTGATGCATTCTGGTCTTACTTGAATTTTGCACTTGCATTTTTATAGTGGTACGTTAGTTCAGTAGTAGTATTATCGAATTAACTCAAAGAAACACGTTTTACAAGTTGTTGCTTTACAGTTTTAGTTCCAAATTAATGTACGTGGACAGGTGGAGAAGCCAAAAACTTGTATGGCTTCTCAAACCATCTTTTCGTGGATATTGGATGAAACACTTGAAGGGGAGGTGACGTAGCGGTGAGAGCACTCTTCTCTCACCACGTCCTATTCGAGTATAGTTTTCAGGTGGGCTCTCCTGTGCTTTGAGGGTTCGTCTTCTTGCTGTAAGCCTTCGTCATGCAGGATGGCTAATAAAGTCAAGTTCACTGCTTCAGCCGCGTATCTTAATGAAACTTACCTTTTTCAGTGATGAATAGGTCATATACTGACCTGAGTTTCAGATAGACTATTCTAGCTGCAAATGCAGCAGATGCGCACTAGTTAGTCTACTCTGGACTGTATTATTGATATGGAAAGTCGACTTAAAACCCATTGGGTTCAGCTCAGTTCAGTTGATATCTTAGCATGGTTCTTCTTCTTTACAGCCTCAGAGTTCTCGTTTTTTTCTCCGCTACTAACTAAATTCATATCTTTGGTTCCTTTCTCGCCCTTTTCTGATAACGATGGCAAAGTTCACAATTAGAATAATTTTTGTTGAACTTTATCAGACAAAAATGAATGATGAAAGGAAACGAGTTGACCTTCTTCGTTTAGTTCACGGTTCACATCAAACCCGTGCACGCTATGTCCTGAGAACCTTTTCAAGGTATTCCTTCAATCATTATTTTCCCCGTTATAGAGGGGGGAAATCCGCAGGAAAAAAGGGGCCAAAAACAGTCCGGTATGCTAAAAATCCTGCTATCTGATTGGCTGTTGGAGCTGGCGGTATTTTCTATCATTGCCCGCGGTCTGGCATCACCTGACGTCATCCGTGCGCGCATGAGATAACGGATTGCTAAACAACAAAAAAACATTACAAAACAAGCGGAAAAGGAAATCTGAAAAAAATTTTTTTAAGTGATTTACCGTCCTTAACTGTCTGGATATACCCTGCGATCAGGGGGGGGGGGGGTGGGACTGGGGAGGAGAGGGGGGAGGGAGAAGCAGGAGAAGGGAAAGGCTCTCCCTTCTCCCTCTTTCCCCCTCCCCTTTTCCCTTTCGTTCCCCTCTCCTTCCCGTCCTCTTGAGAGCCTGTCCATATAGGGAAAAACTGTGTAGTCCTAGTTTCTCATTTCGTTGGGCAGAAGCCGTAAATTGATACAAAGGTGGCTTAAGGTCAGGTGGCGTTAATCCTCTACTCACGAGGATTAAATCAAGTGCTCATTTGCTTTTTTTTCAAACGATTTTTCGCATAGTTATGAATTATTTCATCCCCATGAAAAATCTTCCATTAGACCAGGTATAAGTGTAGGCCATGGCCTATTTTATTCATATTGACAGTGTTACTCAGTACGTAAGACATATAAAAAAACTCCACAATTTGCACAGAGTTCAAAGAGTAATTTTCATCTAGGCCGGCTTCTCGATTGAATTAGAATAAAGAAGTTGATTTTTGCGGAGGGAGGAAAACCGGAGAACCCGGAGAAAAACCCTCGAAGCACAGGAGAGAACCAACAAACTCTAACTATGCCCATGTTGGGAGCGCACGCGCTAATACTATTAAAGCCTGACTTAGCCTGAGGCTACTTCTTGCCTCGAGTCTGTCAAGTAGGACATGTATCAAAATGTATGCTATCTAGATCAGGTATTGTTTTACCAAAGACCTTTATGTTTAACATAACCACAACACAAACCATGCTATTGATGTTAACGTATCATGATTAGAATTGTGACCCAATGGAATGACGGCCTTGTAAACATATGTTCAGCGGACCATTGATCATGGAGTTACGCGTTAATTTGATCACGTCAAGAAAGATTTATTGATTTATTGATCGTACGTGTTCGCAAAATAATTCTTGCCTCAAAGAACCAGTCATTGGCTACTCCCCAAATATTTATTATTAAAAATCATACCGATTTCAGTAATGCTCTCTTTAAAACAATTATTCGCTAAATGATTTTCAATGATTTTCAATGCTTCGGCTTCTAGTGGAAAGCTTAAGGGATTAAAAGATCGTGAACATGTCTACAGATCTAGAATAAATGTTGCCTGGAATATTGGCGCTCCCACTTGTCAAATCAAAAAATGGTTGTTCTTACGATGAAGTGGAACACTTAGGAGGCTGATCGAGGTGCCAGTAGAATGATGAGTCCTGAATACAATGAGTACTACAGCAACCCTTTCCTTTGTTCGGCTCGTCATTGTAACTTACTTACATGACATGTTTTTTGAGATGCCGGCGTTGAAGTAATGAGCTGAGAATCCTTAAGAATTAAGGTAGTAATCCCTCCAGACCAACAATAAATGTACAATAAATGCACAGATAAAACACTTGATAACCGATATGCACAGAGGCAATCAAAAAGTATATATTGTATCTATATTGTGTTAGTGTATCTTATAGCTAATGTTAATGTAATAAGTTACTTGATCAGCGAGTAGCTAGCGAGGTGTAGCGGCTTCTGACTGATTGATTTCTATAGTGCTTTCTTTGTATAGAATATTTGAAATTTAAAATTTTCAGGTAAAAGTACTGGCAAATGAGGATCAATGAGTGGGCTTAACAGATGACATGACTTGTGAGTCAACTAAATTTCACTGCCTTATACACTTACCTTGGCCTTGCTACAGAAGAAACTTCAATGACCATTGATGCTGGCGACCCTAAGCTTTCTTTTGCTTTGCCATCACTGAAATGTTAAGGTTTTCCAAAGTTTATGATACGCATACAATAAATACCGATATGAATGTAATCCTTTTCTTTCTCATATTTCATTGAAAGGATTATGGTCCATGGGTACGTTACCCCCCCCCCCCCCCTCCCCCACAATCAGGCGGGAATACGACGGTTCAGGTTCCACTAGAGTGACTCGGTTAGCACGTTTGTACGTTAATGTGTACAGTTCAATGTCTAATTTTATTCAAAGCAGTCCTCCACGATATGGATATAGAAAACCTGTCACCATCAATAATGCATAAAAGAACATCGAATAACCTTAAGCTCCCCCCCCCCCCCTTAAAGGAGCAATGACGTCCCCACCCAACCCCTGCCCACCCTTCCTGAGTACTGGTTCCACTTCCAAGTCATTCATCAGGTTTTACTGTCGGCATTTCATTCATTCCCGTGCGAACACTACATGCGATCGCGAACTTCGTCAGTCATTTAAGTGTAGTTCACCCGGCGTACTGAGCTCATTTAGACATCGCACAAGCAGCAAATAAACCTTGCGGTTTGGGTTTGTTGACCTAGTGATAGCCAACCATGGACAGAGAAAGACATTTGGAACTGCACTCAAAGAAGAAAAAAGGGTTAATCAACTTGGAATGTCTGAAGATTCCTATGATTATGTTCACATTCCTTTTCTGGGTAAGTCATGCGAATTTTAAAACCTTTTTGATCTAGACTAAGATCAGTTTTTCATTTAAATCAAAAGTAATTTTAGTGTTCTTGGTAGACAGTTAATATATCCTAATATTATCTATTTATTTGGTTTGTTTGTTGGGTATTCACTCGGTCTGTTGTGTTGCACGTAGTGTAGTACGCAGCTGGGTGCCATGGGATTCGATTCATAAAACACCAACCCATAGAATTCCTATAGTCTGCATTGACAGCAGCCTTGTTGGGCTTTCAATCTAGCAGTCATCTTGAATAGTAAAGGGCTAACCTTTGCCACTATCTCGCTCTATGGTCTTTTTGAAAAATCAATTATGGCTTGTAAAACTGATGTTTATGCGAAGAAGTGTGTACAAGAGGTCACAAAGGTCAAAAGACGAGCTCCTGGCTTAAGCGATACTGTTGCTATTTGATGCTGATTTTATCATCATTGAAATCTCATTAGGCGTAAGTACTTCGATAACGGTCGTTATGTATGTGTGTCTGTCTGTCTGTCTGTCTTTTGGCATGTCCCTTCATACTCGGTAGTCCTGTCATTAAACCACTTTCTTGGGCGTGGCATTTTTCTATTCAAAGTACATGCCTTTCTATTGAGTATCATTAGTTACCAGCAACGCCTCAATGAAATACGGATGGACAGATCTCAAACTGAGAACCTTATACCGACCCTAAAGCATGGGGTATGGAGACCGTAGTTTTACACCCAAGATTTTCTCCGAAACATTGGTAGACAAGGCAACGAACTGCTGGTCAAGGACCCATTCGAGCATGGCATGACTAAAATCTCTAATCTGACGACACTTAATATTCCCGGTGACATTTGCGCCGATTCATATAATTTCATTCGATCGTCTTAATTTACATCGGAATTTAATTAATTCATGAGAAATGATTGATATAATGAAACCAAATATGGAATTAAAGACTGAATTTATGATTTTTAGTTTTATGAGCTTCAAGCAGACTTCAAAAAGTCAATGTATAAAGTTCAAAGGCTTTGGCCTGTGTTAATTTTAAATAGTTCATTCATATCTGCCTGGCTGAATAAGGTTTAAGACGAAAGGTGCACTCGAGCAGAGGTTAATTCTACTAATACAGCCTAATGAAAACACGGCTTTCTGCCATCACCTACCAATATATTGATATTTTGCTTGTATTTTTCCTAACCTGATCTCCACCTTTACTGATATTGTACGTATAAATTCATTATTTTAACCTCGATGTTTTTAAAGCTTTTTAAGTTGAAAATCTTGTAAACAGATTTCAGTTAGCTTTCAGTCTGTCAGTGTCAATAACATAAATGGCAGGGTTAATTATCTTGAAAAGTAAACCGAGAAACTTCGAATCTTACCTTGGATTAATTAATTAATTAATGCCAAACTTTCCTACAATACTTCTTTACACGCAAATTCTTATCTATTCCTTCTTTATCCTGTTATACAACACGGATGACCCATACTGATTACAATTACACCTATCGACCGTTGCATGGTCTGCTTACTGCAACAAATCAGGAGGGGAAGAAGGGGTAAAATGAACCCACCGTCGACCTCAAGTTTATCAGTAACACTTAAGTTAACTGTCACCTGTTACCTTTACCTTTTACCTTTTTTACTGGGTTGCCTGTGGCAAACCAGTCTAAAACTACCAGTTTTTTTTTCCTCCGTCGCAAAATGGAAAAATTGCGCAACAATATTACGTCATATGGCCCTCATTGGTTCAGAGCCCTACACCATGGTAACTATACTACTCTCCTCCTATCAGGTTATGTCAGTGTGATAGACTGAGTAGATAGACAGAATCTCATGATATTTTAAAAGTATTTCAAGAGTGCCATTTTTCTAGTGTTACGTATCGTAAACTTAAAACAGTGGCCAGTAGCGCAAAGTATCATATCTGTAGTGAATACTAATCTTAGCTGAGCATGTCATTTACCAGTCAGGTCATGTATTCATGTCAGGTATTCATGTATTCATGTAATAGGTCTACTTGTTTTGTAAAGAGTCCAACCTCATCTGTCTCTCAAATCGTCATGTCTTTGTTTGGTAAATACATATACAATACTATAAGAACATTGGTTTTTTTTTAAAGTATTGAAGTGAACTGATTCGTAAAAGGTAAATTTGAAGTCGAGGGGAAAACTCCTTTTCCCGTGCAAGAATAATAAAATTCCACATGTCTGTCCGCCTCTGGCAAAGGTTATCGAGATTAGAAATACTCCCATTAATCAGCTGATGTAATATTGATTTTGGTGTCTGAGTCTCTTGTTGAGTTGTTTTGGTTTTCACTTCATAAAGACAACAGTCACAGAGAGAGTCGCAATACGCCTTTTTACGGTTCCGTCCAGTGACTACGAACAATATTGGAGTTTGCTGAAAGTTCGATTGGAGTCGAATGAGCATCGACATCGCGCGCGCTATGATAACATTACGTATCTAAACGGCACCGAAGTTCAACGAGAAAGGGTGGTATGATAAAGTCATCAAGGTTTTACTGGATGACAAGGAAGATAAACGTCAATCGTCCTCTTCATTATTCTAAACTGAGTACCAAGGGCTCCCATTGCTACGGGAATCCTATAGATAAGCAATTCTTACTATATAGCAGTAGTTATAACTCCTGCTTGTCATGATGAATAACAGGTAAAGACAATAGGGGAAGCACTTTCCCTAGAAAACAACATGAAAACAAACACTCATCGCTGTGTACATGCATTGGTTGATCCTAAAACATCATACAGATGTGAGTAGAGGTGCTTCTTGGTTCTCTCCTGTGCATGAGACGACGATTTCCTCCAGATTCTCCGGTTTTCGATGAAAACAAACAAACAAACAAAAGAAAAAAGAAAAAAGAAAAAAGAAAAAAGAAAAAAGAAAAAACAAAAAACAAAAAACAAAAAACAAAAAACAAAAAAGAAAAAAGAAAAAAGAAAAAAGAAAAAAGAAAAAAGAAAAAAGAAAAAAGAAAAAAAAAAAGGAAAAAAGAAAAAAGAAAGATAAATATACAGCTAGGATCATGCAGAGTGAATAATGAGCAAATTAGAAGAGAACTGTTTAGTCACGGAAATGCACCGTCGCGCTACCTTGACCTATAACATATTTTTGTCGACAAGTTTAAACCTTTACTTTCCTATACTGTCTGTTTTCATTACCGTCACTGTAAGCCAGCCAAAACACATTTTAAGTAAAGAAGCTCAAATAGGATCGATTAGGAAAGGTAAACGGATCTGAAATTGTTCTTACTTGTGAAGAATTTTGTAGTCTATTCTCTTCGTTTGGTTTTCTATAGCATGTAGCTCGTCGAGTGCACCCGCTTTGTTGATTGTATTGTTCACTGATATATATTTTTTGTTATATATATAAGGATTTTTCATTTCATTTCCCTTGGGTGTCACACAATGTCTGATAACAATTGATCGGCAGGTGAACCTTTGACCCTTGCAGCAAATAGTTACATTAGCAAGTGTAACATTCTTGGACACACCAACCCTTTCTAGCTCTAGCTCTCTCTCCCTTCATTATATATACTATACCGACATAGTCATAGGACAAAACTAGCTTCCAGTTGGAAGGGGTTTGAAAATCTAGTGTATAAAGAATGGAAGATAAAAATACGGATGCAATGCATGTAGCAAGTCTTGAACGGCCGAAACCAAAAACACACGGTCTAATAACCATCTTACGGACAGCCATCGTAGTCATTATGGTAGGTTTGACAAATCTCTGCTTTTCTATCCTATATTACTAGGGGTGGTAAGGAAAACTCTGACAGCTTTGAAAGATTTCAAAATCTGTTTGGCTTATAAATATGAAGCATTTCCTACTGACCATCAATAACTACTTTCAAAATTACAGTGCAGTCCAAGGCTAAAAGGAAAATGCGGAAGGCAGTGTGATTTTTCATATTTTTTAAGACACCTCATTTTTAAAATAATATTAATAGTTGTATACACACAGGCTAGCAATTAGAGTTAGCTGTTTTTTCCTTGATATTTGATGTAAGTTAACTCATTATACAGCACAACTATATGTTTTAGCTAACGGCATACTTAAGTTTGAGATACTGCATGATTCAAATACTCTATATCTCGCCGTGTATTCCATGCTTTTGGCTGTCACACATCAACACCACAAGATATGTTTGCTCTCCTCGCTTGCCGGGGAGAATAAGTGTCTTTCAAAAATAAGCTTTCGTCTCAGCTAAGAGCCTTAATGAACTGAATTCAGTCAGTAATCGGGAAAAAATTATGTCTCAACTTTTAAATTTCAAAATGTGCCTAGTGCACTGACTAGTGATGTGATGACCTCTTATCAAAACCTGAGCCCACTCTGTATCAACTCGTGTGTTTTGATGGCGATAAAGAGAATGATAAAATGCATTAAAATATGCGTAAAAGCTCGTGTGTGTACAAAGAAAATACAAAAGTGGCGTGGGAAATTCCAAGTGTGTCGTCGAGAAACATAAGTAAGCACGTAACAGGGACATGGGGCAGGACTGTTTTGTTGTGTGGCATTCCCATTTTTGCAGAAAAAGTCTGTCCGGGTTGCAAGTTGCATGAATTTGTGGTGCATGAACCTGGGCGAAATGAGCCAAATGTTCATTGTGTCGCATCGTGGATCAGTTACAGCCATTATGTGTTTCTTAACTGTCGCTGAAAAAATTAACAACGACAAAACACAAAGCACAACAAAGAAAAAAACTTGCCGTTGAAACCGCGTTACATTCCAGCATGCATGGTTATAGCTTTTCCTTGTTCTCTTTCAAAACAGCCAAGTGAACATGAGCTATAGACCACTTGCAGCACGTCGGGATGCAGCTCAATTTGGAGGGCAAAACAATAGGTTCCATGCAATTCTCAGGAGATTAAAATTAATTCTTTTGTTTTGCCCTCCAAATTGAGCTGCTCTGACGTCACGTGCAAGGGGTATATCGGAGCGATCTGTCCCTGCTTCATGTTACAGCTAGTGTGATAACCTGAAAGCATCACCTTCAAATTTTATCGATACCCTGAACAACGTTTGGGGCTTATCAAAGATAGGGCACAGCTAATTTACAGATCAAACCATTAAACAAACTCTGGACTTCGAATTGGAAGTTAGCGTGTTAGGTTTTGCAAAGAGATAAAAACCGGAGAACCCAAAGAAAAAAAAACCCTCGAGCCATGCAAGGAAGAGACCTAACGCCAAACGCCATTTTGGATTTGGGAGAGCTGACAATGGTGACTAGGCTACCCAGTGGCGGATCTAGGGGTAGTGCGACGGGGTCCGCTGCACCCGTTTTTTTTTTCAACGCCATTTTTTTTTTTTTTTTTAAGGTTTAAATTTTTGGATATCCAGAAAAATATATTTTGTAAATTTTGATTAAAAAGATTACAGACGTTTTGGGTTGTCGTTTGTTTTGGCTGATTAAATAAGGTGAGACAAGTTTTATAATTTTTATTCAAAATAGCAGCACTCATATAGTAAAAGCAAAGAAAAAATTATTACTTTGACATCATATGACGTCAATATGACGTCATAGCAATCTATTCCCCGATCTTGACCCCGTTTTGAAAACCCTGGATCCGCCACTGCTACCACTTCACCCCCCTTGATTTCCATCGTTGGGATTGGCAAAAGTGTGTTTTATTTGGTTTATAAACCAGGCCCAGTTGCTTTTATAGAGCGGTTTCAAAGTCTGGTTTATAGCTCTTGGTCTTTGTATAAGTATTGGACCATACCTCCAGACGCAGTGCTGAAGCCCAGTATGGCAGCGCGAAGCATTTATACGGCTATGCCTGAGATTTCGACCCTGACACCGCTATCCATGACTGATCAGGGAGCTCGGCCGAAGCCTAAGGGAGAGGTTAGTCGGCCCCTAGACCGTAGATGATTAACCCCTTGCTATGACCAATAACAATCTTATTTTCACTGATGTGTAGTCTACGCGATGTTCGACTTCATCCATGTGGGAGGCGAGGAGAGATTGATGTTAACAGACATGAGCACACTGTAAGTCTTCCGCAAAATCTCGGTTACAAGTTCCCCCTTCTCCGGTTAATAAGGTTAAGCCCTGAGAGTAAATGGTTTGAACCCAGGAGTAATAGTGGAGTGCTCTACCGGTTATGAGCCCACTTATAAAACTCATGAATAATTAATGAGGAAAACACAATAGAAATCATTGTCCGTGGAGGAGGTTGTATATCTGCTACAAAATCGTCCTGATTTGCATAAACTTTAACTCCAATTTTCTCAGCCAAATTCAATATTTAAAATTTTAGTAGAACATGAATGTATACACCTAGACGTTTCATAAGTAATATACAATATTCATGTCCGTGTCGTATCAGAAATACAATCACTCGCCTTTGGCTCAACACGGCCACTCATATTGTATATATTACTTATCTGCTAAGTCCCCCACTTATAAGCCCACCTAGCTCTGGAATCTCGAGTTTATTTCGATGCTGCACATAAAAGATTGACTGGGAAGTTCAAAGAAAGGAAAAGTACATAAACATAAGAATATAAAAATATATAATATGTTTGGGCGATTGTGTGCTAGCGTGTCTCAATCCTCTGATATATAAAAGCGGTAGCCAGGCAATCAGTGCGCGCGTCATCAGTTTGGATATTTCTATTTCTATTCTTGCACCTCAAATATTTATTGTTCCCTTTAAATTGCAAAGCGCAAGTCAAACTCCAAGCATGTTTATATCACAGTACAAAGACATGCGCGCGCGTTTCATATTCCGTTAAATTTAATTTTATTTAGGGAATATGAAACGCGCGCGCATGTCTCTGTACTGTGCACGTGAGCATAAACACGCTGGGAGCCGTAGTGCAAGAAGGAAGCAAGCTAAGGAACACAAGGCGTAATGTGATAATAATAATAATAATAATAATAATAATAGTAATAATAATAATAATAATAACCTTATTTGACACAGAATTCAGAAAGATTGAAACTTATTTACACTGAAGCTGTGTATAAAATAAATAATAATAATAAATATCTTAAGAAAATTAAACATAATAGGAATAAGGATTTATCACTAATTTTGTAGCCGAGTGTTTCGCTTGCTTTTCGAGTGCTCCGCTACAGCTCACAGATTGCTTATATCTCAGTACATAAATATCAGCGGCCGTTTCATAATGATTTCATATATTTATATTTTTGGACGATTGCGCGCGAGCGTCTCTCTGCAACTCGGAAATAAATCTGCAGCGCAGATCGGAGACTTTGCAAAATTTTAAGTAAACAGGGATTAGTTATACCATGAGGAATTGCAAGCAAAACAAGCAAAGTTCTGATTAATTAATACTTTGAACTGGAAAAAAATAAATTAGAAATAAAAGATAGAGCAGGTATAAGTTTTCAGTCACCCATCCATGTACTAACCTTCCTCAACCGGGCTTGACCACGATTCCAAGAAATTAGCACAACAATGACTGTGAGAGCAATGCACACTGACTTTGACTATGCACAATGACCAATGACTTTTCAACATCAAATTTTCCATTGATTCCGTGCGTTGCAGGTAGTTTAGCGTGGTATAATAATAACATTAAAGATAATAATATTAATAATGATGATTTTTTTGGTTCACACTTCCCTTTTTGAATCCCCTTATACATAGTTACTCTTACTTTAGCCGCTCAATGAATCTGAATATCACACCAGTACAGATGCTAGACTTGGATGAAAGTTTTGATCCATTGTCTTTTTTTTAATGCTAATCAGCGTTTCCATAGCAAGGATAAGAAACTTTTTCGAAAAGCAGTTTTTCCTAAATATATTTAATTTCGAAATCGGGCTACTCTCGAAATGCGAATAATTGCACTATAATTGACACATTGTAGCACACTAAATGGAAACGTTTCGAGAAAATTGATCTGTTTTTTTTCGAATAAATCGACGCATTTTTTTTTTGTAGTCAGAGAGAGTATTTCGAGATTTTGGGCACTAGTAAAAAAAAGTGTCTTTGTAAGACGTATTTGGCAAAGTTTTATTCAGAAGACAGGACCCATGAGTATTGAATAGAGTGATCTTCATCGGCTTCTAGGTCACCGCCCAGCTGGAGTCTGTAACCATGGTAACTTTCTCTCTCACTTCATTTCTGTTTCCGCCGGATGAACTTAATATCATGCAACGGTTAATATTTAATTTGTTAAAACAAGAGATTGAATAAGGGACCGGAAAACGCTTGAGCCAAATGATTGGGAAATCGCTTAGCGGCAGATAGAGATAGACCGTTCGATAAGAGTGACTGATACTCATGGGATGACTTACTACACAAGCCGAACATGAATAATGATCCAGACGGGACTTGTTGTGACTGGGAATGTACTAAAAGTTCTTTTATGGTACAGAATTACCTTATAGGGGTGAGTGAGCTGTTGAGTTATTTATCTACTTCTTTCAAGCCGTCTTGAAGTGTCTTTATTGGAAGTGTTTCAATTCAAATGTGTTGGACTGACTGCTATTCATCTATCCCAACAAGAGCCTTGGTAGAAATAAATTCTTCTGTTTTGACCATGGAGCAACTGTTAAATTTTTGGACTCTAATCTGGCCGAGTCAATCGATATCTATCTTTATATCTATGATGATGATGTGGTGATATGGATAAACAGAGTTCCTTGATAGTCACCTATTGATCACGTGTGACCCTTATGGTGTATTTAGATCATATGATTATAGAACAGTTTGATATAGTTATTGATAGAGATCTATCACCTTTTAATAGAAAAACATGCTCTTATTGAACTACAGCAATATAGTGATCTTACTTGGGCTACGAAAATATAGTAAGCATAATACATAGTAGTAGACACTAATTCCAATGTTTTCTTTTGTCTTACTTTGACTGTTTGTCACTAATTATAACGTTGTTTCACGGGCCACTTGAGCATCAGCACTCTAGAGTATCAGGTCTTGTACCTTAAGTAACACAATCAACTCCAGCAACAATTCTATTTCTAAAACCTGACTTTATCATTTCACAGTTGCTTTCGTGATTTTTCATGTTTCAAATCGTATGTTTTATAATTACGGTTCGTAGTTTAATACCACGCTGCCGGATTAACACGACCTAATTACCGTAATTATTGTGGGAGTCTTTTAACTCCTTTTGCCCTCAACACCTGCAGTTCTTGATGGTTTTATAACAGACTTTCAATGTCAGTTATTGGAACACTAAGAACAGCTAACTTCTTAACATCATTCTTACCTTTTAAAGTGTGAGAGAATGCATGCGTGATTGTCAGTCACACCCAAGCAGTTTCAAACGCAAAGTCGAAATAAAAACCGAAAGCGGTTTTTTTAATCTATTAAAGAATAGGTAGCCGCCATTATTAATGGGCTCGTAATCCATGCTCGCGGTTTATTAAATGCTTTAAGATGCTTTGTACCAATTAATGCCAGTATAATGAAAGGGATATTGAATGCCAAGAACAATCTCAGAAAATATGTGTTAGGCTTTATTATAATTATTTTGCTCAGTTTCTCTCATTCACCAATCCATCCAATCATCCGCTTGTCATCTGACACCGTGACTTTTGTAAACACGATAGATCGAAGCTTTGATTGTTTGGGTTACCTGTGTGTTTTTATGTGGGTTTGGGGGTTTTCTGGGAGAGCAGTGATTGTAGTGTTTGAGATACTGTAGTTTTGCTATAGTCATGCACACGTACACGTGCAACGCACTAATTTATAAACTGCTTAACTGTGTTTTTACTAGTAGAAGAGAACTTAACCGCCGTGTAAAAAACGCTTGTAAAAGAGGACATTAGAAGAAGAGTAGAGTTTATGTAACGAAGATAGTTAAACAAGACCAAAAGAAAACAAATTTATGAATATACCAAGCATTAAAATAATTTTGCCAAGACTTTACGATACATTATTTGAAAGTATAATAAATGAATGCATCGTAGGCAAAGAATCAATTGATTTGGGTGTATGGCATTGAAGTTACAATTTTGTGAAAGCCTCTAATTTTAGTGGTTCCATGATCAAATAAATGTGGCGAGCCACCTTAAAACTATTGCTAAAAAAAACTACACAAAACAGGTAAATAAGAAAACCATATTCTGGTTTTAGCTTCCAGTGACCCAATACCCATTAGAACACAACATTTTAGGGAAATCAATGTGGTACCGTTGCCAATCGATTTTCGATCGATGTTTACAGAAATCCGTTCTTAAGTTTTCTTCTTATTCACTTGTTGCATTCAAAACACCAACGCAGTCCCAACTAGCTAGTAACTTGGATAGCGATAATAGAAGTCCCGAGTGTTTGGGCTACCTCTATTTTTGCTAGTCATGTTGCTTTCCGGGATAGTTCTGAGTGTTCGGGTTACCTGTGGTTTTGCTATTCGAATTCATGCATACCCACGTACCCGTACTACACAGTTCTCTTATAGACAGCTTTCTGGGATAGCACTGCAATGATCGCATCACTAAGTGTTTGGGATACCTGTGCTTTCACTAGCCATGTTACTTACACCGCTTTTTTTCATGAACAGCTTTCTAGGATAGCAGTGATTGCATCACTAAGTGTTTGGGCTACCTGTGCTTTCACTAGCCATGTTACTTACACCGCGGTTTTTTTTTTCATGAACAGCTTTGTAGGATAGCAGTGATTGCATCACTAAATGTTTGGGCTACCTGTGCTTTCACTAGCCATGTCACTAACACTGCGTATTGTTTTCATGAACAGCTTTCTGGGATAGCAATGATCGTAGTTGGAGTCTGGACCTTATACTATGAAGAAGAATACCATCTGTTGCTAGGCAGCACAAGATACTTGATTATAGTGGGATTAATGATTGGCATAGGGGGCGTGGTCATCTTAGTATGTGTGTGTGGTTGCTATGGTACCGTGAAGGAACACCGCTACCTCCTGATAACGGTAAGCAACTAATACACCTCGTGAGGTCAAGAGCGTTAATCTATAAATATACTACATCATTGCATGAAAGTGTTAACAACAAAAAAAAAAACAGCCAAATTAAAGTGTCGCGAAAGTGAGCCTCAACTATTGAGGAAATCAGTAAAAGATTAAACGACCATTAAAAGGCAGGGATAAAAAATGTTACTCAGAGCAACTCATTTTCAGTTCAAGGATCGAATGTGTTTATTTGGAAACAAATAATGCTTGATGGTGTGTAAGGCTTCTTCTGCGTATATAAGTTGTTTTTTTAAGAATTATGAATGGTTTACTGATGTAACAAAATCGCGAAATTTAAATGACTTATTAGAATGTGTTTTGCCCGCAAAAAAAAAAAAAAAAAAATGCAAAATTAACACGTCGTGAAAATTTCATGTTATAAGAAAGTATGAATCGATTGTTATTTCATGAAAACAAAACGTTTGTACTCACGGACACGGCGTTGTAATCAATCATTTCATCGCGCGAAACTAGCACCGCTTGCCTCATTGACGTATATATATACTAGTTATACAATGGTTTCAAGTGGCATACCGTGGAATATCCCACGAGTCACTTGTAGTTTCTAGTATACACGCGAGCCTTTAGGCGAGTTTGTATACAAAGAAAATTCAAGTGACCAGTGGGATATCCACGGTATGCCTCGAGAAACCATTGTATAACCATTTTATCCCACACCATAGAAAATCATACTACAAATACATAGATTCCACGCGCAGTGTATGATGGGAAGGAAGAGTGAAATACCGACGAATATACAACGGCTTTCCTGCTTTCTGATTGGCTGTATTTTCTATGGCGTGGGATAAATATTTTTATTCTATCAAAAGTTAGTTCAAGACGTTAACTTATCTTACGTGATGTTATTATTTTCAGTTCATGATAATGCTGTCATTGGTATTTATCATTCAGTTGTCTGTTGGTATCGTCGCGTTTGTACATCGCCATCAGGTATTTGAATGTTCATCCCTGTTTCGTATGAAAAGGATCCTAATTTTTTGGATGTATAAATTCTTCTTAGTTATCGTTAACAATGGTTTCGATTGCCATATCCCATATCCCAAGTACCCCATCAAGTTACTGTGCATACAAGAAAATCGAAAACGTATTGGAATATTCCATGGTGTGCCATGAGAAAGCATTGTATATATCACACCATAGAAAATTTCAGCGCATGATGGGAAAATGACAAAATGACAATATCGACGAATATACAACGCCTTTCCTGTTTTCTGATTGGCTCTATTTTGTATTTTCTGTCCGATGGTATTGGATAAACATACATATATACATAAGAACATGACTGTACCGATACCAGACACAGTTGCCTGATCCTTTTTTCGTTCTCTCTCTCGATTGTTTTGTGCTTTTTTTTTAAGATAAAAGATGAAATCCACAAATCAACAAAGAACACAATGAATTTATACGGTAGCGACAAAGACGTCACCGTGGCGTTTGACAAGCTGCATCAGTCGGTAAGTAGATAAGAATCGTACAATACTGCTGTGTTTGTTGATTACCCTGAACCACTTTTAAAATAGCTATATATTTATACTTATATAATTACACGAAAAATAGAAGTTGAAGCTTAAAGGGGCACTTGGATGAAAATCGATGAAAATTGGAAATGCCTTGAAACTTGGTTAAACTAATCTATATGGCCCCAATAGTAGCCAAGCAACATATTTTCTTCACAGTCAAAATTTGCGGATAAAAATTATATATTTTTTTCAGCATCTAAATTATGAGTAAATGACGTCATTTACTCAACCCTATTGTTCTTTTAGTTTTTAAACCAAAATTCCTCAACTGCGAGTGGCTCCCAGGCTAAAATTTTTGCCAATCTGGTTTTCATAATCATGATTGAGTCATATTATTCTTAAATAGTTGAACTATTCGGACTTTCAAAATATGGGGCGTTTTCATCCAAGTGCCCCCTTTAAAGTAGGTTCGATGGAATGCAGTTTTTTAATTTCTCTATTTTGCTCTTTTTTTTTTTTTTTTTTGGAGGGGGGGGGGGGGAGTTGCAAAGGAATATTTACCATTACACGAAAAATAAAAGTTGAAGCTTAAAGTAGGTTAGATGGGGCACGAACAATATATTGGGTCGTAAATCATCTTTCTTAAAATCATTTTAATTTCCTTCCTATTCACTTGATCCTCAAAATTAGCCCAATTAATAACTTGTTTCATTGTATATCGTTCCTCGTAGTTCAAATGCTGTGGCGACTTGTCATACTCTACTTGGAACTCAACAGCCTGGAAACAGAGCGAGATCAGCGGTAATAACACAGTACCAGACTCCTGCTGCAAGACGCCGTCATTACATTGTGGCAAAAGAGATCACCCATCTAATATTTATCGTGAGGTGAGATGATAAAAATGCAATTGTAGAAGCCTAGTATTTATTGGATGTTTGGATAGCTTAGCCTGAGGGATCCTCGGGTCTATTGACCCACTTTGATACGCTCCTTTGATAAGATGGTTTTTTTTGTTCCGGGAATGGTTCTCCATTTTCCCTCTCTCCTTAAAATCTTACACGCTAATTTCCAATTCGATAGCCGTGCCCTGACTTTGATCAGTCCAGAGGCTGTTTCAGGGTATCGATAAAAATTATGTTGGGTTAGTTTGGGAGGGGGTGGAGATCAATACTTCTAGTACTTCGTGCCACAGGATCCAGGAAATATCACTTGTTCTTCTGAGTCCAAGAGGCTCGCAAGCAATACAAATCTTACCGTTTTTGCCTTGTGTTCTCTAGGGCTGTATATGGGAGCTAACAATCTTGTTCAAGGAGCACTTGTTGATACTTGGTTCTGTGATGATAGGAATATCCTTTTTACAGGTACTTAAAGCAAAAACATACTCCTTTTCTTATCGCGTAAACAGTGTTTGAACGGTTTCCGTGCTTCTTCAACCCAGAAGCCGCACCTTTCGCCTTTTTCTTTCGTCTATCTTTAAAAAACAAAGCCAAAATAACATATCGCAAATCCTCTATTAACCCCCTCCCCCTTTTCGAATAAGTTCCCTCTCTTTATGGAAATATGTTTATTAAGCCCCTCCTCTCTTTAACAGCGTTTTTCATAATTCTGTGACCTAACCGACTCCAGACATTTAAATTTGGCGTTTTGGCTTCCGTCAATTAAACTACGACTGCTCCAGTTCATTCCGATCGCGAGTGATACAGAAATCCCTATGCGAAAATGGCCGTCGAGAAATTTCCGCGACTCAACAGTCATTTTCACGGTAGAGGCGGTTAGGTTGCTGAATTATGAAAAAAGCTGTAAGCACTTCCATCCCCTTCTCAACTTAAGAAATATAAATGATTGAAGTAATATGATTTATTCAAGTCTTGGAAGTTCGGATCGGGTAATGTTCAACTTTTGAGAATATATTTCTGTTTTCGAGTTACGCGCCCATTGAGTTACGCGCAGGGTGTGGCAAAGACAAATTTGAGTGTGTTCGAGTGCGTAACTCGAAAAGCGCGTAGTTGAGGTCAAATTTCGTTACTCTCGTCCAAAGTTTGAACCTTACTCCGCTTGATGCCTTTTGTTCTTGTTATCAACCGCAGTATAGAGAAAAAGATCATATAATTGGCCATGAATACTTTAGTTTAATCACGAGTTTACCGTGTTTAGATAAAGAGCCCTGATATCGTACATCGTACTGCGTTTCGCTAAATTCCTAAGCGTATTTTTGGGTTATTTATGGTACGTCTAATCGTGAACGTCGCATCAAACCAGCTTTAACAGTTTGCTTCTATTTTGTTCCGCAGTTGATTGGTATCTTGATGACCATATGTGCCCTTCGATTCGTTGATGATTACTACTAGCACCATGTGGACATCTGTTTATAATATATTTTTTATCTTTGTTTTAGCCACTTTGAGCCTCATAAGACGGCTTAAGACTTGGCTTAATATTGATAGCGTGAAATGTATATGCATATATTAAGAATTGGCGTACTGCTGTATAATAAAAGTATGCCTTATTGGCTTCTCTACAGGATGGTTGCTATGTTGACATCATCAAGGAATTTCTTTGCGAATGATGGTGTCATTGCAAATACTGGTTGATCAAAGGCAAGGGTTACGTGGTTGTAACCTCTAGATCTCCGTACTCCCCCCCCCCCCTTCCTCCTCCCACATAATGAAGGTACTGGTGACGCAGACTTAAATAGACAAAAGGCCAAACTCTCGGAACTGGCAGCTGCTTTCAGCCTCGTAATCATTCAACACCCTGATAAAAGAATTGCTAGATCCTCCTGACCGCACGTTTATTCCTTGTACTGTCTGCCTAAAACACTGATTAGCTGCATGTAGAATATAAAAAAGAAATAAAGACTATTGTTAGATTATGTGTCTTGTTTTTGAATTATCGTTTAAGCTCATATCATTCTTATGGTCCACATGATGCACATTCACGCCCGTATGACGAAGATCTGAAAATTTCGTAAATAGATTCTTGATATATATATAACTTTGTTGGTTTCAGTTTGCCCTTATTAATTTTGTTTATGTTACAACGAAGTCAAAGTTGAATTTTCATGCTCTCAGGATGAACTATTTGATAATATCTGACGATACCGCGCGCTGTATGTTGAGTTGCATTATCTACTACTGATAACCTATAGGAGGGTTTACCTTTTAATTCAAAACATCTTTCAATTCTTGGTTATCATATATAAAAAAAAAAGGTTGCTATATAACAAAGAGAAAAGAAAGAAAGAAAGAAAGGAGAAGAAAGTAAGTAATTAAGAAAGAAAGAAAGAAAGAAAGAAAGAAAGAAAGAAAGAAAGAAAGAAAGAAAGAAAGAAAGAAAGAAAGAAAGAAAGAAAGAAAGAAAGGAGAAAAGAAACTTTTTTAGTAGAACGAGGGTCTAATGGAAAAAGCCCCCATTGTTTTTTTTTGTTTGTTTTTTTTCTAAAAGCAGCAAAGCTCTGTTACTCATCACAGGAGGGTTCGGGTTTTGCAGGGAGAGGGAAAAAATGGAATTTTCCTTAAATATAAAATAGCATCTAAACTAGATTCCCCAGCACAATGTTGGATTCCATTGGGTAGCACGGTTCCCTCTCGACAGAGCCAACATTGTTTTGGGGGGGAGGGGGTCGTCGTTGGAAGGGGATTTAACTGTGTTTTACATAAGATATCCTTACAAACTCAAAAATTCTCAACCATTTTGTTCAAGGTTGTAGATGCAAGATCGTTTTTTGATTTCTATTTCCTGAGGGCTGATTGAATCAGTTGGGGAAACACCTTGATTTCTCATTATAATATTATTCGCATCTGTGTAAAAAATAACATCATATATTTCAAGGATGCTGTGGGTTTAGCCATGAATTTGTAAAAAATATTCTATTCAGTTGGATGGACCGTTATGTGTGGTTACCTCTAATTATCCGAAATGTGTAACCATTCATAATGATAAGTACTTCCTCCACGTCCATTAAAAACATAACCAATAACACATCAATAACCATACAAATAGCACCGACCTTAACCACAATAACATGTACTGACTCATTTGCTATTAATCGTATACCTTCCTTGTTTTGCGAAGGTAGTAAGTAGCACACCTGTGGCTCTCACTCCATGATCGCTGTAGATTTTTATTTAATGTGGCTAACAAATACAGCAAATAACGGCTGACCACAGCGAAGAAAACCCCCTAGAAAACCAGAAGTAGGAAAACCAGAGACCTCGGATAATTAACCCCTTAATAAAGTACATGAGAGAACCAAGTACTAACTCCACTTATATATGATGGCTGGTCTGAGGTTTGAACCCATGAACACCGCAGTGTGAGGCAGTGCATTAGCAGTGCACATCATCTGTGTTTTTCATGTTAACATATACTTGACATATTCCTTATGGGCACAAATCACTGAACAGAACCTCATTTGGCATGATCAATTGTTCTTGGCTTGTAATTCTTCTCTCTCTCTCTCTCTCTCAAGTTGTAATAGGCATAGGCCTCTTTAAAATTTAGCTTGGATATAAAGTTTTTCCATTTCAGTCCACGTGTCATTCCCTAGAGTATCATTTCTTTGTTTAACGGTTGCACATGAGAAGACACACAGGAATATGGATACAACTCAAACAAAGAATCTTATGAAATCTGAAATTTTATAAAATTACGCCCTAGCTAAGGAGGTCTATTAAATAAGTTATTTACCGTCCTAAAGTCGGGTCGTATAGGCCACATGTAAAAGTCTTCTCTCAAAAATGAAATGTTATTGCGGATGTTAAAATTTCACGTTTTATGGGTTTTCAGGATGTTCAGCCAGAAGTGTAACTTTATCAGCAAATAGGTTTTCATTTTATACTACATGTCTTTTATTTCTTGTTTGTAGAATAAATATTTACTATTATAACCCATTTCGTTTCGCAGTTCGACAGGTCTTCAATCAAGGGATCATTCGACGCTTTCTCAATCAAATCTTCTCTCTTACTTTTATCAAATTAACTTGCGCAAAGACAAACACGTACTAGACGACACAGTAATCAGTCGCTTGCGCCTTAGGCTTTGATGAACGCAATTCCGTGACGTGCGTGAGGTTTCACCAACTTCCCACATTAGGGACTAAAATAACAGAGGTTCAGCGGTCAAACGTTTTTTTCCATTTCAAATTCGTTATCTCCGCGATAATTAGTTCTCCTTCGTAGATGTAATCGGAGTTTCGGCACATCACATTACAAGGTATCTGAACTGTTTCCGTGAAGAATTTCCTAATCACTCAAATATCTAGATCCTGACGTGCTGCTCGGATGACCGCGTAATTGGTGACACCAACTCTTAATCAAAAGCAGACAGTGAATGACTTTTTAAAGTGGCTCTTCCATAAATAAGGTTGGCGTAGCGTCAAACAACATGTTTTACGAAGGCGTATGACAGAATCACTGACCAGAAAGAATTTTTTCTACGTACTTCTGCAATATATTCGCGCAACAAAATTTTGTTGTTCTGCGTGGTAGTAAAACGAACAACATTCGCTCTGCAAATTGCAACGCAACAATGTTGTGCGAGAAAGTTGAACGATTTTGTTGCTTGTATCACCACACCTTTAGAGTTACTCGTGCAAAAAAAATGAAGCCAAAAGCAACCACAAATGCTGTGGACATGTTGTCCAACAACCCAGAGGAGCCATCATGTGCTTGTTTATAGTGTATCGATGTTTGTTATCAATGTATATTGACTGGGGCGTATAGATTAGGCGTTATTTTTTTTTCGTTTTTATGGCTCTTTTGTTTAATTGTTATTTATGACTTGATGGTTTTGCATGATCTGCATACACGTGAACTTTAATGGAGAGAGCTGCGCTGCTAGCCTGCTTTGCTGCGTCTAGTAGGGCGGATTGGGATGGGAAAGGGAAGGGGAGGATGGAGGCTAGGAAGTTCTTCGCCTTCTTTTAATTTACTCTCCGGCAATTACTTTCTCTTCGCTATGAAAGGAAATGTGAGTTACATCACGTTTTCACTTGTATAGGATTCTTAAAACAAAAGAATATCTGGTTGCGGGCCCAACTGTAATAACAGCTATTACGTATTTTTACAGTTAAGCCCGTAATGAGATATTCTTTTGTTTTGAGAATCATACAAGTGAGGCTATCGGGCAAAAAAAAAAAAAAAGTGAGGCTATCGGGTCGGTACAGTGCTTGTTGTCTCATTTGCATCTCATTTGTATGCATCTATAATAACTACTATTGATGTTGTGGAACAAGTCCTATATTTGCGAATTATCTTTATTTGCGCGCCACATAACATTTCATCAAAGATTTTTAATCGTAGTGTTTTCCCATATCAAATCCCTTGGGAATGAGATTCGAAATTTTTTAGATTTGAGACAGTTTTTTAATCATGTTTATTCATGAACTGGATTGTAGTTTGCTACCGGTTTGGTCTGTGGCTTCAGTTTTATGCTATAGGAGATTAGCGCAGATCAAATTTACTTTCATTAAATACTTAGCAGAATTCACCACGCTAGTCCACATATAATACAATTATTATATCATATGATATCATATTACACAGCTATCAGCAAAGATGTCCATAGCTGTCATTTTATTATTTTCCACACATGTTCATGATTCTTATGCAATTTAGCTCACATCGGGACTGTTTGTCGTAGCGTTGCGCAATTTTTACTTTCCAATTTGTGGTGTTAAAAATTCTTGCGCGTTTCAAGCCACGCGTCTTCCCAATGAGAATAAAATTCTTTGTTTGATGTGTTTTCTCATGCACAGAAAACAAAGAAATGATACTCTAGGGAATGACACGCGGTTTGAAATAGGGAAACTTTACGTCTAAGTTAAAAGAGTCCATTGGTCATTTTATTGAACTTATGAACGTCATTCCTGTTTTTTTTCTTTGCGGGAACAGAAACTCAGGGAATCCGGTCCGCGTGGAAAGGACTGAGAGATTTAATTAAAATGTGGAAGGCGAAGTCAGAAGACAAAATAAAGATATTCAGCAGGGAGGGGTGGGGCGCTGCATGTAGAAACAATTCTACAGTAATTCATTGGTGTCGATTAGAAGACTAAAATGACTTTAAAAATGTTAAATAACGACAGTAAATGACACTTAATGTCTTCGATTTTTATTTTCTAATTTAGTAGTAAGCATTTATACTTTTACAGCTTGTGTTGTTTAAATTATTCAATCATCTACCTGTAATATTTTTGTATACATTTGATTTCATGCCACACTTTTCGTCTTCCAGCTTATCTCACCTTCAGGAAATTTTCTTAATGAAAAAAAGCGGTATTTGGTGTCTTCAAAGAGTTATCGACAAAATGTTTAGAAGCATATCTTTTAACACAAACCTTATCTTTTTATCGTTCAAATCATGAATGTTATTGTAGTTTAAAGTTAGAACGAACCTCTTGATGTCGACTGGACTCTAATGAACTGCCGTTGACGGAATGTTTCATGTTAATATACCCAGGAAAAGTCCAACATCTGGTGGGGAATTTCAAGCTATTACTATAGACCCCTTTCACTTGACATCAAAACAGCTCAATACGGAGGACAAAACAAAAGAATTTCAATATCCTGAGAATTGAAACTTATGGTTTTGTTCGTGCTAAAGGGGTCTATAGTCGGGATAGAGTCGTGTTTTTTTGTCATTTATGTGAATAAATATCCCAGGATTTTTTTGAACGGAAAGAAGTCTTTTGTTGTGTTTCATAACTACCAATATCACTTAACACCATGGCAAAGTACTAGATAGGTAGTACTATACTCGGGGGGAGGGGGGGAGGGGGGATCTCGCAAAATGGTCCGTTTCATGCAAGGTAGGTGGTCGGACCAGCTGCGATAATAGCCAGGTTCAAATTGTTCTAACTTAATTGAAAGTGCTAAGTACGAATAAAATAATGTACGTATATCATACATCCATGCATAAATGTTCCTTGTTTTACAAACGAGGCTAACAAACTCTATGATCCTCATTTCTTGATCAAATTGAAATTTAGAATTATAGGAGGAAGGAAAGCCAGTGAACCCAGTGAAAAACCCTCGAAGTACAATACAGTACCAATAAGCATGCAGCTCTACCGTAAGATATTTAGTAGGATAATAATGTGACCATTCACTAGTGTTTCCATCACTAGGACCTTGGCTATCATGTTAAAACATATTGGACGAGGCCTATTAAAACTAGACTTGGGCGTATTACTGTGTTAGTTCAGTTACACATCAGATTCGCTTATCATCATCGGATCATTTGAGTTATTTTTCAGTCCATTTGATGTTTCATTGGAATCTCCACAATTGGTCACATTATCTAGACTTGCCTCCTTAACAGTCTCATGATTAGTTTGATGATACATGACGTGGTGCTGTTTGATGCATCCGAACAGCTTCCAACGTCGTTCCTTGGGGCTGGCATTTGATGATGAGTCCGTCTCGTATGTGGCGGTTTCATCAATGGTGTGATTCTGAAATAACGCTTTACATCTACAGCATACTATTAAAGTAATGTATCTAATGTACCCCCTCCTGTAGTGTTTAGTAAGACTACCATATACTATAGGGTTTAAGCATGCATGTGTATAAAGAAGCCATTCACATATCCTTAAGAAGGCGTAGCCAACTTTGATTTCATTTGGTCCTCCAAAGTCAATCAACATCCAAGCTAGCTGGGCAGGTAACATGGTCAACGCAAATAACGTAACGATTGTTGCTAAAGTCTTAATGACTTGCATATTTTCTTTTCTCCTTGCGGGATCGATAGCTCTTCGAGTATCCCCTCGAGTTTTTCGGCCACGCGGTCTGAAGAGGTCGATAGCGATACGAATGTATTCTACGGCTATGATCGTTAATGGCAGTGCGTATTGAGACACAAATAGACCAGCAGTGTAGGCTTTTCTGTAATTGTTAGACGGCCAGTTTTCCTCGCAACCATACGGTTCCACTGACTTTGATTTGGTGACAACCATGAGTGGTACCACTACGACAAAACCAAGCACCCAAATGATAAAGATCCAAAGTACCACATATCGATGCTTAATTTCTGGTTTAAATGGATTGAGTATAACTTGACGTCTGTGTATGGCCATGGAAGTCAGGGTGAAAATACTCAGACAAATAGATACAGTCATCATAGGCCATACAAATCGGCAATAAAAGTCCGATGGGACATCTCCGACCGTCATGAAAAATTGCGTAGGTAGACAGAAAAACAAGTATGTTAGATCTGCAATGGCTAAATTCACAATGAATATATCATTAACTGTACGTCTTTCCCGTCTGCCAGCCACCACAATCAACACAAGTACGTTACCAACGGTCCCAAGCACAAAGACCACAGTGTAAAAACCTTGTTTGACTTTATCTTCTTGTGTAAAAGGGTCAGAACTTAGACTCTCGTTGGCCATCATTTATGGACTTGGTTCAATATCAAGACTATCACACTGCATGAATATCCTTATCACAAGGTACTTGTTGTTCGAGATAACGTTTCTGGAATAGTTTCCTAGGGTTACAATCGATTGAAATTCGTCAGACTCGCAGTCCAAGTTGTCGTTTTTGGGGGAAATATGAGTTTTATGATGGATGAGCTCCGAAGAGAGGCACCAAAGGATAGACCGCTTACCAGAGGTGTTTCAGACGAAGGTTGTGTGGTTTGTCTGTATTAAAATAATCCTTTGTGGTTTTGAGATAGGAGCAGATGTGAAACAGTTTCGCTAGCCGTTATTCGCCTATCTGTTAGCTCTATCTAGAAGGCATTATATTTGTTTCGTTTTTCAAGAATGACATTATGTTATCAGCAAGAGCATTAGACAGGAAATTATCAAGTGGTGTGGAGTGAAAAGATCTCTTCGTCAGGACCAAGTTCACGTCGCGTTCAATAGAAAAATATTCCAACTCTTGTGCTGTGCTGTCAGGAACACACTTTTCCGACTTGGCAATCTACAAGAAAACAGAAACATAAATAAATATCGTATTTACGATGAAAACAACCAAGACTAAAGATTAGATTGGTCGAGAATTTTCTCACAACGCGGCTGGAAATACAATTTGTGAAGTTAATATTCGAAAACATTTGGAGAAGAGTTTTCTAAGAGGCTTACAAACAGTAAGCTATTAAGGCGATTTCCGTGTTAACGGGAAGTTCTATATTCCCACTGAGTCTAGAGACAACCCCAAAATATATTCGTAATGCAATAGTCTATTTGATCTCGCTACATGTAAGTTCTTTTGATAATTGCTTCACCTGCTGAATACTAGGAATACAATAAATCCATCCTCAAGCTAAAAACAAACAGTTCATTTCATGGAGTAGAACAACTTTCATCCTCTCGAGCAAGGTTTTTAGCTTGTTCACTTTTCAAGAGGTTTTGTTTAGCGCTAAACATCGAGTTTTTTCAATTCAAGTTCTATTTTCGATTATTTTCCTCGGTTTTTCTGATATCGTGTGCGAGTGTAGTTAAGTAGGTATGGTGTCAATCTAATTGTGGAATAAATGAATAACACACTCTGTGGTTAAAAAGCTAGGGTATAAAACGCTGTAAGAAGTTGCGAAGGTGGAATAGAATATTGACTTAAGAGAACACAGCTAACAGTTAAATCCAAGCGGTTGTTCGACGAATAGAGACAATTAATCTGTTTCTAGAAAAAATTATCTACATGAATAGATTATCTACGTACGATTTTTTTCTTGGGTCAAACTAGACTTAGAAAACAGGCTAGCTTTGAGCAGTGCAGTCTTGCATTAGAATGAGAGTTCATCCTGCGATCTAGAGGATTACCTGGTATTGTGGCACTTATGGTGTTCTTGTCAACATCCTTTCTAATTCACCGGCAAGTATTTGCAACTCACCGACCAATATATTGATTTCATCTCGGATGTTTTGAGGTCAGTGGAAAAGAGACTTATAGGTTAAGAAGAATATAAGCAGTTTACAGCCTGGAAATGCAATTTGAGGCTAGCATATGATTGACACTAGCTTGTGATAATATGCCGGATGTATTAGTGATGGAAACCCCAATAAACGAATCTTATGATGAACTATTGTTATTGTTAGAAAAACAATAAGCACATTTTCAATTCAGTATTTTTCTAGACTCAAAAACCAATCCACTCGATACGTTGAGACTGTTTTGAATCATCACGAGAAGTACAAGATATACATGAATTGTACGTTTAAACGTTTCTAAAGCGCATTTGTCAACTCTTTGCTTTCAAAGCTATTAATTTATGAATGAATAAGAGACGAACGACGGCTAAAGTAAACAATTTTTTCAATGAAAAGAAAAACTGCTTTTTTTTCGGCTGTAATAAAAACGTAGGAAAACATGGAGTGACGTCAAGCAAACAATGGTGGATGTTCATTAAGACTAACTGATGTTGAATGGGAGAAAGAGGTGTGAACAACGGGCGAACTAGAATACAATAGCTTGTAATGATGGGTTTTGAATGGACAGCAAAGCGGTGTATGGGGGTCTCAAGGTTAGCTTGTTTTGGGTTTTTCAAAAAATAATTTGAAATTGTGAAAACTCTAGAAAGGATTTTCCTTCACATTTCTTTAAAAAACGGGTGGTAAAGTTTTGTTTTTTTCTTTTCGTGGCACGGTTCTTTTGTTTCGTTGTTTTCGCTCATATTTTCAGTAGCATCAAGATGGTAAATATGATTGTCATCGGCTGTTCACCGTATGTACACTTCCTGCCTCCTAACCACCAGGTGCTTGTTGGTACAAAACGGAAGAACAATTGTTTTATACGAGGGCGGAAAAATTGTATTTCAATAGGCTTTAAGAGGCAGTTTTGACATTTGGATCTGAATATTACTAAGTCAAAATAGAATGATACTGTATTTGGACACAAAACAAATCCAGAATATTTCGGTAGACATTTGGAATCAAGGAGCCATTTCAGTTCAATCCGACTTGATTCTTTAATAGTAACCGAGAATCCATAAAGCCATTGAACGTTGCCTGGCATCGCATGGTACATAACGTCCCGGGGTGGGGGGAGGGGGGACACTCATAAATAGCCTATACGGGGATGTTCCGCTAGATATAATTTCCATGATATTGTTTTGAATAGGGTCATTGTTCTTGGATAGGTTAGGAGTACTAGTGTTTTCAAGTCTTACATAGGGCATTCAATTTAACTTTTTTTCGAAACTAGTTCTTTTCGCCGCTAAAAAAAACTTTTCTCACTTAACTTCCAACTGTGCCGGCGCCAGCATATTCAGGTTATAGAATTTCTCTTGAGTCTTAGATAGGGTTATAAGTTACAGTGTTGTGTCTGGAACAGAGTATATTTTTTTCCAAGATATTCTTGTCTTAGATAGGTTCAGGGTCTTCGGATCCCAGCGGATCATCCCTATCACTGAACCACCCCTAGTACCACCCCCGGGCACTACGTATCAATAAAAGTGCTAAAAGCCCTTTGTTTATATTTGGCCGGCTACCATCCATGCCAGAGGCCTTCATGAATAATTCACTTCAGTATACACCCTATGCATAAAGAGTAAAGACTGGGAACGAGCACCATGAATCATCAATGATTTCAAAAATATATTTTGATTACAAGAAAGAGCATGTCTAAATTAGTAATTTGGTAGAGTTCTGTTGTTATATATTAAATCACTGCAGAGTTATAAGCATTTGAAATGTGCCAAAAACATGAAAACGAGACTGGTCAGGCCTTGGTTGTTGATTCCATACAAATCTTTCTAATTTCAAACAGCTGTAGATTTTTATCATTTAATATTAGTAAGCAGAAATTTTTGAAGATTACTAAAATCGATATACTCTTTACAATGAAAGCAATGGTTTTTTCAATAACTTATGAACTGAGGTATTTCCATGGCCACGCCCTTATGCATAGGGTGTATATGATCATTTTCTCCTCCTCGACGTTGAATTAATAAAAAGTTAATTAATATGTTATAATTTGACGGTTATTTCAATATTTTGATTAACATTTCAGACTATACACTGAAGAAGCTATGGTATACCTACATTAATATTTTTTCCTGGTCGGTAGTCCACAACCAAGGTTGTCTGATAAATATCAGCGTTGCTATCCCGGCAATAATTTCTTATATTCGTTTTATATCTTAATCTATATCTACACCTAATGCAAGTAGATTGTCATATAACATATATCATGTCACACAAATAAGGAATAATTAGCAATGTAATTTTCATTTTTGCATTATTTTAATATGTTTAATAATATCTTCATTTGTATGTCCTTCATGGACAATTTGTCTCGGAAAAGTCCCGTTTCTTCGAGAGAAGTTACTGATACATATATTTTTAGATATTTAAAGCCTGTTTTAAGGTCAATGAATAGAAATGAATCTTCCTTTGAAATTGATGACTTGGGTGGTTTGCCATTAATGGCGCTATACCCATCTACAGACAGCAGACCCTGGGGCTGAACGCGTCTATTACTTTATAAAGGTACCGCTGTAATAATATTCCAAAAACAAATTACCGATTATTTATTGCAAATCGGATAAAATGAGAAAGCTATAAAACTACTGACTCCCAGACTTAAGAGTCTTAGGCCGAGGAACGGAAAACGGTCGTGACATTAAGTGAAACAGGAAAGAAAAGAACCGTTAAAGCGCTTAGCCGTTTCTGAAACTAGATTGTCATCTTAAGTGTATTTATGAGGTGTATTTGCTTGGATACGAAAAAGAGAAAAGGTTAGAAAAGAACAGCTGCACCATAGCAACCGCTTGCTTTACCGCTGACCAGCAATGCCTTAAGGAATGATCAATCGGCCTTTTTTAACATTTGTTGATGAGTGGGAAAGAAGGAAGCACTCGCCTCTCACCAAGGCGAACTAGGTTGGATACCCGGTCTCGGTTCGGATCCCGGTGTCGTATGTGAGTGGCTTGATGGTTATTTTGCGGTGGTAAACTTCGAGGGTTTTCTCCAAATTTTCCGGTTTTCCTCCTTCCGCAAAAATCAACCTCTAAATTCCAATATCAATCATGGAATGAGGGCCAAAGGTGTTTGTTAGCCAATGGCTATTCAGTGTTATCCTCACAAAATTAAACGAGGATCTCTTGAGGACAAAAATTCATGTTACGTTTCCATTTCATCAATGAACCCCGTCATCAATCGTGTAAGTCAACCTAGATGGTCAAAATGGATTGTTAATGAAAAAAACCGTTATTCACTCCAGGAGATCTGAGGAAAAACGATTAGCCAATCAGATTGCGAATCCCTTTTCGAAAAAAAGGAATCAATCCCATGCGTCTTTTCGAGGCCAATCGTTGATGAACAGGAGGAAACCAAAACAAAACCAAATGGCATACAAGTACAAATATGCAAGGAGAAGTGTCACTTAGCCGAGGGTTTAAGGCTTAAAATGTCTCTACTTCAAATAACATGTTGTCTAGATGAGACTAGGAATATATCATCGTCGGTTAGGTTATTATTCATGTTTTTTTTATTAACGAATTACCGTTGCAACGATCTCAAAGAAGCTGCCGAAAAGCTTTCTTGATTCCTTGGCAGGATTTAACCAAAATTTCCACATCTTCCGCTGCTCTTTGGTCCTTGGTTATCTCCAGGGGCACTTTGATGAAAATCGATGAAAATTGGAAATGCCTTGAAACTTGGTTAAACTAATCTATATGGCCCCAATAGTAGCCAAGCAACATATTTTCTTCACAGTCAAAATTTGCGGATAAAAATTATACATATTTTTCAGCATCTACATTGTGAGTAAATGATGTCATTTACTCAACCCTATTGTTCTTTTAGTTTTTAAACCAAAATTTCTCAACTGCGAGTGGCTTCCAGGCTAAACTTTTTGCCAATCTGGTTTTCATAATCATGATTGAGTCATATAATTCTTAAATACTTGAACTATTCGGACTTTCAAAATATGGGGCGTTTTCATCCAAGGCTTTAAGAAAATCCTTTTATCTGTTATCGAGAGTGTCTCTTTTTCAACAAGAAAATATTTATTGCCGAGAAAGTCGCCCAGTCATATTTAGCTTCTTTTCAAGATGGCTGCTATGAAACTGAAGTGAATTAAGCGTGCGGTGGATGATGGGATTGATTCTTTTTTCGATCAGGAAATCATGCTTTGCGCGCCTAGTTAGGTCACATGGCTAGGATTGGACTTGTTCCACAAAATCTATGCAAAATTAACACTCAGTATTGGCAATAATAAAGTCGAATAATTTGTGAGGTTGAATGAATTTCCATAGATTCAATTGTTTTGCAAAATAAAATTTACGGATAAAATGAAGAAAAATATCAACAGAATGACAAATATGACGAATATAGCCCTGCTATCCTCCCGTATGGGATATTTGATCAAGAGCACACAAAAAACAAACGAACCACCAAAGAGCTAATTTGCCGACATGTTTATGCTTTGCTGGTTAATTTTACTTGGAAAACTTGTAAATATAGATTTTCAAACAGAATAATCTGATTTATTCAATCAGTACAAGAGAGCATAAATAAGAGAGGGAAACTTCTTAATACCACGCGCACGCCACGTGAATTCCCAGTTGGGCTATTTTTAGCATCCAAAATCGTTTGGTTTTTAAGTTTTTGATGGCCATGATGGCGTGGACGTGGGCGCGCGCGCTCAAAAACAACATATTTTTCGTTTTTCGTCGATCTTTCTATCTTTTTTCGACAAAATCTATTAGATAAAGCAAAAAGATCAGGATTGGCTATGTTCTGTTCTCTGAAGCTGAAGCTGTTGATCACTCAAAAAGACGCGAAATTTATGTTTTTTCCCAAAAATCTTTACATGCTTTCGCTACTTCCAGGTTTGGATGAAGCACACCGTTTTTGACGCACAGGAGTACGGTATGGCGAAAACTGTTTGTACGCGGATGCTAAAAATAGCCCAACCGGGAATTCACATGGCGCGCGCGGTATTAAGAAGTTTCCCTCTCTTATTTATGCTCTCTTGATCAGTACACTATTGTCGTCTTTTATTCAACTTGTAAAGTCTACCATGACTCCTCTTGTCTAAACCAGTTGGCATCCTCTGCCCAGTCTGCCGAATCATATCTGGAGACGTCATTTTGAATAATAAGACTTCATGAATTTGAGAGTTTCAGTATAAGAATACTTTACTAACTTATCTTAGTGAATATTTACATCCGGTTAACTGTGAATGAACAATATTCCAAGGCCCTGCCTCAAAGTTAAGGTAAGGGTGCCGTGTACGAGAGGGGTCTGGGTATTGGAGACTCGTGAGAGCCCACAAGATAAAAAGCATTTGATTGATGAGAAGAGCTTATTTCTGGGCTTATAGAGAAACCTATCCAAAAAGGCCAGGAAATTGATATAGGCGGGCACATCACAAACCAAAACACTTCAGGGGCTGATATTCTTATAAGGGAAATCGCGGCGGTTGTGGCACGTCAAAGTCTCAACAAAATATAGTGTATATAGCGCTTGAAGCTTCCTATAATAGAGAACCGCTCCGTTTGAGCGATTAAGCAAAATCTTACACAAATAAAGATCCGACTTTTCGAGACCGTCGCGTCAACTTTCATCTTAAAAATGATGCTGAAAGATGTAGAAATTTAGGCAGAATTTGCATAACAATGACAATGGATCTCGTCAAAACGTGTTCATTTCAAAACTGAATCTCTAGAACAAGTTTTAAACTGAATTGCAAGAATCGTCAAGCTGTTCAGTGTGTTACAATATATTTTTAGCTTGCTGTGTACATTATGATAAATTTTTCCCTGATTAAATTTGAATATTGCGTTTCATATTAGTTAAATACCTCCTAAATACGGAAACTCAATCATAACAACGATAAAACAATCCCAACAAATTAAATAGTTGAATGCTAATAACAGGGTGAAGAACTAACGGTGTTAATATGAAATGGCTGTATATCATTCTCATCTATTAGTGCGCATTTTAGATGTGATGTACCTCGGTACAAGCGGAATATAATATTCATTTAATACATTTGAAAAACCGAAGAGAATGGAAGAGAAAGGCAGGGAGGGAGGAGAAGAAAGGAGAAGTGGAAGAGAAAGAGCAGTGGAGAAGAGAAGAGATGAAATCAGACGAAACGAAAACCGAACCGAGGACAGAAGGAAAGAGAATGGAAGACAAGAGCAGTGGAGAAGAGAAGAGATGAAATCAGACGAAACGAAAACAGAACAGAGGACAGAAGGAAAGCGAATGGAAGAGAAGAGAAGACAAGGGATGGGAAAGGGATAGAAGTAATGAAGCAGGATGCGAAGAGGAGAGAAGGGCCAGAAGAGAGAAAAGAAAGTTATTAAAACGTTACTAACTACTAAAACCTTTACCGACAAGTAGCATCCATTTACGTGACAAGAACTAAGAATCCCACTGTCAGTAAATTGACCAAAACAAAAGGCAAATTTTCAAATGATATTCAAAAACTTTTGTTTCGACTTTACTTCTTTGTTTTCATTCTCTTTATCCGTTTAAATTTCATGCAAACTGCTTCAGTGCTCTTTTCTCGTGTGTCTATCGTTCCTAAGGATCGCTGACAAGCAATCCCTCAAATAAGTAGCTCAAATCCAAGATTTTCCCTTCAAAAAATCATATTAAAGCACCTCTTTTCATCTGAAAAGTAATTGCTATAAACAGTTCTATAATTTTATGTGGTTAAATTTGTTTCATAAACCTTTGAAAATTACTTTATTCTACATAATTATTTTATATTTTTCTTTCAGAAACGTTGTTTCCTGATTTGTAAGAGACGAGTGAGTAATTTGGTTTTTTTTCGACGGAAGTCGCTTAAAAGTCAGTCCTATGAATGCAGGTGTTGTGACATTCGACTAGTACGAGAAAAAAAGACAAACAACTTATTGACATTTTAAAGTATTAAATTCTGCTGCAAAATACCTATATTTAAATTCGATGCACAAGTGACTCGATTCATTCAACATCAAAATTGCTCGCTCACTGCAAGGTTTGTTGATTGAAAACCAAAATATAAACGAAAAAAGTTCGAATTCTAAAATGAAATTCCTAATTCAATACCTTCTTTGAATCGGAAGCAGAATATTTCTAACGGTTTTTCATTGTATGCAGTAGGGATACATACATATATAATATATATTCAGTATTATGCATCAACACACTGGTAATCAATGCAGAAATATAGGCTAAGAATGGTTCATGATTTCATAGAGGATGAAAGTTAACGGTGTAAGAGTTCATAATAATGGAAACTAACTGCTAAATATGACCCTCATTGGTTATTATTCAAGTTATAATATTGAGTGCATCAATTTGAAATTGCACTTACCGATAGATATTTTTAAATTTTTCTCCGTTTGTGTGCTTGAGCAGGGTTCACTTCTGGATCAAACCTGAACACAGTTCCTGTAAATGTAAAATGCTATGGTGAGATGACGATTATTTTATTCTTAAACTCCACTTAACGATGTTAGAGACCGAATGTTTGAATAAGATTTTCCTAACGAATTCGCTAAGTCAATAACTCTTTTCGCCAAGCCTTCAAAATTGTAATTTAAATTACGATCAGTTTAAAAGCCCCGGCGGCTTCGTAATACTGTATTTTTCTAACTTATACCTGCAAAACGATTGTAAATAGAGTATAGACTTGGGATGATTTTGAAAAATTAGTCATAAATAAAGATCAAGTATAAACGACATTGGGAATAAAAAAAAGGACAAACAAAGTCATTTGATGTTATACACGAAGTAATTATTAATGTTTATGGCTCAATCACAAATATGTTTTATATTTTATTTTCATTACGACACAACTTTTCTGATGTACACTAAACGTGACCTGGGACAGTTTGCGGAAGTTCTTTTGTAAAGCTTGGGAAAAAAGACCATTTTCACAATTAACAGGTAAATGTAAAACGGAAAATGAATCAAAGTGTTATTTCATCTTTATAGATTTTGGTTCTGTTGGTGTTAAAAATAATAGAATATATAGATTTGATCTGCACTAAGCAAAGCCGGCAAGGAAACCCTTTAGATGTTCCGCCAGATTCAGATTCGAGGCGAAAACCATAGAAACAGCACAAAACTAGCCGAAAAGCAATGTCACAACATGATTTTTCGGGAAAATGATATAATAAGTAGACGTATAGATAATACAGTTGCGGGAATACGAGCGGCTCTACCTTGAAATACCTCTTCTTTCTTGATCGAAAATTCTACATTCATGCAGTCAGACGTTAAAGACACACTCCAAGTGCATTCCTAATCCTTTAAGAAGGAATAGTATAGATATATATTTTCATGACTTCTAAACCCTACTTCAGTGAGCGGCTTTATTCTTATCGCTTCGAAATATATGAAAGACAATATCTATATATCCTGGAGTACCTCTTATGGCAAAAATAAGCTGATCATACCACGCGGATATCATTTTGATAAAGTACCGTATGAAATTGAGACTCCTAGCTCACTTGTGAATTTAGTCTCCTCAAGATTACACTATATAGCGGATACAATAACTACGGCTAGCTAGAATCTGTATGAAATAACTATTATTATTATTAATGATTATTCATGACTTGTTATTAGTTTATTATCATTAGCGGTATTGTATTTTATTATTTTGAATACGAAGACACTTGAGAGAGATTATGGTCATTTCAATAATAAATAAATATTTCAATTGGTATAAATATAAATTATTTATTCTCTTGCACAAGTATCTATGATATAAAGTTTGATCAAATTCGTATTAGTTAAAGTGAGTATTGTGTTAAGATGTTAGAGGGTTCTTCGTTCTTTTGTGTGCTTACTGATCAGTGTCTGTCTGTCCGTCTGTTTGTATCAACAGCCGAGCATATGATTAAAAGAGCCAATCAAATCAGTTCGAGTTGGTTTTCTAGTGCGTTTATTTATGAGTAAAAAAGATATAGGTGGACGTGATCATGAAAAGTGTTTTTCAAGCTTTATCTTTAGCATATACTTGAAAGGATTTGACGAGTCTGAGAAGTACTGGAATTAGCCTTAAAACTACTTGAGTTCAGTTGGAAAACGAATCAAAGCTCTATTTCACGCTACTTTTATCAAAAGGGGCCGCGTCTGGCTTGAATGTACGTTTTGCAATATATTATAAAATAAGTCACCGAAAACTTACAAAGCTGAGATTGCTTAGGATCGATCATGAGAAACATTCCTTGTCAAGCGGTAGTGAAACATTTAAAATATATCTACCCAAATTCCCTTGCGGTCCCAGGTTTGTAGCTTTTCAGGTGTCGACTAACTTTATGAAAATAAATATCCGACTGATCTGAGAAAGACATTAGCCAATCAGAATGGAGAAAATTTGCAATTTGAGGTGTCATCCTTAGTAGCCCGGCGACTCTGGAAATGGTTATTTCCTTATTTTATTTTCTCATTCGATAATAAATATCAAGGTAAATGTATACGAAATATCAAAAACTTCTCCTAAAAATCTAGATTTATCTCACACATAAACCTTTATAAGTCAATTTTGGCAGGCTTCATGACACCCCAGTTTTGCAGTGACGTCATTTCTACGTCACTATCTCTCTCAGATCAGCTGGATATATTTGAACAAAAAGTTGGGCGGATTGGTAAAGCTAGTGACAACAATAAGAATATTTTCCTCTAAAATGAAATTATTTCAGTAACTTGCAGTACCTAAAGCTTATAGGTAGTAGTTATTCTTTTTATAACTACGTCAAAATATTTATTTTCAGTTTCTAAATTCACAGTTTAAAAATATTATATTTCCGTCTACCATTGAGTACGCAGATAAGAGCGAAAGTTGCGGATATTTCATATCTTTGCCGATGAAGATCACGAGATAGTATCAGAGCATTATTTCACAAAACAATTGTTGGGGGGGGGGGGGGGAGGTGATGAGAAACTGGGGGTCCCCCAAAATTTTGGGGTGTAAAAAGGTGGTAATTGAAAAAGAAATACCTCTTATGCCAATAGAGAGATTTTACTTAAACTGTGGTTGTGCTTTTTTGTTTCTATTTTCTTTTTATATCATACAACCTATAGCTAGTACTACATGGGAGTCCACGTGAATCGTAGTAAATAGCAGGACATGGTAGTGCATTGAAAAGCATAGTACGTACATGGTACGTACATAACAGTGCATGGCAGTGAACTTTAAGACGTTCCCTGCCATGTACTGTCATGTACTACTATGTACTACCATGTACTACTGTGTACTGCCATGTACTACTATGTACTGCCTTGTACTACCATGCACTACCATGTACTACCATGTACTACCATGTACTACCATGTACTACCATGTACTACCATGTACTACCATGCACTACCATGTACTGCCATGTACTACCATGCACTACCATGTACTACCATGCACTACCATGCACTACCATGCACTACCATGTACTGCCATGTACTACCATGTACTACCATGCACTACCATGCACTACCATGCACTACCATGTACTACCATGTACTACCATGCACTACCATGCACTACCATGCACCACCATGTACTACCATACACTACCATCCACTACCATGTACTACCATACACTACCATGCACTACCATGCACTACTCTGTACCGCCATGTACTATACTATGTACTGCTTTGTACTACTATGCACTGCATGCATGCACTGCCGCTTACTACCATATACTACCATGCACTACCATGCTCTACCATATGCTGCCATGCACTACCATGCTCTACCATATGCTGCCATGCACTACCATGTATACTGTGTAAATTAAACAAATCTCTATATTTCATGGAGCAATTTTTGAAAATCCCCTCGAGTGAACTCGCACTGCTTACTTCCTAACCGCCATTTTGACTCTTCGTTTCTTCATGCATAGCGCGCATCACGAGATCACAATGAAGTGATTCACATCGGTCGATGCGCTTGATAACTTTTTCTGTTGATCCTGGGTAAAATGATATTATATATTTGATAGGGCAGATTCGCCCTTCTCTGGACAGATAGACTCGCTCCATGATAAATAATTAACAAGTTTAGTTAGCAATGACATTGCCCGACATGCGACGAGATCATGTTCACTCATTAGTGACTTCATTGGAGTCCAAGAGACTTCACATCCCTTAAAACTATTCAAAAAAATATATTGTAGCTTTAACTTTTCATTGAAGAGGCTTTCTAATGGACAAATCTCGTTAGTCATAAAATGCTTTCAGTTTGTTTGTCTATCTTGCTTTACTAAAATTCAAACGAGATGCTGAATGAAAGTAGTTATAATTAGTTATCTGACTAGCTGTCTGTTGTTCTTTCCCTTAGGGTTTTTTGCGCCATTTGTCTCTCAGCAAAACCCATAAAAACCTTGCAGTGAAGGCGGGAAAACGTACACCTGCACCGTCAGTCCGCCGCCTTCTCCCATCAGTTCACTACCTGTTCAAGCTAACGACTTACTTTTAATAAAACGTTCCTATTTTTTACAACCACAAAGCTCTGAGATATTTGGGACCATTTTGCATGATTCGAACTGAGTCTGTTTGATTTTCATTTCAGAGTCAAAGTCAACCGACCAACCTTAACCTGATTAACATTGCATCCCTTAATAGCGAATATGGTCAAGAGACTAATCAACGTGGACGTCGCATCATTAACACATCCTGACATGGATGTACCTCCAATTCAATTCCTCAATCTAAGTTCTGTACTAAGTTATCAAAATATTTCAAAAAGAAAACTTTAGCAATGATCATGATCATCACCTTGAAATCATAAAGTGGAAAAACACAGAGTTCTTTTAAATGGACATGCACTTTAGGCCATTCGGAAGGACAATGTTGCTAAAAAGCACCAAGAAATCTTAAGTCAATAAGTCATATGCTTATGTCACACGGCCGGCAAGAAAAGTTTGTTACCTTAAGAAAACAAAAACGACATCCAAAAACTACCGAATAAGAACAGTTTCACATACCTTACTAGACATTTGTGAAGCAGAGAGCATGCTTGAATGTTAGTTTGGTGATCGGCTGTACATCCTTTTAAAGTTCCTTTGATAATCCGTAATATATTTGGTATAATGGAACAGTGATTTGAGTTCCCAGATAATTGGCTTAAAAACGCAGCCAGTGAGTCTGGTTATCGCTATAAGTCTAACACACAAAAGGCTCATGTTTTAGGCAACTGTTTCTGGGGAAATCAGACAGGTTTGATAGTATGACAGCGGAAATACTGCTGATATCTGACAGGTCTTAAAAACATGTACAGCGCTCGATGGAAATGATCGAAAAGATTGTGTTCGTCTAAGATTGCATCTTATTTCGAATGTTCTTATACTTGCATTCTGGCTGGATTAAAACAACAGAATGGTTGTAACTTAAGAGACACATACTAGAACACGCGACCAAATAAAATTATTCGTGTTCAATGACACTATATAAAAGGAACGCCATTAAATGTCTGTATGTGTGTAAACACGCCATGGATCTTAAATATATTTATATGTAAGCCACTCTGTCGTGCCAATCTTATAACCCCAGGCAAAAACTGAGTACAGTATAAAGTACTTGTCTAAAAATATCTGGAGTGTTGCTCGGCAGCGGTGAGTCACAGTCACTGTGCTTTACAGGACTCAAATCGTCCCTTTGAACCATTATCGACTCGCACTCATTGAAGCTAAATATAGGGTTCGGTTATTTTTGCAAGACAGGGACCGGGAATGCATGGTTTGAAAAAAAAGGTTACAGTTGACTGACCATTTGCACTCGAAGTGCTTCTATACTGGTGAGCCGAATTCTTTATACTGGTAAGAATTGCGCTGTCTTTTTCTCTTTTCGTTGTGGAGGTCTGGACTTAGCCTAAAACGATCAAAAAATTTCATAAAAACAGTAAGAGGAATAACAGTCATTTTTGCTTGTTTTTGACTTAATGGTATTATGAAGGAATCCCGCACAGGTTAGCAATGGAAATTCTGCCGATTTCGAAACCCAATTTATTCATCAATTCAGTCAATTGAATGCCATGTCATGATTATTTTCCCGACTAAATGTTGAAAAGTTAGAGTATCAAACTAAGGACTTTTATTTGATCAGTTCAGCACAGTCGGAATTATTGCATCTAAGCTAATAGTGTTCCAAAAGGAGTTGAGCTTTTTTTAACAAAGAACATGTTACAACATTCTATTGTTGCCTAAATCTTCAAACAAGGTTAACCTCTAATTCAGTGTATTTGCAATTATTGTTACCACATGGCCTGATAAAGCCACACAAAGCAACGATAGCTTACTAGAAATATATTTACCCGCTTCACTATAAATTTCATTCCCTCAGTCTACCTGACGTCCCTGTTTAAACATTGATAATAGATCGCAATCATCTCGTTTCGGTGGCAGTCAATGTATTAGCCAAGAAGTTAGTTAGACTAGTTCGATGCGTACATGTACAGTATGTCATATCTATGGTCTAGTTAGGTAGGAGAGAAGGATTATGCTTATCAAGCAAGAGTAAAGACAGCTGGTATGTGAGAGCTTAATGATTGAACGCTAGCACTTTTGAAAACTTAATTGGATTTATCTGTGTGTTCATAACGTCCCCTCCCCCTACTACAGGAGCATGGTGGCTTCGGCCACAAACGACGAGAAGAAATTGTACTCTTAAAAGCATCGAAAAAGCCCATAGACCTGCCTCACGGAATTAAGGTTATTGGATTATAGATAGAAGGTATCTGTTGTACTTTACCTCTTAACGATGCTGGCTTATCTATTTTGGCCTTGGATCTATTGAACTCCTTCCCGTCTTTCTCTATCGCTAATGCAGCAAATATGCTTAACGTTACTATGATATCTTAAGTTTTTAAAAGGCTCGGTCAGGGTAGCCATTAAAGGTTTTTTGATTGATCGTTTGAATGCATACACGCTAAACATCTCCTGTTTTGTCGCAGTATATGTACGTAACAAAATCTCTATGGATTTCCTGTTGAAGACATTTAGCAAACTGGTGTATTTTTAGTTCATGAAAAACAAAAAAATGATATACAGAAACTCCTACACATGATAAGATTCTAGGAAAAGAATAGTTGATATGCCGTGCTACTCTTCCCGTTTGATATGGCAAACTGCTCTTAAGTGTTTGGTGCACGGCTATTCGAGCGGAAGTCAGAACGATGGGTCTAGAGACGTACCGATATCCATGAGAATTACAGCCTGTCTTTTTTTTTTTTTTTTTTTTCACTCAGACAGACTAAACCAAAAAAAAAATAATAACTTCTCAAAATGCAATCATCGATTGCCTGATAAAATACTCGTCGACTGGTCCACTTGTACCTCGTGCATTATCGATCGCAGTGCCCACATATGTAGGAAGTCTTTCAGTGGAAGTTAAAAATGGTGCCACTCACTTGCTCACTATTATATAAGTATAATAATAGTATAGTATAATAGTATAATAATATGATAAAACGGTTGCTTTTCAGTGGGGGGAAAAATCACTCGCCGTCGATGAGTTCGAATAACTTACCAGTACGTCCGAGTCTGTTCTGCAAATGATTTGTCAAATAGGACTTTGATTAAGTTATTTTTTCCTTGGCACAAGCGACCGGCAATTGGGCTGTCAAAACTTGTTTTCTATTATTTGTCCTTGCTTTCATAATATCAACAAAAAACACCTTCCTAGTGCCCCACTTGATCTAAAATTTTAATCTTTCTTTTTTGAGAACAAAATGTCAATAGCAGCCAGCACCAAATACTTAGGATGTCAGAAACTGACAGAATTTTTTTTTATTAAAATCCTTCAAACAATATCCGACTAGAAACAAAACACTGACAGTATTTTCCGACCAAAGGAAATCACTATTGTGGGCTATATTACTGGCATGAAAACTGACTGACTGGAATTCATTTTTCCGTCTCAGTTCAGGCAGACTTAGTTTCATCAATTTAGCACAAGAGTCAGAAGTAGCGTTCAGACTACGCACTTTGTTTACCAAGAAAAAGGGATTAGTCGTGACCTGTCTGTAGCTATCAATATATCGCTTCTAAGGGCAGTATTCCTTTACAAGATAACAAATAACTTGGAATCTAAGCTCTTTTGGTATTGAATGGAATATTAAGAGAACAATAGTTTCTGGTAGAGGATCCATATTACTAAAAAGACTATGTTTATTTTCAATGCACCAAGGCGATTTGATTTGTTTACCCTCACGGACTATTTCAATAAAAAGAGATAAGGAGATTAGTCTAATCTAGCACTGACCACAATCAAGAGTATTGCTTCTTTTTCTCTCGCAACTTCTAATATATTCCTTGTATTTTTACTTCCTTGAATTAAAGTCTGTCGTCATTGGAAGTTCATAACGTCATCGTCAGTAGACTGTTGATTGGACTGCAAAACGAACTCCTCGGTGAGATGAGTGCTTGGAAAACATGTACATATTACAAATAAACTCTCTTACCTTGATATGATCACGTAGGTTGGCGTGTGACGAGGGCAGATGCTGCGTGAATTTCTATAGGATTGCGTGATCAGTGTTGTCCTCAGGGCAGCTTCAACCCGTTGATCAATGAAGCGGATTTAGAGAGGACTCCTGCAAAGAATTAGGTCAATTAGAGCTATTAAAAAAAAAGGTTAGCTACAAATACTGAATAATTAGTAGTTCTAAGCACAAGCTGAGCCAGCAACATGCCAAATGGATTTAGCAATTCCTTTTTTTTTTTTGTTTTTGTATTTTCACCGAAGTGGTCAATTATTGCTGTGACGTGCTCTTTGAACATTCATTTGATATTCCCAAGATGCACAAGATAGCTTTTTTATGGAATAGCACAAAAAAGAAAACCAACCCCCAACCTGGGGCAGCTGGTAGAATTAAAAAATGAAAAGATAAATAAATAAAATTTAAACAAAGTAAATCGTTTATACAACTAACTATCCACAAGCCGAATCAAGTCAAATAGTAGACAAATAGTAAGTCAAATTGATGAATGCTACATTGATAACTTTATACAAATATTCCTACTGCTATATTTTCTCTCTTCATGATACCAAATCCTATCTAAGTTGTAGTTTCACATTGCATGTTCATTAAGTTCCCGACTCCCTGGTGAGCGCTATATTTACTCTATCCAATTCATAATTATCACAGAGTCATTAAGATTCACCTCCTTGACGTTTTACTTCAATAAAGAGATTATTATAGGTACCTACCGACCTGAAGGCTACCTGACTATGTGATCTTTATTAGTTAAGCCAGTGTAGCAACTCTAAATGAACTGACTCATTTTTGATGGACGCCGTTTTTTTTTTGTTTTTTTTTTTCAGTTTTTTTTTTTTTTCCCTGATATTTCCCTTGCTCGAATTTCAAGTTTCAAGTTTCAAGTTTCAAGATTTCAAGTTTCATTTCAGACAAAAGGAACTAGTTTCGTCTCTTGTTAGACCTTTTCAAACCTTGTATTTTTTTAGATCTTATTTTGGTGTTCATCGTGGTTCGATAGATTTCTGCATATGAACTGCAGGGAAAAAAACACTAAAAAACTAGCTCCAGGTTCATTGACTGTTAACACTGAATTTGGTAAAATAGGAGCTAGGTGACTAGTAGATCAGTAAAGCTTGGTACTCGGTGGGTTTGGTAAAACTTGTTACTCATATTTGACACTTTTAATTAGTGCCAAACACACACGATGAAACATCAGTGCAGCTTTGAGCTTTTAATGGTTTATACTTTTAGCAATTTTGATAACGTGTTGGATTACAGTGAATACATTATGCCCTTGGGAAATTTAAACTCTGATAAAGAGCTAGACGAGATACATTATAAAACACGTAAGAGGCCTTATTCAAAGGCTTAGGTCATGCGCGTCATCACTGTATATAACAAACTGCCAAAGGCCTCTGATTAAAAAATCATGTCAAGTCCTAGCACCTTTGTTCCAAAAAGAACGAACTATATAGATATACAACTGTGGAGGAATATATCGCAGTGAGTGGTAATTGTAAAATTTAATTGTTATGATTGGACAAAGCACACAAAACTATGGGAAGCCATTTCAGTGCTATACGGCATGTTCATTTGTACCGTGTACTACTGCGTTTTGCCGTTCCCATTAAAACCGCTCTATTCAAGGTATTTTCAGGGCTAAGGCTTCCTTTCTACAGTAACGTGTGCCGTCTTTTACCAAAATATATTTTAATTGGGTTCGTAAGTAAAACGAGATGGAAGTTCTAGCAGTAAACACTTCAAAAGTTATTTTGCGTAGAACGCGTGGATCGATTCACACGGATACACATTTTCAGTCATCGTGCTTATCTCGTTACGTAAAGCCGGCTTATTCGTGACTCTATTCCATGTAAGGTACGAACTGCAGGAAGAAAGGATACTATCAGTTCCTGTGACGAACAACGTAACTAACCAAAACACTGTCGCCCTGAAGGGAAATGAAAAATTTGTAGCAAAATTCTAGACTAGAAATACAGTTGACATAGTTATAACTTATTGCGATTCTGAGCCGCCAATATGGGTTTATATTGGCGGCTAGTTGGGAGAAAACATATCCCGTATTGGCCGTATAGCGATTTTTCTATCGCAAGGTAATTCTGAGCCGACAACACGGGTGTATATTGGCGACTCTCTCCCGATCAAACTTATAGGAGAATCGAGATACTCATGGAGATCGGAGGAATCCATAACATTTATTGAATCAATCACATCAGGGCTCACTAAGGAAGCTTTTGACTAATAATAGAAAAACGATAAGCATCTAATAGTAAAACTGAATAGACATAATAATGACAATAGTACCGAAAAGCATTCTGGGACATTCGTTGGTAAGAGTTAATGCCCTTGATGAAAAGCCTAGTCACTGTATAGGTCTAGTCAAGAAAAATAAATAATACTAAGGATTCTGCATACAAGAGAACACTAAAGAATATCACTGCCAACAAAACTTTATCTCGTTCAGATTTTTGCTCCTCTTACGACTTAAGGAGGTTCGGGGGCATTGTTTGTGCGCATCTGTTATGCGCATATGGCGTGACAGCGCGCGCGCGTGACCCATGTTCTTTAAAATCAAACTCCGTCGTCACGCTCGTTGCGAAAACGATTTCAATCGGCTATATCTCGAAAACAGCAAGGGTGACCCCCAATTTTTATTTAAGTATTTTATATAGCATTACATAAGCTGTCAGTGTTCCAAATTTGAAGAAAAAATATTGGAAAATCATAATAAAAACACGGATTGGGAAGAAAACTTCAGCTGATCTACATTACGGCCAAAGCGTCAACGAAAGGTGCATGGCGGCTGCAAATTCGAGCCAAAAACTCAGTATTTGTATGTATTCATAAATATTTCCACATAATATTTATCTATAGGTTATTAGACGGTTGTTTCGAAAAATATTTAGCAATCCATTTAGTTTTTCCACAAGAAAAAGGACTTTACTGCTCGACTTGTATGTATTGGGAGCAAGCGATCAGTTTTCGACAAGAAAAGACTGCACTTTGAATTGATATCACCTCACTCCTAAACGAGAACAGTGACACTTATTTGCTCATGGAACTTCTATAATGGTCTTATTTCACCATGCGAAGTTTGAAGAAACATTTTTGAATTTCACGATTCACGGATATAGTCCAAAAAAAGGCCGAATCACGCTTCACGCGTAACCCCTTGTGCCACCACAATGTTCAAGCTGGGGATCTGACAGGTGGAAAATATATGAAACCTCTGAATAAACTGTTAAAAAAACTTAAACCGTTAAAAAAATCGTAACGCAAATATCGGTTTTTTTCATAAGAATGTAAAAGTCAAACTTGATAAACTGAGAGGAAAAAAAAAAACAAAGCAAAGCAAGGGACATAAAGTCGGAAACTAAAATTTCGAATTTAAGGTACTAACCTTGGTATCAGCTAATGTTATTGTTAGGGGAATTGGTTTTTTTTCTCCTTTCTATTGTAGATATGTTTTTCGTATGAAGGTCGAACCACTCTTGATATTTTATGTGTTCTGTTCATTCTGTGATACCATCGTAAATTGCATTCCTATTAAATACATGTCAGATATTCCTAATAGCTTTTATAGCCACCGTACACTTGCCAGGATTGGCTTAAATGTTTCTTAGAGCCAGCAGAGGCTAATGTACAGAACACATTAGATTTCTATGATAAGACAGAATTAAAGATAGCTAGAGGATGGCTGGCTTTATTTGTTTTTTATACGTGCCTAGCAAATTAAGGACTGTCTTAATAAACCAAAGCAAGTACAAGGCTAACGTAAACAATAAGAATATATAGAAACCGAGCATACGTGCTTCGTACGTGAGGGAAATCACTTTGTCTGTAATAGGCAATGATAGGAAATATGATAAATTTGTTTAGGGAGATAGGACGGCAAGAAGGTAGAAAGTTAGCATAAACAAAAGATAAGAATTAATAGGCTATGCATCACACGTGAGGTCGCCGGACAAGGCGGCCATGATTTTCATCTACGCTCTTCTTATTTTTTTAATCTTTTCAAAATAACTTGTGTGGCGCATCAGCCTGTAATTCAGACTTTTCTGCAAAAGGCTCGAATAAACCTGACATTATTATTATTATTATTATTATTATTATTATTATTATTATTATTATTATTATAGAGATATTTTTGACGTCGATCATGCGATGATATGTAAGAAAGGTGGCTATGTTATACAACGCCACAATGAAATCCGTGATTTGGAGGCTGAGCTCTTAGGGACAGTATGTAAGGATGTTGAAGTTGAGCCAATTCTCCAGAAATTAACTGGAGAAATCTTGAACAATGGTGCTAATAGATCAGACGACGCCCGTCTTGACATTCACGCCAGAGGTTTCTGGGAACGACAAAGGTCTGCATTCTTCGACGTGCGGGTTTGCCACCCTTATGCAGATTCTTACCGTGAAAAGAGTACCGATCAAGTCTATCGACAACACGAGACTGAAAAGAAGAGGAAATATGCCAACAGAGTTATGGAAGTAGAACAGGGAACTTTTACACCTTTAGTTTTTAGTACGACTGGTGGAATGGGCACAGAATGTAAGATGTACCACAAGCGATTGGCCGAACTTTTATCATCCAAGAAAGGGGAAACTTACTCTAATACTATGTCTTGGTTGCGGGCGAAAGTTTCATTTGCCCTTCTCCGCTCTGCTCTATTATGCCTCAGAGGCACTAGAGTAAAAAGAAGAACTCATGACATTTATAACACAGATTTTTCTATTGACAATGCCATCGCTAATTTTAATTAGATTTTTAATTTTTCTTTGTATGTGCATATTTTATTGATATTTTGTACCTACATTGCTATATTCTTAATTTAATATTTGAACTCAGTTTTTTTTCTTTACCTTAATAATACTTTCAATACTTTAGATTTTAAATACATATAACTTTGTAAATAGTCATAGCAATTTTTATAGCATTTTTTGTAATTTTCATTATTATTATTATTATTGGATGTGAAATTATTATTATTATTATTATTATTATTATTATTATTATTAAATCACTTTGTTGCCTGTCATAGGCAATGATAGGAAAAATATCAAAATAGCATAAATTTCTTTAGGAAGGTAGAAAGACAAGAAGAACAAGAGATAAGAACATATAGAGACGTGAGGGATGTTGCCTGTAATAGCATCCAATATGGAATATATATATACCCTTGCGAAGCTATTGCCATTCAGTAGAGAATGTGTATCTATATATTGATCTTACGTGAGGGAGATCAGGATATTGGCAGCTTGTATGAATATATATATTGAAGCATGTTGTCAATACTTTGAGTCTTCAAATATTATAGACAGATATAGGCCTGGACTGGGTCAGTCTCACATGGGTAAGGACCGTAGTATTTATAGCAAAAACCTATTGAATAAAACAAAGAGTGAGAAAATCACATCTCCGTATCCGCATAGAAGTGAAACAGGATTTGGGTATTAAAGGATTTTAGTATGGAAACTGATATCTAAAGGAATAATCTTATCACTCAATACTTATTCTTGGTGACTGAATATACATGGGTTGAAGTTGCTATTTTCTTTTATTGGATAAAACAGTTCAATATTGATCAATCGAAGAATACTGATCAGGAAAGAATATCTGCATCTGAAGTCAACGAATTTAGACGGGAATAAGAAATTAAATGAACAACTGTTCAAGATAATATTTCATGCTGAGTTCGCTGTGAAAAGTTGAATTCTAGCAAGTCGGCGGGCTATGAACTATTTAATTGTTGATTTTCCCCTACTCGAAATTAATATACCATTAACCAACAGCATTCATACCTTGATGAAGCTGTCTCTAAATTGTCAAGTCACGGGTGTTATTCCGCCACTTACTGCTCAGAGAGCGCATCTCAAACTGAACATCTGCACCTTAAATGGTAATAGCAAATTTTTATATACATTCTACCAAGCAATTACTGACTAGGAAGGAATTTAACTCAGTGGTTGGCGCTGAAAAGGATATCGGCAGTGGCTTAATTGAAATAAAATTAGTCCAACTCTAAATTCAGTAGCAGCCGGAAAACATGATGGAGTTTTTATGCACTCAAGTCAACACTAAGGACGCGTCAAAGATCGACATTAGTCGGCAATACATCCAACAATTTATGCAAACTCTTTTGCTTTTACCTTTATACTAATTCGTAGAAAGATTAATTTTTAATGAGATATTAAAGGAGACAGAGAAGAGGATTTGTTTTGATGTAAAGTATGAAAAACACCTGACACCCTCCACTTCCATTCGCTTCGTGTTAAAAAAGACTTTGACTTCATATAAAATGTTCAAGTGGGACGACGATGAAATCAACGAGATTAATATTTTTACATTTTTGACATCCTCATAGCATTCACACTAATATATTAAAGCTATTTTGTGGTGCGATAAAGGGAACGTTCTCAAAACAAGTTCTATTTCTCGGATTTCGCTTTCCTTCATTATTCAAACGTTCTCTTTGTGACGTCAGTTTGTCACTGTTGATAACCCTCATGGCTTAGTTGTCATTTGCGGATATTCTTTAATTGAGGTTTCTTTCTTGAAAATAAAGCCAAGAAGACGCGTTGTGGAGCATTGAATGTAGCAATAAGTCCTAAACCTGGACGCTAAAAGCAAAGCGTTGAGTAACTGACGTCACGGATAGGAACAAGATGGATTAATGGCGGACGATATTCTTAGACAATTCAACTCAGAATTTTAGCTATTATTTTTTTGTTTTTCTCTTTTTTTTCTCTTTACTATTTTTGTAATTTGTCATCAAAAAAATCTCGTTTGGAAAAGGTTCAATTTTCATCGTTAACCCACTTTCAAGATATTCCAAAATGTTACTTGATTGTGATGTTCAGAGATATAACTGCAATTAGTGAACTCCCTACTAATATAAGTCATTTTCATCGTTAATAACAATAATAATAAGCAATTATTGGACGAGGTTGAGCAAAATATCGTGATTTGTTAGTGGCGAGCAAGCAATTATTTGCCGATGCCGAAGGCAGAGGCAAAATAATTGCTTGCGAGACTCTAACAAATCTCGATATTTTACGATAACCGAGTTCAATAATTGTTTTATCATTCAAATTATCTTTTCTAATATTTGAGGGGAAGTGCGCACAAGTCAAACAATAACAAAGAAGTCAGTTCATTGTTTTATCAGTTCAGGGAAGCGAGCCATTGTTAAATGCAACGTTACTGCACATGAGCAGAACGTTATTTGCAGCAAAATGGCTTTGCATCGTAATGCGCATGAGCAGACCGTTATTTGTAGGCAGTTATTTGCAGTTCTCTCGGCCAATCAAAATGACGAAGAAAATAATTTGAATGATAATACTTATTATTATTATTATCATTATTATTATTATTATTATTATTATTATTTCTATTATTATTGTTGTAGTTGTTGTTGTTATCATCATTATTATTATTATTATTATTATTATTATTATTGTTGTTGTTGTTGTTGTTGTTGTTGAGTATTACTATTATTATTATTTCTATTATTATTGTTGTTGTTATTATCATTATTATTTTTATTGATGTTGTTATTATCATTATTATTATTCAAACATAAATTGTATCCTCAACCATAAATTGACATTTATTTTGCCAAGCTTTCGGGCTTAATTGCCCATCCTCAGGGCTAAATGTAACAAACAACGACAGTTACAATCAACTGCTCAACTGCTTAACTCAACTTATTATTATTGTTGTTGTTATTATCATTATTATTACAAAAATACTTCAATATTTCTTTGAAAAAAATTTTAGTTTTATAGTTTCTTATTCAATAATTTATCTTGCACAATATAATTTCTCAAATAACTTTGCCAAATTAATACGAATAAATGAGAAGCATTATTTCATCCCACTTTTCTTATTCTTAAACCTCTTTCCTTTCCTTTCCTTTCCTTTCCTTTCCTTTCCTTTCCTTTCCTTTCCTTTCCTTTCCTTTCCTTTCCTTTCCTTTCCTTTCCTTTCCTTTCCTTTCCTTTCCTTTCCTTTCCTTTCGGAATCGAAATTGCTATTTATTGATTGACGCGACCACCCAAAGTTGGAATGCTTTGTTTTCATTTTAGATTTTGATTGGTTCTTGCTGTTTGGGTGGCCCCGGTTATAGTAGTAGCACAGTAAATGGCTGGCGCACAGATGTAAGGACCATGATGCGGGGGATATTGTAACTATTAAGCAAAACGTCTAGATATAACTTACACCTTACCCACTTTACCGAGACAAGAAGAATCAAAAAGTCAAATCAATAAAAAAATAAAATAATACAAGACTCACTTTTACAAAACGAAGTTGCCCAGAGAGAAAAATATATGCAACTTCTGAGCTGATCTAAGATTGCGCATGACTAACTCACAGATGTCGAACCCTGAAAAAAACCTCTGGGCTAATCTAAGTCAGGGCACGGCTAACAATTGATCCATTTGCTTTGTTCTTGATATTTTATCCCCTTGCTTCCCCTCGATGTATTATCACTTTGTCTGAAAATAAATGCATCTCAAACAAGAGTCTAATATCGCTGAGAAGTATGCGTAAATGAGAAGATATTTCCTCAAAATGAGTAATTTAAAAAAGAATTATATCTCTCTAGATATATATATTTTAAAAATATTTACTTATGTAGGGAAAAACTTATGTGCACTCGGAAGGATATACAAACACCTTATAATAGAATACAAATATTATCATTTTGACAACACGTTTTGCTAATTCCTCGCCAGGGAAATGCATGCTTTTATCGTTAGTTGATTTATAGACTTTTAACTCTACCGGAGTAAGCTAGCTAGTGTATATTAGCCAAATACTAAACAATACTCTTGACTTGCGGTTCCGGTCTTTTGATCTTCAAGGATGTAACGATTCAAGTAGTACCAATTCTTTTCTTATTTCCTTACGAGACAGTATACCGAATAATCTGCATAATGATCAATTCAATGCAAAGAAAAACAGTTAAATCATAATGTTAGGGATCATGAAAATAAAATGTGAAGTGTGCTTAAACAGCAGGCGTTGAAAGAAGCCTTGATATCCCTACTTCATTAGCTCTCACAAATGAAAATTTTTTTTTGGAATTTTAAAATTTCATTTTTCTAGGCAAACAAAAAACCCAATTAGAGGAAGACAAAATATTGTAGTAAAAACCACACAAGAAGCGACCAGTGAATTATAATTAGTTTTAAGGATCATTAGTATTACACGCCGTCATTAAAAGGTTGGATCTCCAGTTGGTCTCGATAAGCACCAAAAATAATAATATCTAAAGAAGACACTCATATGTTACTAAAATCAAATTTTAAAAAACATCGCTCTTAAGCCTTAAGCTTGCTTGAAAAGATGTGTTGTTACAAATGTAATGAGCTGTTGAGTCCAGGCCTTGATCTAGTGATTATTGTCTCAGTTATTTCTTTCCAGATAACGAGTTAGATTCATTCTACTCAGAAAACTAAAGATAGCTGATCATGAAAGTAGTCGAATGAATACTCACCGTTATACGATCAAATAGCTCACTTCAGGCTGACGATAGACGCTCTGCGGTACCGTGTGAGAATGTGAATGTGCAGTACTTCTTCAACTTCCTAAGTTGTTGCGATCGCAAGGAGTAATCTGTGATACAATAGGCCAATCTTCGATGACGTCAGAAAAATAGTTCGATTTTCGATGTCGTCATTGGTCACGTGTTACTTGATAACCATAATTTCAAACTACTGTGTATAGAAAATATATTGATCAGATTCTTTGCGTTTGTTTCTTTCACGATTTTTTAATAATTTACCGAGCATTCGCACTTCTAGTGCATCATCAGGACGAAAAGTAGGTCTTACAATGATTCAAATTATTTAAAGACTATAACAGTCAAAAGCCAGACTGGTTCGTTGTCATCATTGTCTTTACAGCTTGAAAAACAATCTTTTCGAAACTGTGGTGGACATTAAAGTCCCAGATGATTTATGTCAGGAGGAATAAGGATGACAGAGGTTAATAATAACTGACTGAACGTCACCCTGTCTATTAACTATGCTAGAATTTATCAAGGATGCCACACTAACATACTACACATGATAGAACAAAATATTACATAAAGAAGAAAGCAAAAATGAGTCAGTCCAATTCCATATTAGCTATAGAAAGGCACGCTTCTAGGTCCAAATTGCCTAAAATGTCAGCCTGTTTTTAGTTACAGAATAATCAATTGAAATAGTTGACGGTCAGTGGCCTTTGTAATGTTTGTTCCCCTGGGGCGTTAAAGAATGGAACATAAACTAAGGCGAGATACAGATCGAAAAATATATAGTGAACTAAAAGATTTTAGATGGATCTAGAGCTTTGGCAATTGTCGTAGAGAAAAGGTGTTTTCCAACAAGTTTTGAGTCATTCTTTTTATCCTATTTTCTTTTTCCATTGATATGAGTGACGACAGGCCTCGCCTGCCTTTATTTTTACTGTACTCGGACCAAAATTCAAGGAGTTAATTACTTGACTGACTTGACTGCTCACATGTTATCCCATCAAATATCATGAAAAGTAAAGAAAGAAGAATGAATAAAGTGGTGATGAGTGATAATGTAAAGAAATGACCATTCATTAATCATTGACTATAGACATCAAACAACCAGTGTATCCGCCTCATTTACACTTTACTCCATCTGATAAACACCTGTGAATTTGAATCCAAACGAAAGTGGGCTGGGGTAATGATTTGTGAAGTTGTGAAATGCTGCCATATTATGTTCAACCGAGAAGCTTTTAAGATCAAAGAGTCAGTAATTTATCTCATTCTGTCGTCGCTTGACACCATTTTCTGCCAGGTTGATTGAAATCATCAGGAGAAAAAAACACGATTTACAATAATCTGACTAGGTTAAAATACTTGTACCCTAGCTCTGACCGATAAACCTTGGTATTTTGACTATTGCCAGCACTTGAAGTTCACCAGCTTGGCCGCTTGTTTTTAAAAAATAATTGATAAAACGTAAAACATAACCAGTACTAGTATGACACACTTGTAGTCACAGTAAATTATGGCTGTCATTTTCATTGCTATGAAAAACGACGAACATAGGTTTCTCTATTTCTCTCTTTATTATTATTCTCGTATACCTGTACAATCTAAGTTTTCCAATACGTTTTTAAAAATTTACTTGCTTACAAAGAGAAATATTTCTACAACAGTTTGCATAAGTGTTTTGTTCACTGATGTACCGATCAAAGAGGAACTGCTGGTATACTCGTTTAAAAACTTGCTTAACTAGCTTCTTCAAAAACCAAAAAAAGGAAAAAAAGGACACGAACTGAATACTTCATAGCGAATTACAGCTCTGTCCGAGTCAACGCCGGCAGTAAATCTGAGAGAGTACACTTAAGAAACACAAGTAATGTCAATGTAACCTATACTATAAAGTTTTACATATATAGCCAATATTAATAATATGTCCTTTTTTGTATAAATACACTCAGACAAGATTATCTTTTGAAGTTCAACTCGTAAATTGTTTAGATACTATGCTGCAGTATTGAAAATGAACATTTTATGGCCGGAAAAGCGTACCTTAGTTGCCCTCCGAATCAGCTTCCCAATTAAATAACTGCTTTTACCTGAAGAGAAGTAGCCAGACAGTGTCATCAGTCAATACTGTAATCACTTCTAAACTAATATCCAAGACTGAAAACCATTTGCTTCGACTTCTAAGGAGCTATTAACTAAGATGTTGGCTTTGGGCGATAGAAAATATAAAAACTATCAAAATGAGATACGGGAGATATAATTTACAGGCCTTTATAATAATTGGCTAGAACAGAATCTTATTGCTAGGCAACAATGTGTTAAGGTAGTCCATTAAGGAGCCAGGTGAAAAGGAATCTGTTTCTGACGTCTGTGATTTACAACCTTGTTTAAGGGCATAATATGAAATATTTATTTTGTTTTAAAGTGTGTTAAGTCATTCGCAGCTTAAACGGAATCGTTGGGTTTTGCAGCCTTGTTTTTTGAAGACAGTTTTCATGATTTTTTTGGCAAGTTGAAATCACTTTAAAAAATCAATTGTCGGAAAATTGCTCTTGTCGTTATTGTAAACATCCATTTGTTTGCCTCGAGGGGTCATTTAAAACTGAAGTGTTTTCGTTCTCCTATCTTGCTGATCTCAGGTTATGTCCACATATTTTAGTGTTTTGAGTTTAAGCTTCTTTTACCAAATTAACTTTATCAATTTTCCCGCCCTCTCTTCGACATTTCATGTGAATGTATCAATTTTCCTGTGAAGGAGATGATGCCATACGTGAAGGAAGACAAGTCTCACACGAGTTATATATGTAAAGCGTTTAAAGTTTATAAATACTTTATTCCCCCTCAGGGGATCAGAACACAATCTAGTGTACTATTTATTCTCAATCTTTCACTAGATTTTTTCATGCTCGCTTTTTTCAAAGAGAGCCGCTTATATGCGTGTTTTGATTGGATGGTATTCTGGTACTGATATATGTTTCCTAACGCATCTTGTTATAACTATATTATTATTTTATATTTTATAAAGTATGAGATAATTTATGAAATAAGTTGTCAACAGTAATAAAAATTAAGTTATTAACTATGATTTCATGCTGCAAAACTGGAGACAAACAGCTAAAACTAAATACTATATTTAACTCACCGACTAAAGAAACCCTCTGGGAAAATTAAATTAATGATCGAGTAGTCAAAATGCTTAATGAATTAATCATATAATCATTACAGTGCGAATCGAAAAACCGTGGGCACCCAGAAATATTTCAGAAATCGTTTATCGTTCGTTAAACAATATGAAACGACTCTCTAACTACAAGAAGTTTATCTGACTACAAATCAGTCGCATTTCTTGCAGTTAGAGAGTTGATTCAGATTGTTCAACGTTCGATAAACGATTTCTGAAAAATCCTGGGTGCCCACGGTTTTTCGATTTGCACTGTAACATACGAGACTTTTGTAAGGATCTATTTGAAGAAAGGGTGGCAGCTAAAAATAGATAGGAGAATGAAAAGTCGAAGGGAACAACTACAGGCATGCCCAAACTGCAATAACCAAGAGCGCCAAATATCTTTGCTGGCTGACAGTAGTAATGTATAACGATTTTACGTTCGTATTTAACCGTCAATGCGCTTGGTTAACGGCCTAGGAGTACGGATACAAATATTACCCCTGAACCATGTATAAGTATATTAAAAATCGTGATATAGCGCTCTGACTGTAGTCTAGATCTCCTGGCTCACAGCCTTGAGGATCAAAAAGTAGGTTCTGGACATGAGGCATATGGAAGGATAAGACGGTTTAGTGGAAATAAGTGGATTCAGTGTATTTCTATCCTATTATAACCGGTGCATGTGCCTAATAAATACTATTATAATTACCATTTGACCTAGTTATATCTCAAATTCTTCTGATTAAATGCCAAGACTAAAGCTGTATCTTTGCAAAAGGAAAGAGCTCATTTCATTGTTCACTCATGTGTCTGTAACAACATGACCATGATCGTATTATACCGGTTCAAACATTTCAACTTGAATCAAGAGCTTTACTTTCCGTATTTAGTTATACAAGATACTTGTTGCCCTTAAGAATTTCCCCGTGAATCTAAGTGGTTTCATATTTAAAGGGCATACAGATAAAAGGGATTTTTTCTAAGTCGTGACACAGGAAGTCTTTGCTGACAGAGTCTCTATACTATTAGCCAGAAACAAATGTTAAAGTTTATTATGAACCCCACGTACACTCTCAAATACTACATTCTGTGTTTACAACGAAGATATCTCCCGAAGTCAACTAACTAATGATTTGTGTTGTTTTGAATAAAAAAACAGTAAACTAAATTAATGATTTGTAAGTTAACTATTTAGAATATGTTGAACCTGCAGCTTGTGTTCGAGAAAGACAGGAAATAATAAGCTTGGCAATGCAGATATTTTTGTGCGGTAAAAAAGGTGCGAAGCAGCTGCCGAGGCAGAAACTGTGACACTAGTCATGTCTTAATATTGTTACCGTAGTAGCGAAAAGTAAATCAAGCAAGCACACTGAACAGTGAGGACACTCGAACCGTGAACACTTTGAGGTTTTTTCATACTTTTTTTCTCCTTTATCCCTTGTGTGAATCGATTGGAAATATGATTTATTTCGAACAATAAGATTATTTGAGTTCAGTGCTTCATTTTCAGAAGGTTTGAAGCAGTAGAAAGTTCATAAAATGAAAAATATAAAAATATCAAGTGTTCATGGTTCGAGTGTCCTCACTGTAAAGAGACTAAATAGTTTGATATTGCCTTACCAGAGTTCGATGGGTGTCGTACATGGAGTATGTCAGAGATCTGATGTTGGTAAAGTCAAAACTTATTATAAATGTCTTCGTTTATCGACAAGCCGTCCAATAAGACAGTTTGATCTGTATCACGTGATACCACGATCAATTAAGGATTTGCTTTATTGCTGAACTGACTTGTCACTATAATGAGTGTACTGCCGTTGTCATGGTAACGATTGCCGCTGACCATTGTGCTCATTTACATCACATATATCAATTAAGGGCTATTGTATCTATATAGATGTAGAAAAAAAAGTGCTTACAAAATCGAAAATAGAAGTTTTTTTTACTTTGGTTATCAAAATTCTCAACTTATATTCTTCATTTCGTTGTTTTCGTTCAATTGTCATTTCTTTGATTTATTCTCAGTTGATAACACGATAAATCAACTGAGTTATCAGATAGTATAAACGTTATCCAAGTTCATTACTGTCCGTTGAAAAAAAAACAACTTCAAATTGACAAATAACTATCTCTCTTGTTTTGAATTCAAAGCAGATGTCACAGAAAGTTTGAGTGTGTATGTGGGGTATAGTTGATACTTTTAGTTTCGTTAAGTATCTCTCTCAATATATTATGTCTTGTCTTTTCTTTTCTCTAGGGCCGGACATACGTTTGACTCTATAAAACACCGATGGATAACTAATTAATAATAATTTATTCATTTATAGTGCGAAAAATATCAACTCACTGTTTTCAAATGAGCATTACAACAATTATAAAAATACAAATTCTAAAAAATACGGCTTTCAGACTAAAAACTATTGGAAAAACTAAGTAATCACTAAAAACTAAAAAGAAAAGAAAGTATATCTATTGATCTTGATTGAAGAATAGATTTTACGAAGTTTCCCCAAGTGAAAGGGAAAGAATGAAATGAAAAAGTGTGTGAGTGAGACAAGCCCAACAACAACAACAAAACGCTTAGGACACGGTCATGCGTCTTCTCAGTATAAGCAGTGAGTATGTGCTTAGAAGAGGAGGACAATTTATCATATTATTATTCATTACTTTGCGATGACTCCAAGCTATAAAGTTTTGGATGCTTTTTCCCCAAGATGTAAGCCTACTACGTACTCTCTTGGAAACAAGCTGAAACCTAAAATAAACTGGCTGAATGCTTTATGAACAGCTTTTACTGAGTATGCTTATTTTCAAGTACAACTTAGCAATTTAGTAGCAATTCAGACACTCTTTAGTAGTCCTAGTTAATGGATGTTTAACTGTGCTTTTCCTTGTAAAAATAAAGATCATGATTATTATTAGCAAATCATTATTTTAAAAACAAAAATTGCTATAAATAGTATTGTTGAATGCACATAGTATGCATTCTGCCTGTTTTTTGTTTTCGTTTATTTTGTTTTGTTTTGCTTTGTTTTTAACTAGTGACTGCTCCGCGACCGTTGGCAGTCTGCTTCTCAGTGTGCTTTCCTTTTTCCTTTCTACTTTCTTTTTTTTTCCCACTTTCTTTCTCACCCGGCTTGTGGCACTAGATCCATCTGTATATCAAATCAGTGCTTATATTCACTAATCCGTTTTACATCTTTACTGGCCATTCCAAACTGCTCGAGGATAGAGCTAGTGCCATTAGAAATCAGTTAAGACAGGCGGCATCCGGTCTGAAGTGAAAGATAATCAAGCCCGGGTTCGGTTTAGCATTTAATGAGGCTGGTGCTTTAGCTAATAGCATGTGAACGGCTAAGTGTGTCTTGAAACATGACCTACACAAGATTAATATCATAGTACTCATGTCTGTTTCCACGAGAGCTGTTGGCTCCTCGACAAGCAAGAATCACGAAATAAAAATAAAAATGAGACTGTTATCCCACTTTATATTAATTTCTATTTCTCTTTTTCTTTTTCCTTTGCTTGCAATTGCTATTTTAACCGTAGAGTTCTCTCTATTTTTCCATTTTGCTTGCTTTCAAAGATAAATAGTTAGCGCTGGAAGCCATGCCGAGTGGTAATGAGGGGTTTCTGTAAATTCCAAATAGATTCGGCTCAGTGTTAACTGGAGATTTACCGCAATATATATTATATGAGGCCAACACATAACATTTGATTTATCTTGTATCTTTCTGTTTGCCTTATTTTGAAAATACTTGAAACCTTTTTTTAACACAGACTTTAGCAATAAAACGAAGTGATGCGTATTTGAAGTGAGCTTTTTCATTTCAGTTCTAATTTAACAAACACTATATCACTATCGGAGAAGTCTATATATTTTGTCAAAAGGAACACTTATATTATTATTTAGATAACGTAGCTATTACAAGAGGTGCTTCAGTTTGCCAGTTTTGTTTATTGATTGTAGACCAGTCAATCCTGTGAACCAATGAGCCCTTCTACAGGTTGTTGCGGGAAGCAGACAAACTAACTTTCTTATTCATTATTAGACAGTCCGACATCTTTTCTTTGAATAACATAACATAGATTTCATTTAATAACATAGCAATTGATACTTATAGAATACCAAACGGTATGTATTTCTTGGTGGCATGTTAGTGGGTGGGTTGGTGGGTTGGTGGGTTGGTGGGTTGGTGGGTTGGTGGGTTGGTGGGTTGGTGGGTTGGTGGGTTGGTGGGTTGGTGGGTTGGTGGGTTGGTGGGTTGGTGGGTTGGTGGGTTGGTGGGTTGGTGGGTTGGTGGGTTGGTGGGTTGGTGGGTTGGTGGGTTGGTGGGTTGGTGGGTTGGTGGGTTGGTGGGTTGGTGGGTTGGTGGGTTGGTGGGTTGGTGGGTTGGTGGGTTGGTGGGTTGGTGGGTTGGTGGGTTGGTGGGTTGGTGGGTTGGTGGGTTGGTGGGTTGGTGGGTTGGTGGGTTGGTTGGTGGATTCGTTGGTTGAAATAGAATAATGATCGAGTTAGAGGTTGAATTAACATGAAGCTTGATATTAACCGCAAAAAAAAGATGTTAAAAAGTCTAGTCTATATTGCGCATTGTTTTCACGGCTATTGTTGTGCTAATTTCTTGGAATCGTGGTCCAATGTAAAAAATGTGGGCTTCACAGACTGACAGAGTCAAGCCAGGTTGAGGAAGGTTAGTACATGGAACTAAAACTTATACCTACTCAATCTTTTATCTCTATATTTTTTTCAATTTCAACAGTAATTAAAGAATTTGCCGTCTTTGCTCGCAACTCATAGTACAACTGATTCTGCCCAGTCTCCGAGCTCAGGCAGATAAGCACCTCTTTTTCAATTCGTTTCATTGAAGATTAGAGGAATATATTTTGCATTCATTTTTCTTCTTATTTGCTTAGGAGATCTCTGCTTCTTTTCATGATGATTTTGACCTTGTCAGTAGTTCTTGTATTGATACTGATATCGAACCAAGATCTGGTATCAACCAGTCTTGCTAAGGCAAATACGTGTTCACGAGGGAAAAGGAAAAAAAGATAGAGCTAACACGAGAAAGAAAATGTAGAGAATACTGGATGACTTTGAAGAGTACAACATTGAATTTCTATCAATGTAACGAGAAGACGTTCTGTGCACAAGATCTGGGCACCAGTTTTTCTCTCGACAATGATTCGTGTACTGCACAGGCGGTTCCCGAACACGCTAATCTAGATCCCGTATTCAACGTCAGTACGAGGCTAACACCCCATTCACACCGGACCTTTAAACATGTCAGCCTGTACGCCAAAGGCTAAACAGCTTTCAAATCTTCTTTATCTAAATTACTTTGGGGATGTAGTTTTAACCCTGTCTGTATAAAGATGGCAGCCAACAGGCCAAACGACGAAGGAAATGCGATAAGTAAATTAACAAATACCAAGGTTAGTTGGTGTGAATGGGGCTTAAGAGAACTTTAATCAGGCAAGTGACAGCTTCCGGTGTGAGGGGCTGGGGAGAGGAAAAAAAGAACAGAAGAAAGAGGCAAAGGATGATCAAAAAGGGTTGGCTATCTTTCTTTTCAGCATTGTTACAGGTAGCAGTTTATGTACGATCGCATGAAGTAAAAATCAAAACATTTTCACGTGATATCGAAATCCAAGAGACAAAGAACCTTATGCTCAAAAGATTTGAATTGGGTCAAAACGTATACATAGTAACGCGTTAGCCTATTTGGTCTATTCATTCCAATTTTTTGCCCAAAATGTTTTTTTTGTATCGCGCGCGACCCTCCTATAAGTTTGATCGGGAGAGAGCCACCAATACAAACCCGTATTGTCGGCTCAGAATTGCTTCGCGACTACGACCAATATGGAATACATTTTCTCCCAACTAGCCGCCAATATAAATCCGTATTGACGGCTTAAAATCGAAATAAGTTATAAATATAATCAACAGAAATATAATCAGTGACACCATCTATGACCCCTAGATATCAAAACCTTGCTACAGGCCTTTGTTGATAATAAAACAAGTTGCCTTAATGACTGTAAAAATTTTAAATCTGCAGTATGTAACTCTGTTTATTGATAGCAACACAGGTTTGCCTCTGATTTTAAGTTTTACTGAAATATCGACGTTTGGAGTGTTTGACTTCAGTCAAACAACCCTTCGCTGAGTATTCGATTGGAAACGGAAGGTAAGAAACAAAATTAAGAACCCGGCAGAAAAATATTGGTACTACAAAGGGACTCAGTGAATTGATTCTATACTGATGAATGTCTTGATATCAAAATTACATTACTCAAGGGACTGAATAGACCTCTTTACCTAGGGTGTAAGGTTTACCAATTCACTCAAATCACTTGCCGTTCTCTCCTTGTTTGAGTTGTATCAACTTTTTTGAATTTTCTCCGACTTAATTTTTTTATGTTAGGTCAATCAAGTGAGTGGGCAGCAAAACTGTGTGATCGCGTATTCAACTGAAGTTCGAAGATGTTAGGAATTTTGAAAGAAATTTTTGCAAAAAGTATATTTTCAGTGTTGCGCAAGAATCACCCACGTGATATACATAACGGCTTTTAAAAAAAAAAAAAAAAAAAGAAAGTTGAGATATTCTTTATTTTAAGAAATGTGGCTTCCTGTTGAGGAAGTCACTGATTGCATGTGAATATTTCATGCGGTATTTTCCTTGTGTGTTAGGGTGTGGGAGAAATTCGTAAAGCATCTTGCAAACATGGAAAAGATAACGATGATCAAATTTAGAATGTTGAACTTAAAACAGAAAACAGAAACTTAATTGTTTAAACAAAATCGATAAACATGGAGCAATATTTCATTTTTTACTTGTTGTATTTAAACATAGTATAGTGAATATGAATGAGCTAGAAAACGCGGTAAACAGACAACGATAAGCCTCATGAATGTATATGATATTGTGGTTCAGTTGGCGAACATTTTGTTAAATTCTGAGTTAGACTAAATTCTAGCAACAACGAAAAATTTCTAATAAATGATTAAAAGAACACTAACAAAACAAAAACCTACCACAGATCTATTGTATAGCTTCTTTGATCCCATTCAACAAACAGGGCTCATGTGGCATCAACTTCAATTGCTCCTCTACTTAAGAACCGTTGTGATTGACTGACAAGAAGCTTTTCGTGGTTTTAACTGGTAAAGAGACAAGCCATATGAGAGTTGCAGTGCTACCGTCTTCCTCCGTTTTCTCTTCGTTCAATCTCTGTTTTCCTGGAGGTTCTAAAACTCTGGCTCTATAAATCATCAAGCTTACTCCCCATGGATCGAATACATCCCAGTGTTTTGACTATTACAATTTTTTTGGAAGTAAAAATAAACTATTACAAAGCTTTTCTTCACCGAACTGATTTTTTTCAATTCGAATGTTTATCATGATTGGATATCAGACAGGAAAATACCTGCGCCAACCCCCGTGAAGGCGTCTAGCATGCAAATAATCGTTAATTAGGTCTATTCGATTTTACTCGATAAAGCTTGTGTTGCTTCTTGCTACCAGTGAACGTTAAGAAAACCTGGAAGCAAATCTCAGTGGAGGTTCGCCCTTATTGGTATTTCTAATTGACATTATCAGGTACAACGGCAGACGTGATGAACACTATGTAAACAAACATTGATAACGGCATTGCTACGGTTCCTGTTTTATATAGATATGAAGGAAATTCGACTGCTGTTGATTATATCTTAGTAAATACCTCTATTGTCTCAGTTCTTTTTTCTTCCTCTTCTTTTTTCTTCTTCTTGTTCTTCCGTCTCAGTTTTCTACTCCTACCTACTTCCTTTTCCGTTTTATTTTCTTTTTCTTGTCTTTTTTTTCTTGACTTCAAGATGCCGCAACAACTAATCATACACAGAATGGTGTTGTAAGACAACTATACATCTACTAACGCCGAGGCATATTTGTTTTTGTCATTGCTCTGGTTAAACAACAAAAGTCTAGAACATAGATAAAAATTTCTTGAAAATGGTTTCTTAATGTAACTTAGTTCATGAACGTTCTCTTACTAGTTTGTTCTTCTGTTCCCTGCACTCTGTTTACAGGTGATTTGACTTTAAGTGAGGCCCAAGTGCAGTAGTGCCAAGACTCATAACTAACCTTAACCTTAACATTGGCCTTCGTACCATCGCATGTCTAAAGACCTTGTTTACAGTAATTTAAAACTCGTTGTTTTTGTTATTTTTTTGCATTGTTGTCATGGTAACCCTTATTTCTATAATCAGAGGTTATCTTTACATTCAAGTGCTCTTATTGTGAATATATCTGTCAAGAATTCTCCTTTGTACAGTATATATAAGCCTCGTTTGTCTAAGTACCCATTCTATTACTGAATATTACAGTGAGGACACTCGAACCGTGAATACTTTGAGGTTTTTTCATACTTTTTTTCTCCTTAATCCCTTGTTTGAATCGATTGGAAATATGATTTATTTTGAACAATAAGATTATTTGAGTTCAGTGCTTCATTTTCAGAAGGTTTGAAGCAGTAGAAAGTTCATAAAATGAAAAATATAAAAATATCAAGTGTTCATGGTTCGAGTGTCCTCACTGTAAGTGTTGACTTCACGAACTATTAGACTATACGAGCCAGACGTAAGTACTGTAAATAGAAAAATGAACGATTGACTAACTGTATGGCTAGATTCAGCTAGATTAAGATCAGTACTAATCTTAAATAGTTCTTTCTCTATTAAAATTATTTTGGAATGTTCTAGGGGCGGCGTGGGTGAACAGCTTTTCTGCAGATAGATAGGTTTCCTAATCCAAAAGGGAAAAACAACAAAAAGCAGCTAAAAGCAAAATTCAGATGGGATTTAGCAGAATGAATCCTTCTTCCGCGGAATTCCTATTTGGCATGTACAAAGTGTTATTTTCGCAGATGGCAGAATATCGGAGAACCTGGAGAACGGCCCCCGCTTCAGGGGACTGGGAGAGATTATTTCTATTGGGTTAGTTACAACAAAAATTCTGACTTGCTTCGGGCGGCAGCACGAATGTACTTATCATTGTTTTTCAAAGTCTGCTCATTCCCGAGTGAAAATTGGAAATTAAAATGTCAGTAATCATAGAGCTTTTGCTGTGTGTGTTTGACAAAAGATAACTGATCTGGGTTCTTGGAATCTGTTTGAAAAAAGCTAGTTTGTTTTTGATAAAACTGGACGCATTTCATTATACCCCAAGACACACTACCCTACTTATCAGCCATTATGCGTCTAATGTTTCTCGGTCCTCGACCCGATATTTTACTTCAGTAAGAACACATAGATTACCAACACTCTGCTTTTCTTGTGAATGATATCATAAGTTACCACTTGAAAAAAAACAAGTACCTGAGGCGAGTGAGCAATTATTCCGTTCCGTTCGTACAGGTGATCAGGAACAGGGGACGTGTCGTTCTTGAATACTGGCGAGCCGCAAAACCAGAAACATTAAAAATTCAATCAACAAATTATCAAATAATACATTGAAACATGACAAGTATAATCCTATAAATAATCATATTTTTATTAAGGTAGCTAATCTGCATTTATTTTAAACTTCTTTAATTCTTAACACCTCGAAGGCGGTAGGTTTGAGAGTCTTTGTTTTTGTCTGTCTGGTCTAGTGGCGGCTATTTTTTCATAATCAACATCTAAAACAGAAAGATAGCTTGGCTCTAACTCTCGAAATATCACTGCCGCAATATTAAATATTTGGTGGCTGAGTCTAATTGCTTGGTTACCGATCGATGACAAGTTTATAATGAAGTTGGACAACGAGTCGTTTAGATAATAATAAATAGATAGAGGACTACTTACCATGTTAAAACTATTAATTGAAAATAGTTTTGAAAAACAGCGAAAATCAAACTACATTCATCTGAATATTCATACCTTGAAGGTTTTTCTTTGTTTTCTTGTAAGGAATCGTTCTTCTTCTAGCTTCGAATGAAGTGGTTTATTTTCTTTCTAAAAGAAATAAAAGAGACCTCGCTTTGGTATATGAATAACACTTGAGGGATCAACTATTGACCAATCAGAATCTAGCATAACAGAGAAGAGGGAACAGGACTAAGCTCCTATGACGAAGCCTTTCATTGCCAGGTTATAAGAATAATTTTGTCATTTTTTTAATGCTTATCTAGCTCGTTAAGGAACCGGTTTAAAAAACAACCACGTACGTGTCTGTGGTGGTCCTTATTTTGTGAGGCGAAAGGAAGTGAGCCTGGTGATGACAGATATATATACCCTGTAGGAAGACAACATTTAAGAACTTGTATAACTCTGGCTAATTTAATACTGGAATTATAATAATGCCCTTGGGTTAAGATTTAATTGTCGGAGGATAAAATAATATTCTAATTAATCAAATATAGGGGGAAAGTGGAATCATGTTTCTAGTAAATACTTCAGGGGACTTATGGCGTTTACTTTTTCCTAAAAAAAATATCCCCTTTGGCTACATTTCTGAGTTCCCGTTTCCTTCAAACAGACTAGTACTTTTGCTGAGAGCTGAGCGAACTTAAGGCTCCGACACACGGTGCAACATTGCATGCAACATCACACTAAAATATTAAAATATGAACGTCTGTTTTATTATTTTTATGTAATAATAATAATAATAAATATCTTTATTGGGTCGCTAATAAAGTTTATACTTTTTTCCAATGTTATTTGTATTATCCTCGTAAATTAAACGAAGAAATCGAGATTTTCTGTGATTTGGCTGCTGAAATAGTACTGTAATCATAATGTTGCAAACAATGTTGCATGGAATGTTGCACCGTGTATCTCAGCCTTTATTTCACTCTGTTCTCAGTATAGCTTGCGTACCAACATCTCATTTTTTTTCATCAAAGCGGTACCCAACTGAACTAGACCATAATGCAACAAGGCACCAGAAAAAGGCCCACTATGCCAATTAGTCCACTCTGTTTCTAGTGTTTTCTGGCTTTTCCCGGCTCTACTTGGCATCAAAAGAAAAAGTAAGCCAAAACAACTGCTCCTATACCACCAGTGGGCAGCTGTTTTTACTCAAATGACTGACTCAAGGATTTAATTGATAAATTTCTATATCTCGTTAAGACCTTAAAGTGCATGGAGAATTAATACGAAGACATAAGCCGGATAAAAACCTAAAAGTCGGCATCAATAACAGTAATACTATGCTACAACTGGACTAGGAACTCTAGAGAGGGTTTCTAAATATAAAGTGTTCCTAGTGTTCCTGCAGCCAGCAAAGGCCTTCCCTTGTTTACTGCATGGATACGGTGAAACTGAAGACAATTATGTAAGTGGTACTTAAGACCTAGGATTATATTTCGAAAATATATCAAAAAATAGAAAAAGACTTAAAATTGGAGATTTGCTGGTGACGAATGCATGGAAACTCAGGGTAGACAATCCTTTGTAGTCATGTCTGACTTTTGTAAAACAAGCTGCATTGAAAGTGGTTTTCCGAACCATACGGAGTAATTCCAAAACATCTTCAGGGTTGCTAGCTCTATTAACACAGTATTCTTATTAATAAGTTATGTAAACTATTATTAATTGTTTATTACTTAATTGGATAATTGACTTTTTCACAAATCCATATCAGAAAAGCAAGCTCATCAGATGGCTGCCAATCTCACATACTCTCAGTGGGGCTCCTTCCCTTCTGTTGTGCCACAGATGAAAATTAGGTCCCTGCCTTTTCCTTATCATGATTAATAACTTAAATATTAGCGAAACATATTACAAGTTTGAAAACTTTATAGACGACACCAGCCTCAGAAATGGCGCCAAAAGGAGATGTAAGCAAAATGTGGTGTAAGCAAGCTCGTACTTTTAAAACACTCCTGCTCGTTTACTGATCAAACACTACAGCTAAAATTCAGAGAATGTGTAAGGAACTCCATGTTTCTTTTGCTAAAAATAAGTAAGTCTTGAAGCCAGTAGTTGTAAATGGCTAGAGGTTGTACTCAATGCTCTAAACTATGAGGGATTAGTATAAGTAGCAATCTTACTTCGAATGCGTACTTCCTAGTGCAGCTGAGGAGGGCCAAAGTTCCCCAATAGAACTTAGTACTATTTTACGATTCTATAGCATTCGATCAGTTATCTATTACGCAGCGGTACCATTTTTTTATCACTATCTTCCGAAATATATTAAGAATGATTTAGAGCAGTGACTATTACCTTTAGATTACAAAAACAGCAGTAAACAGGCTCGGAATAGATCCGTTAATTAGAAAAAATATGACCAACAAGGAGCAAATAAAAACTTTGCATTGTCCTTGTCCAACCAACCAAACACTAATTCCACTGAAACAATTATCAAAGAGAAGTAAATATAGGAAAACTCTTTTAACTTCATTTGCATTTTCTTTACATTCAAAGTATTCATAACTAAACCACCTGTCACAGTATACTATGCAGGATATGTATTATGTATGTTTTATTTCGTTCAATAAACAGGGATGCTAGCCTCAAAAACACTGTTTTTCGACATGTTTCACTTATCGTGGCCAAAAAGTAAGTATGGAATACTTTTTCCTTCAAATCCGTGACAAATTTAAGCCGTTTTTCTGAAGCTTCCTAATTTGTGTCGTTTTTTGGTTGGATTCTGTCCTCTATGAATCTTTTTCCAGAATGCCAAGTGCAAGATTAGTCATAGCTAAATAAGAGTATTTTGTAAATACTCTTTAAACTTTTTTAAAGATGAATGAAGGCGCCCTTCACAGTGGCAGACATAGTGGGATTTGTTGAAAGGAGGGTACTAAGATGAAATACAACTCAGCATACAACTGCACAAATATTTAGAATAAAAATTAACCATTTCATTTGATAATTTTTTTAAACTTTTGAACATAACACAAAATTCTTCACCTGTAGAATTTCTGATCAACGGGTTTTGGTCTTCAGTACATCGATGATGTTCATTTTAGTCAGATAACTCAAGGTAGAGAATTTTGTGTTGTGATCAGAAGTTTTAAAAACCTTATCAATTTTATACATTCCAACGTATAGAAGACAAGGACGGATCCAGGGGGAGAGTCGGGGGGGGGGGGGTCGCGACCCCCTGTCATAGCTAAGGTTAGGGACGGGCAATTTGATATTTGGTGGAGCAAGGTCTCGATCCTTAAAAAAATACGGCAAAAAATATATATCGAGCGAGCTTATAAATTCGATTTCAAGATTTCACTTCTTTTGAACCAAATGGAATATTCGACTTTTGAAGGTAGTCTAGTGCCTCTCAAAACGCTGGAAATCGCATTTCCGAGAGTCTGAATTTTAATTTGTTTCGGGGGAGCATGCCCTCCAACTTCCCTAGCTGCTCAAGCCTACGGCGGTCGATTAACTTGCTAAACGTGACGTCATTCCTACTTCATTATTTCTGATCAGTTGGTTGGACCCCCCCTTTCAAATATTTCTGGATCCGCCCTTGGAAGAATATGAATTAAGGTATCTTAACCATATAAAATTTTTCCAATCGAAATTCTAAAGTTTTGTATCAGTCACTTTCAAGTTGGGGCTTAAATAATGTTCTCGGATTTACAAAGCAGGGGCCTGGGGGCGAGGGGAGGTTCTTGTCATTAATTTATTCATCAAGCTTTAAACTCCCTCGGTCTTTCCCACGCAATTGGTTTTTTGATTGGAATCTCTTAAAATATAAAAAATAGAAAAATTTAATCTCTCTCTCTCTCTCTCTCTCTCTCTCTCTCTCTCTCTCTCTCTCTCTCTCTCTCTCTCTCTCTCTCTCTCTCTCTCTCTCGATCTAGATCTAGATCTCGTAGACAGATCAGAAAAAGGACAGCTATATTTCTAAGCTCAATATTGTAAAAAGCCAAAGAACAAATTATCAAATGCGATCAAATTAGAGATAACTTAGAGATATAACGCCTTGTACTTTGGGAGAGGTGATATTTTGATCAGCAGAAAAACTAACATTCCCGTAAATATCTCCTAGTAACTTTATTCTAGTTCAACAGAATTTTGTTACAGGTTTGGAGCACCAGTGACACAGACGAAAGGCTTATAGGTTTGGTATCACTGCCAGTAAATAAAAAAAATCGTGAAATCGTGTCGATTTTTCTGTTGTACCCATTTCATAGGAATTCACCATTTTCACTGACCAATGTCTCCATGGTGATAAGGCTCCGACACGATGTAAATAAGATAGGCCTATACCGAATCAAAATTAATGATAGGCGCCCACGATCTTTACAAAGGAAAGCTAGAATGCCGACGATTAATAATGGTGCACTGAATGGAAAACAAGTGAAGTGGCATCTAGTGTAAGCAAAACGAGGTAAACAGATAACTAACTAGGTTGTACAGCTTCATTTCAGTTTTATAGAACTGACTAGAGTACAAACAGTATATCCGTGAAACATTAGTTATACTAAATAGTACTATTTCGAGCAAATTCTATTGTTTTCTATTGTTTAATTAGCACTATTTTGTACTATTTAGTAATTTGTATTTCACGGATATATTGTTTGCACTCTATTGAGTAAGCTTCAAAACGACTATGAAACATGGAAAAAGTGCAAGCCGGCCACAAACTATCTTAGTATAATACGACGACAAACAATATTATAATTACAAGCAAGAATGAATCAGTAAAAAACCCAGGTATTTTGATGAAAAAAAAGGGCATGAACTCTCTTCGTAATACAACAAAGAACATTATTACTAAGATTGGAACCTAAAAGCTCCAAAATCGAGTTTGGAAGGAAGAATTTTTCAAGTCATTGATATGGATTTCTTAATGTTGCTGTGTCAGCCAATATATGAAGAATTTTACCTTATACTTGTAAATGCAATCTTCTCATACAATCTTGTCTTGGCTATTCTTATTGATCGATTCTTCAATTGTATCTTGCTTTTCTTGTTTGTTTTTTCCTGTTTAAACTATTCCTAGGGCATTAATTCTCCATTTATCGCTTCCAGGTTAACATGTCATCAATCATAACTGATATAATAGGCTAATTAATGCATTTATTTAACATTCAATAATCCCTGAATATCGGCCGCCTAACCCAATAAGCACTTTAGTTATTCTAGGGCCACATTTATCACATAGCTAATCTTGGAAAATAATCTTCGAATACAACCTTACTTCAATTTGTCAGCCAAAAAGTGATGGAAATAGTGATAAAAGTATATAAAAAATATTCTGAGTCTTGTTGAAGTCGAAGGCAGTTTATCTAAATTCCGAAAATATTTCCTTTGAGGGAATTGAAAAATGGTAGTGGTGATGGAAAGTGCGTTAGCAGGATTGAATGGATACGGATGGCGAGTATCATGGTGTTTTATCCTGCCGGTACCCAAACCGCAGCAACAGCAGTTTGTTAGCAGGCAGCCAACCATACCGGATTAACTACTGATATACGATGCATACAACGAAAAAGATTCATCAAACAACTATACGAATATTTTTCTTATTCTCTTTTTTAAAATCAGGGATGTAAGCCTTATATCGGGAAAGAAATGCGGGTTCTTTCTTCGCGGCATGATCAGATAATATATCTTATCAACTAGGTTGGACATGCAAAAAGTGGAAGAAACATGTTCTTTGACTGGTGTACAATGATATCAGTTCTAATGACAGTACAGGCAGCGAATTAATTAGTACTAAATGGTGCAAAATGCTTTGTTTTTATTCAGGATTTGTGTTTTTTGAACGGTTTAGCGTCTGCACTAAAATTGTTGAAATAAAGCATCGTCACTTTCAAAAATTACAAGGTACAAAACTGTAAACTGGCGAAAAGAGTTCCAGGTATCTGACCAGTAATCTCTCAAGACAGAAAGCTCAGACGACACTCTTGAAGATTTCTTTTTTGTGTCGGTCAACTTCACTTCAGTCATAATCTATGCTAATTATGATCAGTATAGACAAAAATATTATCTTGTGAATATTTAAGACCGCATAATAAATTGCAGCTCGAGTCATCGCAATGAATTATAACGAGAGTTTCTTAGAATCCAAAACCAGGCTAAACCAACATACTTTACATAATATAGCAAATATATCTCATTTAAGGTGTAAATACAGATCACTTTTCTTTACTTTTCCTTCAAGAATTTCAACCTGTTAACTGATACAGTATTCAACAAGACGACTGCTATCATTGATCTAAGGAATACGAAGGAAGAAAATTACTTGATAATATATATATATGCTAGTTATACAATGGTTTTGAGTGCCATACCGTGGAAAATCCAACTTCTAGTATACACACGAGCCTTTAGGTGAGTGTATATGCAAAGAGAATACAAGTGACGAGTGGGATAACCACGATATGCCACTATATCCCATATCTTTTACTTAATTTTTGTGATTATATTTGGTCCAAATCTTATTGAAAACAGGTGTATATATTCTATAAATATTTCGGGAATCGTGGTTTTCTTTTATAACCAATTCAAGAGGAGCAATTAATTTTGTTTGATAACCGTCACCCCTCGTTATATATAAGAAATTCATCTCAACAAAATTTTTGAAAAGGGGGATATTTTTCCTAGGTAACGCGCAAAAAAATGTTTTTCTTTGCCTTGTGTTTTCTACACTTATTAACGACTTTACAGCTACTACGTACTAAACTAAATAATAATAATAATAAATAAATAATAAAATGAGAATTAACAGTGGAATCCACAGAGTGGCTCTTCCTCCACTGCATTCCAATTGGAATTTAGAAGTTGATTTTTGAGGAGGGAGGAAAAACCGGAGAACCAGGAAAAATCCTCGAAGCACAGGAGAAAACCGACAAACAACTACTCACTTGTAATCGTTTCACTTGTGGACGAAACGCTTCAAACAGCAAACAACTCTGCTCTCTTACATCAAACGATGATTATCCGGCGGTGTTACATATATAGATAATCATTTAATAATTTATTTATACCTTATTCAGGTCTGACTTGCCTTGCACCGACCAACCACTACAGATGCCTCGTCGGGTGGAGGCGTTAAATACACTTCTCTTGTAATTAGGAGATTATTGTCAACTAGACAACATTGATTCTTGATGCCGCTTTCAATGAAATATTATTTATCGGCTTTTCAGATCATTTTTGCTGCTATCTTAATACTCCTTAGTCTTGAATGTCAGTCCAAAATATGTTTTTAGTTTTCAATAACTTTCGGCAGAACCCATGCCACCTTTTGGAATATTAAAACCTCTCTTTGACGGTGTTTGTAAAATGGTTTTTACTTCCTAAATCAAACAAAAGAACGTTCAGTTGAATCATAGCATAATGATGGTTAACACTTATTTATTTCAAGGAGCTTCCACCATGTTGAAATTCACTATTCCCCTTCTTAGGTCTTGATAACACTGCCACCAGAATCTTCTTCGAATTCTTTTTATTATTCAAATGTTTGAACTCCATTGGGAGTCATAGGATAATAGTGTTAATTAGACCAGCAAAAGGTGCTACGAAAAAGCTGGATTCTGGTAGTAGTGGTATCAAGTTTCATAAGGGGAATCGAGAATTGTGAGCATTTTCACTTTGGGGGAGGGGAGGGACAGGGAAAAGGGTACACCGCTCAATTTGCTACAAAAATTTCTGGAGTATCGCTGGACGCCTTCTTTACCTCTTCATTTCAAGTCTGACAACTTCCTACAATTCAATACGAAAATATTCAACAGATCATAGTTGAAATAGCGTCAACCAAAGTATTCAGTCTAGTTTCGTACTCTGAAAATTTGCACATTCAGGGCTCCAAATTTCGTTACGATTAGCGCTCACTTACCATGTAAACGATGTTTTAGAAATTTACAAACCAGACAAAATATTATTGAAGTGCATTGTAATTGCTAATTCTTATCTGCGTTTTATCAGCGTTTGCAGAGAGAAATCATTCAAATATATTCAAGGAACAAGCTACAATCTTGGACAAAATGGTTGAGAATTTTTGAATTTTTAAGGATATATTGTGTAAAACACAGTTAAATCCCTCTCGAACGACCCCCCTCCCCCCAGAACAATGTTGGGTCTGTCGAGAGGGAACTGTGCTAGCCAATGGAACCAACATTGTGCTGGGGGGAGGGGGAATCTTAGTTTAGATAATATTTTATGAGGAAAATTCCATTTTTTTGATATGATCAAAAATTCTCAACCCTTTTTGTCCAAGATTGTAGCCTTGGATCCAGTTACATCCTAACAAGCTAAATTCCAAGTTCGATCTGTGATCGTACACTTTGACTTGGATCAGCCCAGAGTGTTTTTTCTCTGTTAAAACAGGAACATTTAGTTACCAGGTAGCAAAAATGAACTTATGCTTATTTTAAAATATCTATTAGACTACTAGTTTTTAGCACGGGGTAAACACACCCGGCCTATTAGTCCAGCAATATTGTGCTCCAATTGTGCATTTTTGGTTAAAAGCACCAAACTTGACACGATCTGATAGCTTAAGACTCAGGGGGAGGGGGAGGGCAAAAATTGTTACGAATTTTCGAATTTTATTACACTGTATCTTATCAAATTAGCACAAAACTTATCTGAATTGCATTTTTTTAAAGCTCATATACCTTAAGCTTTGAATATCTGGTTTGTTTAGTGCTAATTTCATAAGATACAGTAAACTGTAATAAAATTCGAAAATTTGTAACAATTTTTGCCCTCCCCCTCCCCCTAAGTACCAAATTTGCCCCCCCCCCCCCGAATGAAATCGAGGTGGGCCAATAGCTGAAATCAATCAGCTTATCCTATGCTATCATCGTGCACATATTGATGGACTATATCAATCACCCACTCACACCCGTAGCGCGTGTTTTTAACCAAGAGTCATGCAGTTAATCTACTGCTGTGCTACCTTGACTTGAATGAAAACACGTTCTCAAGATGCTTACAAATACGTACTAATTGTTACATCATTATTTATTCAGAAAGCCGGTCATTAACTCTACCGCTTTTGCCGTTACAACACAGACACCGGGGGCGGCTACAAAGCTAGGCGCGAAATGCATTGTTGGGGATAATGGCCATTTCTACTGACACAGTTTTTTAAAAATATATATCGAGCCATACGAAAGAAAAGGTTCACTGATTGCCGGGCTTATTATCTACAGCTGTAGCGCCCTTCTCTCTGCTTTATAAAAGCATGATATGGTGTGTAGACAGAAAGAAGGACACGTGCAGCTGTAGATAATAAGCCCAGATTGACAGATGTCTTAACGAGGTGTGAAACTTGCCCAAATCTTTAAAGCTTAAAATCTCCATGATCGATTTTACGGCAATTCCCTATCTTTAAATGAATTAGTAGGGCATATAGTTTTGTTCAGTTTCAATAAAATTTGGCAAAAAGTATGAATAAGTATGGATAAACAAAAGTGTGTGAGCGATTTTTGATATTTTGATTATTTCGTCTTTTATGCGATAAAACGTCAGCAATAATGGAAATTTTTCTACAGTCCAACTTAAATATTTTTAAATAACTTTAAATATAAATTAATAAATCAAAAACCGCTCACACTTTTTTGTAGTTTATCTTTCGGTTATTCACCTAGTGAAGTTCTTTTGGATATATGCGCTAACGCCATGTCCATTAATTCACATCTACGGAACGTACCCGTTTTGTGTTTAAGGCCCCGGCATCGTCTCAAATTGATAAATTGCTTTCAAAAAATATTTTTTTCGTAATTTTTATCATATGAGCTTTATAACGATATATAGTTTCATAGGGTTTTGTTGAAAGGGTTGCGTAGAGAAAGTTTTAAACGAAGCATACCCCTGAAGGTCTCAAGTAACCTTAACTGACAAACGAAAGTTAACAGTTAATTGACATTTCTGTTATTTTGGTTAAATATTATATCGAGCGCTTGTCAAGTTAATCAGAAGTTAACTAACAATTAGTAGTTCACTGACGATTGGGTTCCCCCATTGGCACCCTTAGTAGAAGTCATCAAGAGAATTTAACTCAATCTTTTACCCGTTTTTTTAATGATGTTTAAGCCGTTTAGTACATCTATATATGTTTTCTTTGATGTGACCGGATTCGGTCCACACGAAGTTCTTTAAAATATGCTCACCATATTCTGATTATTGCTGGATTTAAATCAGCTGATGAAAGCCTTTCTGCTTCAAATGGTCATATGAAAATCACTGGTGACAAATGCAATACATTATCTTCCGGCGGCCTCACTTGCGGTACGAAGCTCATATGTCGAGCTCGAAAATACACGAATTTTTCGACTCTTTTCCGCTCTCTCGTAAATTTAAGTAAACTTGCCTTTCATTTACCAATGGATCTAAGTAAAGCATTATGTTATGTTATGACTAGAAGTAATGCAAAAGGGTTTGAGGCGTGTTTCGTTACGTCAAATCTGTGTTTTCCGAGTACGGTTGAGAGCCGATTTTACAAGGTGTTACTAGATTCTCGACTACCTAGCAGCGAATAAGTGGGCCTAGCTTCAGTACCCGCGCTTGAATCATTATTTTACCGCCAAATCTGAAATTTTGAATGAATTATCTTTGTTTTGATATATTACATATATTACAAGTCGACTTTTGTGAGGTTTTTGGTACGTCAAATGGCTGCTAAACTACAGCATGTGGCCTTTATCCTTTGGATTTTCAAAATCTTTCTTTCCCTATCGACTTCAGCAATCTCAACATCATAAAAGCTTTTGTCTTTTTTGCTTTCGCTTCATTCGTGGTTCTTTTTTAGCACTACATTCCTCAATGAAACGTATTGGTGGACGAGAAACATGTTTTACACGGTCCGCCATCTTATTTCCGGTCATTACAGAGCATGCGCACAAGTACTGCACTAGTGTTATTGTCACCAATATTTAAATGTCATTTCATAAGGGTCAAACCTGTGATGGCAACCAAAAAGAATTATATTGAAATCTTGCGATTTAGTTTAAAGACAGAAAATAGTGAAACCTAGTGGAATTAATTGTTTTCAACAAATACAGATTAGTAGGTTCTTAACAGGTTCTTATTCACAAGCCAATAACATAATCCTGATATGGTGATTTTAATGTTGTTGAAATTGTTTCTTAAATAAGTGAGCATTACTGACCCTGGAAGGTCTTATACAGCTATTTCAAAAAACGTCGAATACTGATTACTGGATGCTGAATAGTGCATTCCAAGACCGAAATGCATTTTGGGTCATGTAGTATTGTCTAAAGTAAAATAAATAATAATATTTTATTTTATTTTTAGTACATTCCATCTGAAACAATATACAATCTGACATATAGAGAGCAAATAGCTGTATATTTTCCTTTTTATTTAAATTTAATGAGACCCACAATGCCCTTTCGTCTTGGAATGCACTATTTACTATTCAACGTTTTTTGAAATAGCTGTATTCATTAACACCCCAACTGTACTTCACATTATCAACCAAAATGCAATAATAACTACTTGACTTTATATTCACAATAACAATTAGAACTAGCCTCCTCCACATGCAACTCTTAACTACTCTCTAGCAAGCGCAGTGCCAACCAGTGCGAGGTTCTTCCTCTCCCAATATGCGCTTTTTGTGTAATCAATGAATTAATGATGCAGTACAATTATTAGCTGAATCCGTGAGATGAAATTGATCTCAACATGAACGTGTGCGTACTCTACGGAACCAGATGTTTGATACTTTCAAAATTATTTGGTACAATTATTATGAAACATTACGGATCGCAATACTAATATTATTCCCTGCTGTTCTTTACTTTATTTTATATCTGCTAAGATCGATCGCGAGCGAATCAATTTTGAGTCGAAGTAAAAAAACTAGTACGGATGTGTTCACATTTAAATCACTTTGGATCGATCTAAATCGATATCAGCCGGTTTTAGTGTTCACACTAGCCAACTATTTAACAATTAGTCCTCGAGTCCGAATGGTCTACGAGTCAATAGCCCATGAGGCCGAAGGCCGAATGGGCTATTGACTCGTAGGCCATGAGGGCGAGAGGTCTAATTGTTTTAGTAAAAACCTACTAATCGGTCCAATAAAAGGATGCAAAAAGTTTTGGATTTTGCTTTAAATATATTTTTTTGGGTTTTCAAAACCGGCGCTTTTCGCTACTAGAGGTCTATCACTAATAGACCCCTAGTAGCTCAGCCAATCACAGGGCTCGATTGGTGATAGACCATTAGTAGGTTTTTTCTAATTCTCTTTATTTGTTTGCTGTTGGTTTTTTTTGGGGGGGGGGGGTTGTTTATTATTTGTTTTTTCTTCTTTTTTTGTTATTAAATGTCATTTTACACATACAAGAACAGAAAAGAAGAGGAGAGATCTCATTTTTCAGCAGACTCTTTTGCCTTGGCGAACCATAGCTGCAAACACTTAGACTGATATTTCTTGTAGGTCAACCATCTAGATGACATTGTGTTCGTCTGCCCAAAGGTCTAAAATCAAATTTGTCTCCTCGAATCCCCAAGTTTCTTTTGTCATTATAAGTTTGGTTTTTTCGCTCGGAAACGGCAAGCCTCAGTCAATAAATATTGATTTTAAAGTCCGAGTTTTCAAGTCCTGTTAGTCTGCCGGGACGCGTCTGCAGGTGCTTGCATTTTGGCGGGAACATTCTAGATCGAGTAAAGTAGTGCGATTAATCTAGTTGTTCACACTTTCAATTGATTCGGTTTGCTTTACTTCGATCTGAAGTAGAACACCTTTTTTCGGGTCTAGTTTTGACCCGTCGCGAGTGATCTAATTCGTAATGTGAACAGTCAGGTAAGAATTGATCGCGAGCGCTCGAGACCGATCTAGTATTAACTAGTGTAAACACGACGTTTCTGACCTTTAAGAATGGGTGTACACGGTGATTTGAAGTTTGATCATTTGAAAATATGTCGTAGTATCTATGCCAGCTTGGTTAAGCCCAATATTTGCTGCTATTGTAGTGTGTATTTGGTCGTGGACACACGTGGGCGGTGTAGGTACTCGATCGCTTCTCACCAATGTTCAACGGAGTTCACTTCCTGGCTTAGATCTGAATCGATATCCGAATCTTAGGTTAGTTCCGCCTGAGATATCAGTTTTCTTTCTCTGTGTGTTTCACGTCTTCTCGGATAAGGATACTAAAATATAGGCCCCGTCTGCCGCAATTCAAAATTAACTTTTGATATAAGGTGGATCAACATTGCTTGGCAGCGTAACTCATAGCCAAGCATTATCAAAATTAATCACTCTCAAAGCTCTAACTCCATTAAAAACAGGCAGACAAGTCCCTCTGGCCAACAGAGATTGCAGCTGCCCCTGATTTTGATCGGCTCAGAGGTTGTCGATAAGATTTGTAGTTTTTAAGATCTAGCACAATTCAGTTTCTTTCGCGAGTATAGATAAGTTGGCCACATTTACTTTTCACATTTCCTTTCCTTTTCTTTTCTTATCTTCCCTTCCCCAATCAAAGTTGGAAGAGCCTCGGGGAGGGTCTTTCAGAGTGGCATGGTACTTATTCCATCGTTTAACACAATCATTAAGCCTAGTTATAAACATTAAATCTCTTTGAAATGTTCCTTTTAAATAACTTAAATGCACTATCGAATTGTTTTGATCTAGGGAAATCAAAAATACGTATTTTAATGTTTGTTCCTTTGCATTCGGCCATACACCTTTAGCCCGATCTGATAGCTGATACAGAAGTTACACTTACCCTCACTCCTTCGTTGGCATACTTAGCAGAAAATGCGCATATTTCAAACAGAACCCACTCGAGTTTCTTTGAGTTTTTGTCCCACCTAGTGAACCAACTTCTTTCAGTCGATCAAAAATTCAGCTGAATCACCAAGCCACATGAAATATCGAGTCTTAAGCTCTCTATGTGAGCTCAACTTGTCTAGTTGCTTAACATGATTTCTTTTAAAAAATCCCTCTTTGCGCACGTGCTACTGATTTCATAATTCCATTTAGCTAAATGGAAAGACCAGCTTAGTTAATAAATGCCTCTCGGCTCACTAAGAGAATAAAGAATTACCTGAAAAAAGGTTGGAAAGTGCGGACCAGTCAACCCAAACCTCTATGATACTGTAAACCTTGATTCTGAAGCAAAACCTGTCAAAAACTTATTACTTATAAAGATAATTGTTTACACAAATAATGTTCCAATTAATTATCAATATACAAGCGGTAGATGTAGAATGGAGTGATCGTGTCTGTTGGTATATTAGGGCGGCAGGAATAGATGTGGACATAATCTCTATCCAGTTCAACAGCTAGTTTCCCTATTAAGTAATTTACGAGTCATCAATTTGACACTTTTCTAGTTCAGAGGAAATTGCTAAGATTGATATTTCTCGTTGTGATAATTTTCTTAATTTGTTATCAGAAAACAGGAAAAGTTATGAAGTTTATAACGAGAATTCGCCGATTTGATCATTTATCATTGTCGTCCAGCCTTAAAAAGTGTTTCAAAAGTCCTGTTGACTGTGCTATAGTCTCGCTCTATGTAAGTCGCTTTAGTTTAAAAGAGATTTTTGAAAGGACAAGCTGTGCAGATTTCTCAGTAAAGCCACTTTTCTGACATAAGCCTATCGGCAGTTTAGCCGATGAACGTGACAGGCGCTTCCGAAGGCTTTGGGCAATTACAGACTTTGAAATAATTCCACAAGGACGATACTATATAGGCGAAAATTAAAGATTTTGAGTTTTTCTCATTTTTCAATATTTCATCCATCCATCCATCCATCCATCCATCCATCCATCCATCCATCCATCCATCCATCCATCCATCCATCCATCCATCCATCCATCCATCCATCCATCCATCCATCCATCCATCCATCCATCCATCCATCCATCCATCCATCCATCCATCCATCCATCCATCCATCCATCCATCTATTCATCCATCCATCCATCCATCCATCCATCCATCCATCCATCCATCCATCCATCCATCCATCCATCCATCCATCTATTCATCCATCCATCCATCTATCCATCCATTCATCCAACCATCATTCCAACCCGTTCGTCCATTTATTCATTTATTCATTTATTCATTTATTCATCCATTCATTCATTTAGGATTCAAATTTTTTTTTCATTTATTTGCATATTTACTTGTTCATTCTCTCTTTCTCTTATGCTTCTTTTTTTCTTTTTTCTTTTTTTTCTTTCTTTTTTCTTTTTTCTTCCCTTTTCTCGTGATTTACCACAATTGACAATTGTTCTATTTACCGACCAAAATTTCATGGAAAACAGGAATACGATTTCATGTCACAAATCATGTGTCAAACCTCAAAGATCGGCTCGTTATTTCATATCATAATCATCAAATCGTTAGATAAACTTTGAAGTTTTCGGCTCGAAATCTTACAACTTCCTCCGTACAGCGTTTATATTTGCCATAGGCTAATTGTATAGACTATGCCGTTTGATTATCTAATAGCATAATATTGAATGTCTGTTGCTTAGATGAATTACTCTTATCAGTAAGACATTCAAACGATATTTTTGATATACGTTAGAGGTTCCTAAAGGGGGGAGGGGTCCTAATCCCATTTTCCAGCCCAAAATTGTGCAAAATCCAAGTCCCAGTCATGCAAGTTCTCAAGTCGAGTTATAGAGTTAGAGTTAGAGATTTTGCAAAATCCCAATCCCAGTAATGGCTAAGTCCCAGTCCCAGTGCATGAAATCCTATTTTCCCAGCCCAAAAATAAAGGCGAATTCCTGCTCCAATTTTACCCCTTCAGGACCCTCAGTTAACAGGTAGAATTCAATGGCTGTTCCGCTCTACTTGGAAGAACAATCGAAAACAACCAAAATAATCGATGCATTATCGATCGTACAATAAATATATAAACCAACTCTGCATTTTAGAATATATGACCGCATGCACTTGTGTGGTAGTGAGCGAATCTTATAATAAGCAAACCTAATCATAAAACTATATCTACACAATGTGGGAAACACGGGTTTCCGTGACAAAACCTCCTCAGTGCCTCACAAAGTACTCAGACTTTTTGTTTCTGTAAGGCCCTAACATATATTCAAATATTTTGATTTTATTCTCTAATCTATTTAGCTAGTCGACACGACTTTAGATGAGATGGGATGCCAAGGGAGCAAAAGTGGTTACTTTCTCAAAGGAATTTTCGCTTTGATGTTTCACATATCGGCGCTCCAACTACCAGCAAATTCAATTGTTTTTAGATGTGTTTTTGGATAACGTTTAATTATATAAAAAGACATGCGCTGTGCAAACTATAAATTTTCCAGTAGTTGCCCCCTCAGCATCCCATAATGTCTTACTTCAGACAATAGGATTCAAGATGGCCGCCGTACCAGTACAAAGGTCTGTTGGCCATGCATGTCTCAAAGCAAGAGAGCACAAAAGTTGTCGAATGATTTGTTCCTGTACGAATCAAGTCGTGTGGTAAGTGTAACTTAAACAGACTCGAAAGTCGTAAGCCCCAATCATCAGAAAGCTATAGATCAAGACAAAAAGTTATGAAAAATTGGTATATTCGTGGTTTACATCAAGTAGTTTTGAGAGAGCTGGCCAAGGCTGAAATTATGTAGTACTTCTTTTTAACTAATACTTGGTATCCGGTTTACATACAATTCGATTCTGGTCGCCATCTTGGACAAGTCTGAACGCCTCAGCAAACATCTTATACATAGTTTGCTTGTTATTTTGTTTTTCATTCTCTCGTATTAGTATATCTTGTATTAGCAGATTAACTCGGTCTCAAACAATTAGAACTCTCTTTCTTTTCGGTGTGTTTTCATTTGATATTTTATCTAGAGCCAGCTTCTTCCTGTATCTCTGGCAATATCCAGACGACAGGCAGGAATGTGAAGTCACTAGAAAAGAGTCAGATTTAGCTGGCGTTTTGGACCAGCGTCGGAACATGATGACAGTTATGTAGTCAGTTGATAAATCGGACGTTAAAGGATTAACTGAAAGGTGAGAGAGGTATCGCAAACATCCTGAACGTGCAAACGACTTACACGGGATGTTCTTTGTATCAGCCAATCACAGCACGAACCGACCGTCCAACACAGATGCATTTTAATGACTTAAAAGTCAACACCATCGCCCGATGAAGACTAGCAGAGCTTGCAGTCGACACGTCGCGGTCTTCTACACAAATAATTGCAAACGAATAAGTATCACTTAAGATTTTATTTTTAAGTATAAAAACCTCCATCAAAGCCAAGAATCAAATATCCCTGTCGATTCGTACTTCAATAATCTCATTATCAGTAACATCTGCTGATACAAATCATGAATTCACTTGTTAAATATTATCTTGGTAAAAGAACCAATCAGATTGTGAGTTTCCTGATTCGCAAACTATCATTACTAATATACTGTGATCTAGTTAACTATAAAAGCTCGTAAAGTGCAAAAGACTAGCTTTCATTGGTAAAACAGTATGGTGCAATTACACCGACTCCCGACAGCGTAGGTTCCCAACTGACAACAGCACCAGCAGTTTTTTCAATTCAGGATTTTCAATCGTTAATTTTTAACACGTTGTGGCATGAAAATATGTTACTGAAAATAAGAATGCAATATCAAGAGTTACATTAATTTATCTCCCTCCTATACCATGGTCATTTGGACAGACATGCAACACTCTATTTGTCTGTTGCGCAGGTTTATCCTTGACTTATTGTCTAAAATATATGTGTGTATATATAAAAAAAGGTCAATCGAATTTTAAAGTGGTTCTATCGTTGGTATTTATGAATATCTTCACACTCAGACTAGCGCTGAGTAAATGAGTCTGTGATCCAGAAGCACAGTGGTATTTTACAAAGTCAATATGATTGACCAACAATCAATGGCTTCAAGGCGAAACTAGGAGTAGTGAAAGACAGTATATGATAAATAAATAAACAAAACTAGTAAATAATAAATGGAATTGGCAGTGGCATCTCTACAGAATAGTTATGCGTCACCTGCAATTCCAATTGGAATTTAGACGTTGATTTTTGGAGGAAAACCGTAGAAAAACCCTCGAAGCACAGGAGATAAACAAAAAAAAAAAACTCACATACAGCGAAGAGCTCGACGGGACTCGAAGCCAGGGCGCATCAGTTGGTGAGACGTGAGTGTTCTCGCTGCTACGCCACCCGTGCTTCGATACCCGCTTTATGTACAAAAGCTTTCTACTTCGGTTTCGACGCAGCAAAGCAATTTTTCGCGGTCATTGAAGCGAATTTATGGAAAATGTTGTATTCCAGACAGCGCTAAATAAAAGAGAGCAAAGATACGGAATATATAACAATAGGTATTCTATACTGTGAGATATGTTTATATTGTATGTTTCCGCCGGAGAATGGCAAAGACGAAAGCCTGAGAGTCAGTTTAAAACACCATCGAGGGAGAAACTAAAACACCTGACAAACAAAGATGTTTTGAAGCTTTTTCTAGAGTATTTTTCTAAAATCATCCTCGATTGTTTTTCACTCGTATAACTATACAAAACATGGATGGCCTTGCTCATTGGGCGTAAAACTAATCTAGACAATAGACAATAGAAGAATATTTGCCGATGAAAGCTCCCGGCGAAAATTTGAGGTCAAAATGGACATTATTTATTATTAAATAACTTACATTTTTTTGAGCTCAAATACGACAAAACATACAAGTTATATAGCAACCTTCAGACCCACCATCACCAGAAAATCATAATAAAACAATAAAGGAACAATGAATTGTACTTATTCTGATGATGACTTCGGGCAAAAACGTCCAAACAATTTTTTCTTAAGTTCTAAGGTACTAAGCTTTTTATTTTACCAAAAAAAATCAGCGTATTTTTTCGTAAATTGGCTCTATACTTTTGCAAAAAAAAATTCAATCAGTTAAGTCTTTTGCACTAAATAATATTCAAATGGTCATATCCTGTCTTGCTGTAGCAAATATGCCTTTAGCAATTAAAAATCCATTCAGTCCACAAAAGGCAGCTCATAGTATTTGAGCTTGTTGAAAATATAAATTTCATTAATATATTGTCTGGAATCAGCCCAGAATACAGTGAACTGCCAACATTATATATATATGCTGGTCTACATTTGATTTTGCTTAGCTTCTTTTTGAACTTCTTCACGCTTCACCATGGAATATGGCTTAAGTATTTCTACAGTTTAGCATGTTTACGGGTTCGGTTATCTGTTTTTCATGATCTGAAAACTATGTCCCAGAACCTCTTTCGGTCTGCTGCACTGCTCCTTCATAACCCTTCATGGAGGCTACCGCGGGCTGTATATCATAAGTCAAAATTCTAATTTAAATGATTTAATTTTACATGTCACCGGCTCACCTGAAAATTTAGTTGAAGTTTTTCTTTTTTCTTTGCTGTGCTTTTTTCCAATTCAACAGAGAATTACAGCGAGAAACATGCACTCCAAAGGCCAGACATTCATTTCATATTCTTCAGTAATGATGTCTACATCAGTAACATAGCCAAAACTTCACCTTACACGGGGAAATTACGCGGTTCCATTAAACTGGAAATAAAAAAGCCGTTTCGAGAATAGCAATTATAGTTCTTAGGTCTTTATTGCGATTTAGAGTAAAGATACTTGAGACAAAAACGCCGGTTTACGTGTAGTTTTTGTGCAGCAACACCGAACTGTCGCTCTAAGACGCCGCCAAATGCTTTTATTTTCTTTCTCGAGTTTTCTTGAAGCTGACGTCTTGTAATCAACAATTTCAAAAATTAATCACATTGACATCAATAAATTTCCATTCTTTTGGCCAGGAATTTTATTTTCAGATAATCAAGATAGCAATTATAATCGATAAAGATGTAAACTGGAAGATTGAGATGTTGTCTATATTCTAACAAGGGCTGAACTTTACCTCTGAATCCATAGAATGGTTGGAATTTTTTATCATTTTTTTTTTTTCTGTTGAAAATAAAAGCTCATAGAATGGTGACAGTGTTCCAAGAGAAAAAGATGTATTAAAATAGGACTGCACATTACGAGTGAAATTATTAATTAGCTCCAAAGAACCCCGGCCAGAAAACAATAACACAAGGAATGGAAAAAAATCACACTTGGAGGAGGAAAAAGACAAGAGTATTTATCAAACATCCTAAGGGTTTCTTAAAGATCCGCTCCAATCACACGCTAGTGAAATTGTTAGAGAGCAGATAATCAAGCGGCATTTGGTAATTGAAATAGTACGTGGGTCAGGAACGATGTGGCGGTATCTTAAGCGACGCTGGAAAGATCAATCTAATGCTTGGTCGGTGCAGTGGTTCAGCCGCTGTAACCGGTAGAGATACCACCCCCACCCCTCCCCCGCCGAAAAAAGGAATTTGGGTTTATGACGATAGAATCGCAGGGGAATTATAAAAAAAACTACTAGGCACGCGTTAACTTGCACTTTTTTATCTTAATTTCCCCAACCCCCATCTCCCGAAGTTTAGTCTATGTGAGTAGAGTTGGTTCTCTCCTGTGCTTAGAGGGTTTTTCTTCGGGTTCGGTTTTCCTCCCTCCACAAAAATCAACTTCAAAATTCCTATTTGATCATGGAACGAGGGTACAGGGACAACTGACAAATCAGTGCTCAAAATTTAACTGACAACTGAACAATAAGCTAAATTTTAACTGATAACTGACAACTGAACCCCCACCCCCCCCCCCCCCCCTCCCTCCATCCAGACCCTAAAGGTAGACAGCCGGGTTTGTTAACCTCGTAAAACACGGACTATTTAATTAATTCAGCGGAGAAACTTCTTTTTCTCTTGTTTATCTTCTTAATTAGGCTTATTTTTATTTTTTGATAATGGATTTTGAGTTCGTGGAATAGATAATGTACATTAAAGCTCACAAAGCACTCTGGGAAACTGAGTCCTACAGAAGTCCTAATGTTTTAGCAAAAGCGCCTGATGCATGCTCACGAGTCAGTTCAGTTCCTGGAAGCCATTTTTTAAGGTTTTAGGTTTTACGACATAATATCTTCAAAACCCAACTTTTTAAAGAGAATCTTATACAGAGCATTACAATATAGGTCAATATGGAAAAAAATGGCATTACATGGGGGAAAATGACAACAAATTTTCTAAAAAATTACAACCCTTTACGATATCAAAATATACGAACTTTGACGGTGTTATCTAGCTCGATTAGCTTTTTACTTACTCTATAGGTAACCAATACCATTCTCTCGTAAATATCTCCTTTATAATACTTATTTTTATTGTTGTAATATTTGGTATGAATAAAGTATATTTGATTGTGACTTGCAACTTCAAATTTTCCTTCAAAAATGCAGTGCTTGAGGTTTTCTCAACACCGATACTTTCTTTCAATAACATCTATATTTCTTTCAAGTATATTTTATGACACCAAAGAATGTTATATTAAAGACGGAAAATTATGATAAACCCAATACTTTTTTCTTCGTACCAGTGGTTGTTGAGCAGTAACTCCCCTGGGGGGACTCCCATATATCCAGCTAATCTGAGGAAAAATCTTAGTCAATCAGAATTGAGAAATAGCTCGGAGACCAGAGAAACAGTCATTTCTTTATTTTATTTTCCACTCAATAATAGATATCATAGTAAATGTATACAAACTATCAAAAACCTCTCCTAAAAATCTAGATTTATCTCAGATATAAACTTTTATAAGTCAATTTTCTGCTTCATGACATGTCATTTCCACGTCATTATTTCAGATCAGCTGAATAGAATGGCGGTGATGTTCGTCGGAAATTTTGAAAATGACCCCCAAAAGGTAATCAAAATTATATTTCTCGTAGCCATAACGATCTCAAATTTCATCCACAAATGGTACTAAATGACTCTAATTTTACAGCATTTTAATTGGTTTTTGGTTTGAACACCCTAAAAGATACCAAAATCACGAAAATTTACCCCTAAAAGGTACGACGACCATCCCCGACACTTTCACATGGGAGTCCATCCCCCCCCCCCCCCCCTCGCGGTAACTCCCTTTTATCAGTACATTTTGAAACTCTATAGGGTTGTTAAGTGTGACGGTAATTGAATGAAAAAACGACTTCCGAGTCCAAAACGAAAAGCAGTTTTATAAAGATTTTTCTTATTTTTTTTTCTTCATGACAGGATTTGTTGTCCAAAGTTCTAATTATTTCAGATGGAGGTTAAATCATTGAGAATATTTTTCGCTTTATTTTAGTGTTTTTATGAGGATTTGGACCCGGAAATACGTCACAACTTAACAGTCCTATTATCATGAAGTAACTTTGTAAGGTACAACTGCTGTGTGCAACGTGCTGCAGGCGACAGAGTTTTTGAGGAATATCACGTCGACGGAAACTTGCAAATGAATGGATAAGGACAGAAGAATATCGCGTAGTTACAGCCAACGATAATTCAACGTTGCGTTTGACCTTAATATTTAGGGTTCATTCAACATCAGACTCCGTGTATGTGACTCCAATGAAATGTAATACGATAACTAATTTTAGAAGCACAACCGATATCACTAACATAATTCTATCTTAGGAAAAAGCCGATCAGAGGTTTATTTTTTATTTTGATTTACATAGTATTCTAAAACTTACATCACTTTGGTTTTAGTTTCCCCAAGAGAATATCAACTAAGAGAAGGAACCCCCCCCCCCCCCCCCCTATATATAGGCTTGTAACCATCATGATCACCGTTTGATGCTATTTTTAGATCGTTTATCCCTCCGCGCGCATTTACCGACTGCGCGCGCTCTGTTTGTCCTAGTTTTCCTTTGTGTTTTTCTTATATTATTTATATATTTTATTCTAATCTTTATTTAACGAGGGTAACATAATTAACCTCTCAGTTATCTAAAATATGGCCCTCGAAAGTTAAAAGAAACCTATAAGACTTGAATAGAATACAATAAACAAACATTTATCTAGTTACACATTTACAGTTTATAAGATTGACGCAGCGTGCGCAGAGCGATCATGAGCAGGTCTGAAGTGGAATATTTAGATCGAAAGCTTGCCAAAATAAATGTAAAACGACATGAGATTGAAGTAGCAATTTGTTCAACTTCCCGGCTGTTTTTTACATTTATTTTGCAAAGCTTTCGACCTACACGGTCATCTTGAGGGCAGATTTTAACATAAGAAAAAAAAAAACACAAGAAACGTAAGAGTAGAGTGCGCGCACTACGCATGTGCAGAAAACCAAGCGATCAAATGGATGATGTCATTGGATGATATTTCTAGTAGAATCGATTCTAAAATTAGAATAGACGAGAGCTCAGGATTTCTTCCTCGGGGATTCCTTGTCTTGTTCATTTTCTCTTGGTTTCCCATAATGATTTCTGTTTGCTGTAGCAAACATTCAAGCAAACAATGGTGCGCGCGAACTCCCCTGCAGCAAGCACGCGCCGTAATCACTGATGCAAACGACTGTCTGGTCAAATTCATATGAGAATTGAAAACTTTATAACGAAAAAAAAACTTTAGAAAATTTGTTTTCCTCTACTAATAAATTAAAACGCTAGAACTTTCTTTTGCTATTCCTCGCATATTTATTTGCGAATGCCTGGTAAGTGGATAAATGCTGTGCATTTATGACGTCACCTCATTACATGACGTAACAATTCATTAATTCTAGAACACATTTTTGCTGTACGTTTTACTTTTCATTGATCAAACCAGCAAAAAGGAATTTTCTCACAATGTTTTCTCTTTTGAAGAAGATTATTGGTGTTATCATATTCATGTTTGGATGCTTCGACTGCGTCAAATCCACCATTATTGGTAATGTCTTTTTGTTTGCATCTTGTTGCTTGTGATTGGTTGTATTTCTTCCACTCGCTTGATTAATGGTCTGGTCTGCCCACTACCAATAAACCAACAATATTCTCTTTGACATATAACGTGCACTTTTTGTTTCAGGTTTTGTAGTGATGCTGACGACCAACCATTTCTTTACATTGGCGATGGTTACAAGTCAGTTCATGTTGTTGTACACGTTGTTTCATTGTATTCCATTCCGAAGGTAAGAAGACATTTATCCGTTTGTCATCCATCAATAACTCACAAACAGAAAAACGATTGGGAACAGAGAGAAGTCCCAGATACACGGTGCATCTCTGATGCACACAAGAGAGATTTTTGAGGGATGTCACACTTAGTAACTAATAAATAAACTATGAATTTAGGAACGTTAACCAATTCTATTCCATCCTCTTTTCCTCATGATATTCCCAATCCTTATCTTCTCGCTATCCTGTCTCTAGTTTCGTGTTCAAGGCTCTTGGAGGCGATCCATGGGAACTTTTCTCCAAATCCCATCTTCCGCAAGATCAAGATACGAGTTATTGGAGTTCCAGTGAGTCAGACACCGTTGTCTACGATCCTGAAAACCTTCATTGGAGCTCTTCATCTCTTTCTACCTACCTGGATCAAGTCAATCAAGATGGCGACCAGTTTCCTCTGCCTGCTACCAAACTAACAAGACATACTTGGGTTTGGACGTCTGATGAAGACAGTCAAGATGAAAGCTACGACGATGAAGTTTCAGGGAATGATGCTGGTTACATGACAGAGACGACCACAGAGAGTGATTCAAACTGTGATGAGAATGAGGAGAGTGTCGAGACCCAACAACATCTACCCAAGTCATCAACAGAGATGATTTCCATGGAGGTCGAGGCTATGGATCAAGTGATTGATACGAAGAATGACATGAGGAACCGAGTTGAGGCTAAGATTAGCGAGAGTGGAGTTGAAAGAGAAGTTCCATCATGCTCTTCTGTTCAACAAGTGTCTGCAGACGTTGTGGAAGGTGCAGCCATTTCTGACTGCGCTGATGACATCAGTGTAGTAAACATGGCTCCAAATGCTGATGCAGTTTCTACAAACGGTACAGATGTAGTTGTTGATGATGCGTCAAGCCTTCTAGATGACACAGATGATGTTGTCTTACATAGTGACAGCTTACAAGTCTTTGACAGGGTTGTGTTTTGTAAAGATATTGATGGCTTCCAGGGTGAAGATTGCTGCAGAGATGAAGTGAATAACTTCCCTGGATCGTCTGAGGAAACCATCAGTACTGATGGTATTTTGCAGAGCAAAGCTGTGAAGCTTGGTCTTCTGGCTGCGGGTGTTGGCATCGGCGCGTACATCGTCTACAAACTTTGCATTAAAAAATAGAATATACGAGGGCTTTTTTGGGAAGAATAAAGGATTCTAGTAATAATGATGTGTTTAAAACAATTATTCAAAACATTTATTCATCATGATCAGTTTTCATTATTTGAAGAGTACTTCTGCTATTTGGAATATCAGTACAACCAGGTTAATTCTTAGTGACTATAAAATAATCGGCTAGAAATATGTAATTTGTAAAGTCTTCTTTAAATACCCAATCTATCATAGCACACAAAAAACGTGAAAACATTACCTGGAGAATTGGAAAATTATCAATAAACTTTTTATTGATTTATCGTTCGTATCTGAGAATAACTTAACATTAAAATGAGGCTAACCTGAGTAAATAAATCTGTAATAATGGGACAGCGGTATTTTACGAACAAGGTCAGTCTGGGCTTATCATCTATAGACTATATCGCTATTGCGCCTCAGCAACGCATTCTTGGACTTTTATCTCAATCAAATAAAAACAAACAAAAAACGTCATAGTTTGTTGATCTTTTCTTTGGTGTTATTTGATTGAGTTACCAGTCCCAGAATGCATTGCTGCGGAACAATAGTGAAATAATCTATTAAATAAAGAAAAGTACACCACATATATTCTCATGCCTTACGACGGTAGAACGTCCTTTGGGATCCTGCTAACGCCCTGATAGGGAGGTCCGAAAAAGTCATGTACCGGGGCCAGGACGCGGGCACAGTAAATAATGGAGATTACCAACAAAAACAATAATTCTGAAAGAAGAAAACATAATAAGTATAAGTAATAGGGAATATAGGGAATAATTTGCACGAGTTTCTTTTTGAAAGAGTAATTGCGTGCAGTAGCGGTAGCAGTAGCAGTAGCAGTAGCGGTAGCAGGAGGAGGAGCTAGTATAGTAGTATAGTAGTAAAACTTTATTTAAACACGATAATCTCTTCATTTTACATAAGTTCTTCCAGAGAGTCGTGTACATATAATACCTTAAACTACTTAGATAAAATACAAAGTTTAAGACAAAATTAACTTATCGTATCAATTATTATAAAATATATGATCTTAATTTATCCTAATGATTTTTAAAATAATAGACCTTTTTACCTTCGTATGCAAATTGCCCATTTCAGACCACATGACATTCCCTTGAGAAATGTTCTTTTGTTAAAATATTAACACATGAAAGAATCAGCTCCCAAGAGTGGCATCACATGGTCTGAAATGGGCACAACAAACAACGAAGCTGAAAAGGTCTATTCTACTTACAGTATTTCAGTAGATCGTTTTTCATAATTGGATAAAGTAATCACCCAGCTAGGAGTATAATGTCCTCGCAAATTTTCGCGGCATTCAGCCAAGCCTTAACATGCTTGAGAATGCATCGTTACCACCAAATCCCGTTTAGTTAGTTTGCAAATTCACCTTCTAGAATTCTAAAGCTTAAAATTCCATCGGGTTAACCTGGAATAAAACCCTAGCTTGTCTTAAATAACATAACAATTTATTTAATGAAATCTTTAATTTCGCTAGTTGATCAGAAAGTTGCTAAAAGGCAGGTCGCCCCAGAATAACCTGAAAAGCTTAAGGCATAAGGGATTGGAGCCCCTATATACGCGCTACCTCAAATTTTGCACGGACTTTACAATATTTTACCATAAAAGTATACATTTTCATGAGCTAAATAAACGTCGTTTCCTAATATCCATTTCGAATTGTCATTTTTGGAACACAAAACAAGTTGTTGAGTTCAAAGTGATATTACACCGCACTTCATTTGACAACTTCCCGTAGGATCAGAATTTCCGCTATGTCGATCAAAAACACACTTAACATGCATACTTTACTGATAATGAGCTTCAAAACAATCCAATGTCTCAGATTTTTGATATCTTTTTTAGATCAACTGCAATTGAGCGTTAAATCCGGATGTTTGTGTTTTCGATAGTGCCGATTGCAAAATAGACAATATCTTTTGAATAACAATACGTTTCAAAAATCTGAGTTAGAATTTTTTAGGTCGGGTAGCAATTTATTGTGATCCAAAGTTTCAGTTCGATCTGATGTGAACAGAATGAACTAGTCAAGAACGTTTTAAAGAAGTTATTTTGGTCACTCAAAAGCTGCGGGGAAACCAAATAACGTTTTTTATGTTGCAAAACAGAAAATTCTAATTTGGTTTTGCGAAAGATATATTTATTTAGCTTTCAGAAAATGTATACTTTTATGTAGTAATATTGAAAAGGCAGCGCGAAATTTGGCTCGCGCGTAAAGTGATCCCCAAGGTCTCGAAGGTATCCGATTCTCGATTTCTTGCCAAATGCTTTTTAGGTCTTGAAATACTAGATCCAATAAAATTGATAAGAGGCGACCTTTGTACTCAATTCGATCAAAACAATCCTGGTCTAAGTAGTATGTTCTGCGTGTTTTTCATTCAATATATGAAAGGGATACTCTTCGAAGGAGCTTAATAACCGAGTGTAAAAATGAATGGAAAAGCTTCTCAGTTGAATAGGTTGACCACATCAACGATAGTCGCCATTATTTCGTTACTCGCTCTCTTGTTGTGTTGTGTTGAGTTTGTACGTATCGAGATGATTCTGAAACAACAAAACACGAAAATACAACAGTTGGAGAACAAGATGACCTTTCAAACAATCAATGTAGACAAGACGGCTGCAACGAAGGGAAAAGGCCTCGAACAACTCGCTTTGGAAGTTAAGGAATGTTGTGGAAGGACAAAGAAACGCAGGAGTATCAACGGGGAGGATTCACTAGTGCAGGGAGAAACAAACGACAAGAAGAGTGAGAGCCGTCTTGTTGAAAAACTGACCAAAATCATCGATCAAAAAATGAGAAAAGCTATCTCTGGTAAGCACTTCATGGCTATACGAGGTAGAAGAGGTAGAAGAGGACCAAGAGGGTCATCAGGACCCATGGGTAAACCAGGTAGAAGAGGCAAGCAAGGAATACCTGGACTAAAAGGTGATCCTGGACAAAATGGAACTCCTGGTCCTCGAGGCATACCGGGACCGAAAGGGGACCGTGGACCTTCGTTAGAACATCCATCAGTTGTCATCTCTCCGCCTCATTTGATCGTCAATGAAAGCAAACCAGCCATTTTGCGCTGTTCTGCAAGCGGTTATCCCAGACCTAAGATCGTGTGGAGTAAAGTGGATGGTTCATTGGCCCCCAACAGAGCAATGGTTGATGATACTGGTAAACTGACGATAGAAGACGTCACATTTAGTGACTCCGGGGTATATCAATGTCAGGCATCTAATATCCTCGGCAAAACACAGACAAAATCAAGACTCGAGGTAAACTTCCGTCCAAGACTGACATTAAAGAACGGACAAATCTACGCTAAGATAGGAGACAATGTTACTCTTCCCATGTGTCACGTGACTGGACATCCACAACCGGAAGTTGTGTGGCGAAAGTCGCTTGGTCAATTACCTGATAAACGTTTCCATATCGAAGAGAATCTCTTAACTTTAGTTAGCTTAAGAAAAGAAGATTCCGGGACGTATTTTTGTAGGGCTGAAAATCAACTTGGATTCGAAGTAGCAGGATGTGTGTTAGTCGTGGTACAGTTGCCCGTATTCATCGTACGACCTCCACCTGTAATGAACGTCATACTCGGCTCGACTATTATGCTCAATTGTTCAGCTCAAAGTGACCCTCCACCGATAATCAGCTGGAGAAAAGAAAAACAGGATCTTCCAGTAGGACGGTATGAAATCCGTCATGGCTCATTGATGATAAGAAATGCCGTGACCTCTGATTCAGGTGTGAACGTGTGTACCGCTACGAGTGCTGGAGTTGCTGATACAGAAACTAAAACACGTATAAACAGTGACTACGGTCGCACATGTGCAGATATCTACAAATCAGGTGAAAGACGAAACGGTGTGTACACAGTAAAACCCGACAGTCAAGGATCCTTCTAAGTCTACTGTGACATGGCAACTGACGGAGGGGGATGGACAGTGTTGCAGAAAAGACAAGATGGATCTGTAGACTTTCATCTTGGCTGGCAGCAATACAAAACAGGTTTTGGAAACCTGAATGGCGAGTTTTGGTTGGGTAATGACTACATCCATCGACTGACAGCAAGAACACCCTCGACCCTGCGCGTGGACCTAGAGGACTGGAGTGCAACAAAGTATCTCGCAAAATATGGTAGTTTTAGTGTTGGTGCTGAATCAGACAAGTACAGACTCAAGGTTGGCTCGTATTCAGGTACTGCTGGGGACTCACTGACATACCATAATAACATGTTCTTTACTACCAAAGATCAAGATAACGACAACTGGAACAAAAATTGTGCGTTAGAATTTACTGGTGCTTGGTGGTATGCGGCTTGTTATACTTCCAATCTGAATGGGAAATATTTGGGAAATACCATAAACTCGAAAGGAATTTGCTGGACTCCAATTAGAAATAACTATTATTCGTTCAAGCGCTCAGAAATGAAAATACGACCCACAAAATTATAATCTTCCGCTACGCGCGCGTCGTGCTTCTCCTACAACTTCTCGTGTTCTGCCAATACCCTAGCTCATGCTTTATAATTCCACACAGCAAGCGTGCGTCGTTTCTTTACAGTTGATATAGCACAGTCCTCGACCAATAAGCACGCTGAGATATAAATGTATAATAACAATAATAATAATAATAATAATAATAATAACAACAACAACAGCAGCAGCAATAATAATAATAATAATAATAATAATAATAATAGTATTAATAATTATAATAATGATAATAATAATGATAATAATAATAATAACAATAATAACAATTATAATAATAATAGTAATGATATATAGGCGACTAGTAGGTGGTAAAGAGGAATGAATGAGGACTAGACAGGCGGGTGAACTTGGCGAAAAAATTATGGCAGAGGTAATTGAGATGGTAAATAAAATTAGGTTTCTGAAAAATGTGAGATTAAGGGTTGGGGGGAGGGGGGGGGGGTCATGGATTTAATTTGATGGACAATGGGGGGTGCCAGAATTTTTTTACAGAACAGGGACGCGGGGTCAGATTTTTCTGTATGGGCTTCTACGTGAATTCTTTTGCTTTTGCCGCTCACTATCGTAGATAGATAATTAGGTTCATGACATTTATTTGTCTGAAAAACAATCAAATTAATGTATGATGTAAGGCCCAGTTCAGACGTCGCACTTGTCATGTGAGAAATTCAACTATCACATTCGACGCGGCAAAAGTTCCACGTCTGAACTAGGCCTATTTTCTTGCGAGTCGAACGTTTGTCCGCTACGAGTTACATATTTGTCCATTTCAAAAACACTAAGCCTGCATAAACAGGGACGGCGGAACACCTTCTTAAGTGGGGTAAGGGGGGAGCTAGTATGTAAATTAAACGGGGAAGACGTAGATGAATTAAAAATATTAAACAAGAATATATTTCATTGTGGGTCTACCGCGAACAGCGTGTGCGCTTGTTAGTAGTTTGAGCATCCGATAAAAAAGCTAACGATTACTGTTGGCCACATTCTCAAAGAACATGCACATTCCTCGATAAGCCACCAAGGTTCCATGTGAGCCATGAGGCTATGATTACGTCATCCAATCCATATATGGGTAGTATTGCGCAATTTTTTCCATTTTGTTGAGGAGACAGAAAAAAGGCATTTTGTGATTGGGCTGCCACAGGCAACCCAGTAAATATCTACGGAGCCACTTTAAGAGCAGTCGCCTGTACAAATCACATGGCATGTTATATATCCGTACCCTTGCATCGACATCTGTTAGAGCACAGGAGGTCGGAATAGCACACTTCCGAGAAATGCATGCTTCGCTTGTCACGCACAAAGGTTTCAATGTGATGCTCTGTGCTAAATGCTCAGTGATTTGCGACAGGAGAAAAAGAATTAATTCAATTTAGCATGGAGCCTCGTGCTGAAACCTTTGTGCGTGACAAGCGAAGCATATTTCGGAAGTTGGCTATTCAGGCATCAATATCTCGATCAATGTAAGCTGCAGATTTAGCGAAAACTATATATAAATACTTATTCCTCTTAGCTTTGCTCCCCCGGGAATTTTAATTTTATTAATTTTTTATCATTTTAAAATATCTATTTTTTAAACCGGAATTGATCATTATTTATTTTTTGTTTTTTTTTTGTGTTTTTTTTAAACCGGAAGTAATTTTACCCCAAACCGCTCTACCACTCACCGAATCAGACCCAACCGGAAGTATCGCTCGCGAGACACCCCATCTCCGGCCTTGAAATTCTAGGTCTATTAAAATTGATTAGAGGCGACCTTTGTCGTACTGAATTTGATATCAAAACAATCCTGGTCTAAGTAGTATGTTCTGAGTGTCATTGTTCATTTGATATCTAAAAGGAATGCCCTTCGAAGGTGTTTAATGATCCAGTGTATCTTTGCAAACTAAAAATGGATAGAAAAGCTTCCCAATCGAATAAGTTAACCGTTTCAACGATAGTCGCCATTATTTCGATACTCGCTCTCTTGCTGTGTTGTGGTGAGTTGGTACGTATCGAGATGATTCTGAAACAACAAAACACGAAAATACAACAGTTGAGGAACAAGATGACCTTTCAAGCAGTCAATGTAGACAAGATGGCTGCAACGAAGGGAAAAGTTCTCGAACAACTCGCTTTGGAAGTTAAGGAATGTTGTGGAAGGACAAACAAACGCAGGAGTGTCGACGGGGAAGATTCACAAGTGCAGGTAGAAACCAACGACACGAAGAGTGAGAGCCGTCTTGTTGAAAAACTGACTAAAATAATCGATCACAAAATGAGCAAAGCTATCTCTGCTAAGCACTTCATAGCTATACGAGGTAGAAGAGGTAGAAGAGGACCCAGAGGGTCACCAGGACCCAAGGGTAAACCAGGTAGAAGAGGCAAGCAAGGAATACCTGGACTTAAAGGTGATCCAGGACAAAATGGAGCTCTTGGTCCTCGAGGCATACCGGGACCGAAAGGGGACCGTGGACCTTCGTTAGAACATCCATCAGTTATCATCTCTCCGCCTCATTTGATCGTCAATACAAGCAGGTCTGCTATCGTGAATTGTTCTGCTAAAGGATATCCAAGACCCTCAATTATCTGGTCTAAAGTGAATGGTTTGATGCCCACAAAAGCATTCATATTGGATAGTGCTCACTTGGAGATTCCAACCATTACACCTCTTGAGGCAGGGATATATCAGTGCCAGGCTTCCAATATTCTTGGGAAAGTACAGAAGACATCAAGAATTGAAGTTAACTTTATTCCTAGAGTTCGTCTAAACAGAGGACCTGTACGTGTGAAGCATGGGAATAATATAACCCTTCCAAAATGTCACGTGACTGGGCACCCCGAACCTAAAGTCACGTGGTATAAGGCTGTTGGTTTGTTATCACAAACACGAACCTTTGTCAACGATGGTGAGCTATCAATATTAAACACAGCGATAAATGATTCTGGCACATACTTATGTAAAGCAAAAAACCTACTTGGGTCAGCTATTGCAGGGATAATGGTAGTTGTAATACCGATACCAATATTTGTGACCAAACCACCTGTAGATTTTGAAATCGTTTTTGGTATCAATGCTGTATTAAATTGTTCTGCTAAAGGTGTTCCTGAACCGCTGATTAAGTGGAAGAAAGAAAACGGGCTTCTTCCTGCAGGACGACATGAAGTGAGAGATGGGTCACTTGTTATTAAAAATGTGGTCAAATCCGATTCAGGTGTGTATGTGTGTACCGCTACAAGTGGTGGAGTTGCTGATACAGAAACTAAAACACAAATTAAATTTGTCTACAGAGACTGTTCAGATATCTACAAATCAGGGGAAAGACGTAACGGTGTGTACACAGTAAAACCCGACAGTCAAGGGCCCTTTCAAGTCTACTGTGACATGACAACTGACGGAGGGGGGTGGACAGTGTTCCAGAGAAGAAAAGATGGATCTGTTGACTTTTATCTTGGCTGGCAGCAATACAAAACAGGTTTTGGAAACCTGAATGGCGAGTTTTGGTTGGGTAATGACTACATCCATCAACTGACAAAAGGAAGAGCCTCGACTCTACGTATAGAACTGAGACACCGGGATGGAACGATTGCGTATGCCAAATATGGTAGTTTTAGTGTTGGTGCTGAATCAGACAAGTACAGACTCAAGGTTGGCTCGTATTCAGGTACTGCTGGGGACTCACTGACATATCACAGTAACATGCCATTCAGTACAAAAGAACAGGACAACGATCCTAGCAGTTATTATAACTGCGCTCTGTTTACCACTGGGGCGTGGTGGCATAATAATTGTTTTGAATCAGGCTTAAATGCTCAGTATTTACCTAACTCTGCAACCAAACAAGGTATTAGTTGGTTAAAGTTGAAAAACCATTTCGGATCGCTCACGTATTCGGAAATGAAACTGTGTGCTAGCTAAGTAAAAGAACTGTGGCTTTTTTGTAAGGTTAATAAGCTGTTGACATATAAATTAGGCGTCTTGCTACAGAATATAAGCAAAAAAGCTCAAAGACGATTCTTGATTTCTTAAGTGCCACATACTTTATCAGGTTTTGAAATTATATCTTCATTTAGACACGCACGAGCTGACTGTACAATGAACAAGAAATATTAGCATTGTTATCATCATTATCATTATCATTATCATTATCATTGTCATTAAGTAAACACCATCATCATCATCATCATCATCATCGTCGTCGTCATCATTATTGAATATAGCACATGCTGTCGTCGACCAATCCCGGAACGCGCAAAGCGAGGTGAGTGACTATATTGTAACGAATCAGGGTTCTGTACTGAAGTATAGAGAAACACTAGCACGATTTGATCGGTGCTTTGAAACTTTATTAGAGTAAGCCTTTGGCGCCATAGGTTTTGAAACGTGTAGGTCGGACACTGATCTCTACCTTGTATCTTAACCCCTGATGAGAAACACTTGGTAGAACGAACGACCATCCCAGAACCATCGTATATTTATAGTTCACCTTCCCCACGCCGCCGCGAAAAATGAACTCATGTTTCGAAACGTTGCCTTCACTCACAATTAATCTTTTCTCTATTCTGTATGTATCATACCATTCGTTATACAGTCGTTAAAAAACTACACATCTCTTAAACAACCTCTCTCCCCCTCCCCTACAACCCTCCCTCATTCCTTAGCTTGGGTCCGAATACCTGTTTTTGCTTGAATATATTCTTGTACATTCACTTGCTTGAATATATTTTTGCATTTTTATACTTGATCCAGAATTACCTATACAAAGGCACTGATAATGTAAGCATCATGCGCCGTTCTCTGAAGGAGCACAGTTTTGCATCAGAAAACACGTAGGGAAGTGACTGGTATATATAAATACAATCAGTAGGAAATCGACCTCACAACAGTATAACTAAATACAATAGCATGCAAGATGATATATATTTGCCTTTTAACATGTTGGGGCACGTATCTTCTTATACCGAAGATCAAATAACATAACATTATTGTGTCATAAAGCAGAGTGTGACTTTGACGAGCGTCGATCTTCAGCATTGTGTGAGTCAAAATGAATCAGGAAAAGTTGATTTCGAAACCATCAACTACCACCCTTAACACATTCTGCTTAGTGTTGCTGGTGTTAATGTGTTGTGGTGAGTTTGTACGTATTGAGATGATTTTGAAGCAGCAAAATACGAAAATACAACAGTTGGAGAACAAGATGACCTTTCAAGCACTCAAGGTAGACAAGATGGCTGCAACGAAGGGAAAGAGTTCTGAAAATAATGCAGATCGGATAAAAGAAGAAAGTATCAGGAATGTAAAACAACGGTTTCGCCGAAATGTCGATCAAAACAAACATGAAGAGTCCTCTGCTGATATGAACAATACCGTTTATAAAGCATTAGAAGATAAACTGAAGAACATGTTGGAGCAAAAGATAAGTAAAGCCATGTCATCACTCTACGGTGCAAAATATCTAGTTGCTGTTCCGGGCCTTCATGGACCTCCAGGTCCACAAGGGGGTCGAGGTAAAAGAGGAAAAAAGGGACCAAGAGGACCCAAAGGGCCACTAGGACCCATGGGTAAACCAGGTAGAAGAGGCAAGCAAGGAATACCTGGACTAAAAGGTGATCCTGGACAAAATGGAGCTCCTGGTCCTCGAGGCGTGTCGGGAACGAAAGGGGACCGCGGTCCGTCGTTGGAACATCCATCAGTTGTCATCTTTCCGCCTCATTTGATCGTCAATGAAAGCAAACCAGCCATTTTGCACTGTTCTGCAAGCGGTTATCCCCGACCTGAGATCGTATGGAGTAAAGTGGATGGTTCATTGGCCCCCAACAGATCAATGGTTGATGATATTGGTAAACTGATGATAGAAGACGTCACATTTAGTGACTCAGGGGTATATCAGTGTCAGGCTTCTAATATCCTCGGCAAAACACAGACAAAATCAAGACTCGAGGTGAACTTCCGTCCAAGACTGACATTAAAGAACGGACCAATCTACGCTAAGATAGGAGACAATGTTACACTTCCAATGTGTCACGTGACTGGACATCCACAACCGGAAGTTGTGTGGCGAAAGTCGCTTGGTCAATTACCTGATAAACGCTTTCATATCAAAAAGAATCTCTTAACTTTAGTTAGCTTAAGAAAAGAAGATTCTGGAACGTATTCTTGTAGGGCTGAAAATCAACTTGGATTCGAAGTAGCAGGATGTGTGTTAGTCGTGGTACAGTTGCCCGTATTCATCGTTAGACCTCCGCCGGTAATGAACGTCATACTCGGCTCGACCATTATGCTCAATTGTTCAGCTCAAGGTGACCCTCCAGCGGTAATCAGCTGGAGAAAAGAAAAACAGGATCTTCCAGTAGGACGGCATGAAATCCGTCATGGCTCATTGATGATAAGAAATACCGTCCTCTCTGATTCAGGTGTGTACGTGTGTACCGCTACGAGTGCTGGAGTTGCTGATACAGAAACTAAAACACAAATTAAATTTGTCTACAAAGAATGTTCAGAGATCTACAAATCAGGTGAAAGACGTAGCGGTGTGTACACAGTAAAACCCGACAGTCAAGGATCCTTTCAAGTCTACTGTGACATGACAACTGACGGAGGGGGATGGACAGTGTTCCAGAAAAGAAAAGATGGATCTGTTAATTTTTATCGTGGCTGGCAGCAATACAAAACCGGTTTTGGAAACCTGAATGGCGAGTTTTGGTTGGGTAATGACTACATCCATCAACTGACAAAAGGAAGAGCCTCGACACTACGTGTGGACCTGGAGGATTGGAGTGCAGCAAACTATTTTGCCAAATATGGTAGTTTTAGTGTTGGTGCTGAATCAGACAAGTACAGACTCAAGGTTGGCTCGTACTCAGGTACTGCTGGGGACTCACTGACAGGCCATAATAACATGTTCTTTACTACCAAAGATCAAGATAACGACCAGCATAACATAAATTGTGCGTCAGTTTATACTGGTGCTTGGTGGTATGGCTCTTGTTTTCACTCCAATCTAAATGGGAAATATTTGGGAAATACCATTGATGAAAGAGGAATTTGCTGGCTTTATGCAAAAAATAACTATCTTTCATTCAGGCATTCAGAAATGAAAATACGACCCACAATATTCTAATGTTCCGCTGTGCTTCTAACACTTATCTCGTGTTCTGCCAATACCCTCGTACTTTATTGCTGAACGCAGTAAGCAAGTGCTTTCCATTACAACAACAATAACAACAATACTTTATTTGGCACCTGAGCTTGCAAGGAATTACAATAACCACTAACCATTACTTTATATATAGTTCTCGACCAATCAGAGCGCACGTCGCGAGGCCGGTGACTTTATAATAACAATATATCCAATACTTGTGATCAAGAAGTCATGAAAGCTTTTGCTTCGAATGGGTGCACCACATGAACAAAGTAGAGTTAGCAAGTGCAACCAACCTCTGGTGGCTGGCATCTGGTGACCCGACACACATTTTGTGGCACCTTGGCCATTATTACTTAACGAAGCATGCTATGGCAACGAAACTTTGTAGCATGGGTGGGACTTGTGTTGTCAATCCTATCACCACGTTACGTGATGTAACGTCACACACCACGTGACTTACGAGCCGAACATTATTGCAATTTTTTAGAATAGTCATGACAATGAATGCTATGTAGGATTGGTGAGACTGTGTCATGAGTCATCAAACTGATACAATATACAATGAAATATCTAATATATTGACCAATAAACATTATGCAGTATAATGATCTATTAAATTTGCTAGTTTCCAGTCCAAACTTCCTCACTTGTTCTTTCAGTACTCGGATTCTATCAAGGGTCATTGTTAATGGAGGACCGGGGAGGGAAAAATATTTTTACGAGTGAAACTTTATTCATCACCCTGCCCGTACACGTAAAGTGTCAAATTAAATTTTTGGCCCACCCCTGTATGAACCTCATTTAAGATGTGATCACCCCTACCCTCCCCCCCTTGTATAAACACAATTGACATTGTATTGTTATTTGTATATTAACATGGGGGAAAAATTAACATCCAAAATCATTTATTTAACAGGTTATTTGAAACCACTCTAGATAATCACTGAAAAAGATAGCGGCTACTATTTCAAGATTGAAACTGAACATAAGAGTCCAAGTTCTGTTATAATTTTTCATATTCTGATGTTTGCAATTATGAATCGTCAGGGATCGCAAAGAGTGTATTTTCATTGGGATGGCACTAAGGCCGGACCATCGAAGGAGGCAGAACCTAGCTAGGGGGGTTTGGGGACATGATCCCCCTTGAAAAAAATTCGAATTTGAGACCCTAAGAAAAGCGATTTCCAGTGTTTTGAGGGCATTCGCAACATATTTATTGCATTGTAAAGTTCGTGCCATACATGAGACTCTTCAAACAAAACTTAACCCCCCTCTCATGAAAGTTAATTTTTTCATGGCCCACCCCCTGCCCTCTAAAACTATGCACCTGTCCCCCTCTGATTTCTCCCCACCCCCACCCCCTCCAGTAATAATGACCCGTCCCTAAGTGCTTTCTGAGCTGTGTGATGGTCGAATGTTCTTCAAAGTCAACAGGTAACCAACTCTTATATGTGAAGTTTTTCAATTTTTTTCCGAATTTGGGATACCTGTGGGCGGTTGTGCTGAAAACAAGGCCAAACAAGACAGAGTGCTGGGAAATCAGAAAAAAAAGTGTAATAGTAAACAATACTTGAATACCTACTATTACTTCAATTGTCAGTTCACAGTTAAAAATTTCATACTTTGTGAGTTTACAGTTATTTTTAGAGCCGTTTGTCAGTTGTTAGTTAACCCCATCCAGACCTTCTTATCGAACTCAGTGAGAAAAGAGCGATGAACTCATGTCAACGCCGATCAAGAACTATTCCTTATTAATGCAGGGATTATTTGATAAGAGACAAGCTATGAGGTTCCAGCGTTAGGTAAAACCTTAGTCAACTCCAAAGAAATTACTAAGAAAGACCAACTGAGCGAACAAAAAATCGCGCAAAGCATTGTTGATCAAAACCTGCGGCCCTTTGTTTTAAAAATCATTTGTCGAGTGGTTTTCAGATAAATCACAGATAAATTATTATTAAAAAAAATTCAGCTTCTAGAATTCAAAGTCGATTAGCTTGGAATTCCATTGGTCGAAGCGGGAGTAGGACCTTAGCATCAATTTATCGGTAGAAACAGAACAGAACCATCGTCACCATAGCCAGGAATGGAAGAGTTAACTCAGAATTTAAGAAATGAGGGACGAAAATGAGACCTGGGGCAGAAGCATAACAATGATCAGTAGGGTCTGGGTATGAGAATAAACAATATCGTGACGAAATGTTAAATTGGGCTACTTGTGTGCTACAAAACATAACGACATCTCAAAAGCTCAAACCCAATTCTTGATTTCTTGCCAAATGCTTTATCAAGCCTTGAAATTTTAGATCTAATAAAATTGACTAGAGACCACCTCTGTACTGATTCTGATATCAAAACAATCCGAAGTAGTATGTTCTGCGTGTCATTGTTCATTTGATATCTCAAAGGAATGCTCTTCGAAGGAGTTTAATAATCGTCGACTGTATGTTTGCAACTAAAAATGGATGGAAAAGCTCGCCTTTCAAATAAATTGACCGCTTCAACGATAATCGCCATTATTTCGTTATTCGCTCTTTTGCTGTGCTGTGGTGAGTTTGTACGTATCGAGATGATTCTGAAGCAACAAAACACGAAAATACAACAGTTGGAGAACAAGATGACCTTTCAAACAGTCAATGTAGACAAGATGGCAGCAACAAAAGGAAAAGGCCTCGAACAACTCGCTTTGGAAGTTAAGGAATGTTGTGGAAGGCCAAAGAAACGAAGGAGTCTCGACGGGGAAGATTCACTAAAGAAAAGAGAAACCAACGGCACGAAGAGTGAGAACCGTCTTGTTGAAAAACTGACTAAAATAATCGATCTAAAAATGAGCAAAGCTATATCTGGTAAGCACTTCATGGCTATACGAGGTAGAAGAGGTAGAAGAGGACCCAGAGGGCCATCAGGACCCATGGGTAAACCAGGTAGAAGAGGCAAGCAAGGAATACCTGGACTAAAAGGTGATCCTGGACAAAATGGAGCTCCTGGTCCTCGAGGGACGCCGGGAACGAAAGGGGACCGTGGACCTTCGTTGGAACATCCATCAGTTGTCATCTCTCCGCCTCACTTGATCGTCAATGAAAGCAAACCAGCCATTTTGCACTGTTCTGTAAGCGGTTATCCCCGACCTGAGATTGTTTGGAGTAAAGTGGATGGTTCATTGGCCCCTAACAGATCAATGGTTGATGATACTGGTAAACTTATGATAGAAGACGTCACATTTAGTGACTCAGGGGTATATCAGTGTCAGGCTTCTAATATCCTCGGCAAAACACAGACAAAATCAAGACTCGAGGTGAACTTCCGTCCAAGACTGACATTAAAGAACGGACCAATCTACGCTAAGATAGGAGACAATGTTACTCTTCCCATGTGTCACGTGACTGGACATCCACAACCGGAAGTTGTGTGGCGAAAGTCGCTTGGTCATCTACCTGATAAACGCTTCCATATCGAAAAGAATCTCTTAACTTTGATCGGCTTAAAAAAAGAGGATTCTGGGACGTATTTTTGTGGAGCTGAAAATCTCGTTGGTTCTGCACTTGCTTGGTGTGTGTTGGTGGTTGTGCAGCTGCCAGAATTTGTCATCAAGCCTCCTTCTTTGGTCGAGGTTGGGACTGGGACTGATGTAGTTTTGAATTGCTCAGCTACAGGTGACCCTCCACCGGTAATCACCTGGAGAAAAGAAAATGGTGGTCTTCCATTTGGAAGGTACGAAATAAGAGAAGGTTCTTTCTCGTTAGAAGGTGCTTTACCATCAGATTCAGGTGTTTACGTGTGTACTGCTACAAGTGCTACAGTGTTTGACAAGGAAACAAGAGTTTTGGTTAAAATATTTCACAGAGACTGTTCAGATATTTACAAATCAGGGGAAAGACGTAACGGTGTGTACACAGTAAAACCCGGCAGTCAAGGACCCTTTCAAGTCTACTGTGACATGATAACTGACGGAGGGGGATGGACAGTGTTCCAGAAAAGACAAGATGGATCTGTAGGCTTTTATCGTGGCTGGCAGCAATATAAAAACGGTTTTGGGGAACTGGATGGCGAGTTTTGGTTGGGTAATGACTACATCCATCGACTGACAAAAGGAAGAGTCTCGACCCTACGCGTGGACCTGGAGGACTGGCGTGCAACAAAGTATTTCGCCAAATATGGTAGTTTTAGTGTTGGTGCTGAATCAGACAAGTACAGACTCAAGGTTGGCTCGTATTCAGGTACTGCTGGTGACTCACTGACATACCATAATAACATGTTCTTTACTACCAAAGATCAAGATAACGACAAGTATAAGAAAAACTGTGCGTTAGTACATATTGGTGCTTGGTGGTATAAGTCTTGTTTTTATTGCAAGCTGAATGGCAAATATATGAGAAACACCATCAACGGGAAAGGGATTGTCTGGAGTCATGCAAAAGATAACTATTATTCATTCAGGCGTTCAGAAATGAAAATACGACCCACGATATTCTAAGCTACGCGTCGTGCTTCTCCTACCACTTATTTCGTGCTCTACTAATATATGCGTGCTTTATTTAGGGGATAGAGACCGATGTCAGTGTTTTGTTTACAAATACACTCACGCGCTGACTGTATAATGAACGAGAAATTTTCAATACTCCAATTTTTAAGAACATTCTAGAGTAGAAATTTTGTAATGATGTACATTTCAACTGTATCAGCGTTACCATGGCAACGATAAACCAATGTCCTAAAATGTTTCAAATGTTTCTCTGAAATACCATTTAACAATTAGTCCTCGAGTCCGAATGGTCTACGAGTCAATAGTCCATGAGGCCGAAGGCCGAATGGGCTATTGACTTGTAGGCCTAGAGGGCGAGAGGTCTAATTGTTTTAGTAAAAACCTACTAATCGGTCCAATAAAAGGATGCAAAAATTTTTGGATTTTGCTTTAAATGTATTTTTTTTGGTTTTCAAAACCGGCGCTTTTCGCTTCTAGAGGTCTATCACTAATAGAGCCAATAGCTCAGCCAATCACAGGGCTCGATTGGTGATAGACCATTAGTAGGTTTTTTCTAATTGCCCTTAGCAGGCACCCGATCGAAGCAAGCGTAGCTGTGTGTTACACAATGTAATCAGATAATTCATTGAATAAATCTTATTCTTTTAGAATGAATTAATCAATAACCCAATAAGCCCTTTCTTAGATAGTCTAGCTTCGGAACAAAGATAATTTGTTCAACATGCCTTGTATGGTGTCGTTGGTTCCCAAGCTAGACCACAATGCACCTTGTTTATCGAAAGCCCATGAAGCCACGCCGATCGAGAAACATTCCTTATTAATGCATTGGGTTTTTGATAAGAGACCTAGTATGAGGCTGAGTTCCACATTGCCAGAAATATGGGACATGAGCCTGCTCACACATGCGCAATGATGCGTTTCAGCTTACAAAATAGCCGCCGAGTCTTATAGGAAATGTATGGGGAATATAGAGCTTCCTCTATTTACGGCAAATAGGGTTTTATTTACTCTGAGCTCCACATCGCGAAAAACAACCCACCCTACAAGCTACTAAATAAGCGTAAAATGATCATTGAATCATGCGACATATTGGTTCCCGGACTACTTGCCTTCGAAAGCTCTAGATTCCATACATCGTCTATAAATCTGGCCACACTTGACCCCAAAATCGTCTTATTTGAAGTCGAAAAAATTTAAAATTAAAAGAGCTCCACCTCGATATCACCAAACGAGTGTTTAATAAATCCAAAACCGCTCAAAATAGACAGCATGCCTTCAGAATGTAGGTTCCCAAGAAGCTTGAAGTTAGGTTAAATTTTAAGAGATTCGACGCGTTGTTAGCTAGTAGTTTTCAGTTAAAAATGACAAGAAACCACAGAGAACTGCTCCAAACAGCTTCAAAACCCCCTAAATATCGCCATTTTGTTTTTACAAGCTCCTATTGACTGCTGAGATACAATAAGGAAGCTTAAAGTAACGATTTACGTTTGAAACTTGTTTCTTGTCCTTCATGGGCTTCCTGTGGTGAGGCTTATCAACAGAAAAATAATAGTTGTTCTTTTGATTGTCAAGTAACTATTTTTTGGCAAGAATTGTTTTACTAACATCATAGTTGAATATAAATATGTGCTTGGAAACCATGTAGTTATATTTTTCCTCTAGAAAACCACTTCATTTTCATTCATGCGTAACACCGCTGACAATGTCCAATATTTCTGGCAATGGCGAAGTGGATAATCTATGGAAGAACTGCCAATACAACGAGATTGTACACTGAACTTAATCGAGCTGGTTACGACATGCTTCACTGCTGAGGGGATAATACGACCAAGAGATCATGCTGAATACCAAATGTAACTAAAGGTACGTTGTGATTGGATGGAGCATGATCACGTGATGTTAGTCAAAGGAGCTTATAGCACAGGTAGTCCAGGGTAAGTGTTTGCGAGTTGAACTTTTGTCTTTTGCAAGTATCATGTAATGAATCGTAATGATTTCCAGGGAAAGGCTGTTTTGGAAGCCTGGCACTCTTCGGTCGACAAAAACTCAGTAAATGAACACGTCGATCTCCCGAGGACTTTTGTATTGAAAGCAACTAAACTTTCTAATTCAACACCTGCTTAGCATTTTTACTCTGATGAAGTTTGCAGTGACAACCGAAAATTCAGTTTAAGATTTTATTAGGTCATTTTTAAAATCTATTTCATTCAGCACTAATGTCCAATGATCGCTCCAATAGCATATAAGTATCATGTTTGTCCGTTTCGACTTACAAGTTCAATAATTAGTCCCTCGGTAATTACCATCCCCTTCCTTTCTATGCTCGCAAATGGCACAAACATATAAGCATGCATATAAAGTAACATACAGAACAGAACTTAGTAATATTCAATAGAATATTAGACAATGTGTATTTGAAAAATGAATTTATTGTAACAATATAACTAGTTTTAGCAGCACAACCGATAACACTTACAGAATTATATCCTAAGACAAAAAGATAAGAGTTTAAATAAAACTCATGTCATTTTGGTTTTAGTTTCCCAGAATGCTTTCTGTTTCTTGTAGCAAACAATCAAGCGAACAATGGTGCGCGCGAGCCCCCCTGCAACACAAGCGCGCGCCGTAATCGCTGATACAATCGACTGTCTAGTCAAATTCACGTGAGAATTGAAACTTTGAAACGATAAAACTTAAGAAAATCATTTTTCGTTCTACTTAGGATGCGCTAGCATTTTCTTTTACAGATTTCAAAACACCCAATAACAACAGAAATTTGCTTTTCCTTACTTGTTTGTCGTGAAGGCCTGGTACCCACATGCTGTGCGCGTGTGACGTCACCTCATTATATGACGTAACAATTCATTAGACAACATTTTTGTTGTACGTTATACTTTTCATTGATCAAACCAGCAAAAAGGAATTTTCTCACAATGTTTTCTCTTTTGAAGAAGATTATTGGTGTTATTATATTCATGTTTGGATGCTTCGACTGCGTCAAATCCACCATTATTGGTAATGTCTTTTTGCTTGCATCTTGTTGCTTGTGATTGGTTGGATTTCCACTCGCTTGATTGATCGTCAATATTCTCTTTGACATATAACGTGCACTTTTTGTTTCAGGTTTTGTAGTGATGCTGACGACCAACCATTTCTTTACATTGGCGGTGGTTACAAGTCAGTTCATGTTGTTGTACACGTTGTTTCATTGTATTCCATTCCGAAGGTAAGAAGACATTTGTCCGTTTGTCATCCATCAATAACACACACACTGAAAAAAACACTGATGATAACTGACTGATAGACAGATAAACATACATAGTAAAACTCTGATGACTGCATAATTGACCGCCGAAAGACGGACAGACAGACAGAAAAAGAAAGGCACACAAAGACAAGTGCAGAGTTTAAAGGTTTTATGGCCAACTTCTTTATCCACGAAACCTACTTACTAGCATACACTCCACTATTTTCTCTCCTCTCCACCGGCTTTTCGCTCATCCTTCCTATTTTCCTGATGATATTCCCAATCTGATCCTAATCTTCTCGGTATCCTGTCTCTAGTTTCGTGTTCAATGCACTTGGAGACGATCCATGGGAACTTTTCTCCAAATCCCATCTTCCGCAAGATCAAGATACGAGTTATTGGAGTTCCAGTGAGTCAGACACTGTTGTCTACGATCCTGAAAACCTTCATTGGAGCTCTTCATCTCTTTCTACCTACCTGGATCAAGTCAATCAAGATGGCGACCAGTTTCCTCTGCCTGCTACCAAACTAACAAGACATACTTGGGTTTGGACGTCTGATGAAGACAGTCAAGATGAAAGCTACGACGATGAAGTTTCAGGGAATGATGCTGGTTACATGACAGAGACGACCACAGAGAGTGATTCAAACTGTGATGAGAATGAGGAGAGTGTCGAGACCCAACAACATCTACCCAAGTCATCAACAGAGATGATTTCCATGGAGGTCGAGGCTATGGATCAAGTGATTGATACGAAGAATGACATGAGGAACCGAGTTCTTCATGAAAATGTTGAGGCTAAGATTAGCGAGAGTGGAGTTGAAAGAGAAGTTCCATCATGCTCTTCTGTTCAACAAGTGTCTGCAGACGTTGTGGAAGGTGCAGCCATTTCTGACTGCGCTGATGACATCAGTGTAGTAAACATGGCTCCAAATGCTGATGCAGTTTCTACAAACGGTACAGATGTAGTTGTTGATGATGCGTCAAGCCTTCTAGATGACACAGATGATGTTGTCTTACATAGTGACAGCTTACAAGTCTTTGACAGGGTTGTGTTTTGTAAAGATATTGATGGCTTCCAGGGTGAAGATTGCTGCAGAGATGAAGTGAATAACTTCCCTGGATCGTCTGAGGAAACCATCAGTACTGATGGTATTTTGCAGAGCAAAGCTGTGAAGCTTGGTCTTCTGGCTGCGGGTGTTGGCATCGGCGCGTATATTGTCTACAAAGTTTGCATTAAAAAATAGAATATACGAGGGCTTTTTAGGAGAAAAAACATTTCAGTCAGAATAATCATCTACACTGTATATTGATATTTTAATAATATAATAAAGCAAACGTTTGATAAGCAGTGTTGTTATTTGTTGAGTACTGTTCCTATTTGAAACATAAAAAGGTAAGGTAAGGTAAGGTAAGGTAAGGTAAGGTAAGGTAAGGTAAGGTAAGGTAAGGTAAGGTCAACTTTATTTACACACGCTAGCCTAAATCAACAAATGCTGGTTTCCATTAGGGGCGTGCCACAATAGAAATGCTTAAAATCTACATGAAAAACTATTATAAATATAATATATTACATAAAAAATGTACCCTAACTAACACTAATAGTTTAAAGAGAGAGAAAAATAAAATAAAAATTAAGAATGAAAGTAAAGGCCAAAGGAGTGATATCTACAATTTTTGTTTAAAGGATGTAAGCGATTTGCAGCTTCGTATTTCCTCTGGTATTGCATTCCATAGCTTAGCACCGCTATAACTAAAACTGTTGGTGTCACCAAAGGTGCCACCAAGCTAATCCTTGGTGATCTTAAAGACATAATTCTGTATTTTTATCTGAAACCGGAAAATGTCTTCTTCCTTGATAACCAGCCAATAAACCAGAAATAAACATGGAAAGCCAACTAGCAATAATAAAAATTGTTATCAATGGGCTTTATAATATTAAACTAGCAATTTTTATCAAAAGTGAAGTGCTGCTAGCCGTATTGGGCTTCCTGTGTTCGCAACGATATTTTTGGATTCATTGACTTTTCTCAATAGAAACAATAGATTTTTCTCCACGCAGCCTCGCATTGAAGCGCTTCAGAACGACTTTTACTCGGGTTTAAGCGAAGGGGTTTTTTTTTGTTCGCATGGGAATAAACATATTACCGTGTGATTAAGGTCCATGAACAGATTAAAGCAACGTATGTTCTAATTAGAGCTAAAGGGATGTTCTTGACATGTCACATTGTCCCTGCGGTATTTCTTCAGTGCAGATAATTAGGCTTTGTCGATTAAAATTGATAGGCCAATTAATTATTACAAAATACACGAAAAACCGTTTTGATAACGTGTGCGCGCCATCGTTTTGGCAGCTGCGAGCTCGATACTTCACGATGCTGCCAAGAACGACGGAGCTTGCACGAACCTTACGTAATAATGGCTTGAAGTCACCGCAGACCAAAAGCAATAAGGCACCGAAAATCCTCTCGAAAAAACAAAAACCTAAGATCGTTATTCAGCACGATTAATCATGGATTCCGCAGGGAGCTCGCACCTGCGAGATTAGTATTGCTGCTGGCTGCGCTCGCAGTAATAACCTTGGATTTAGATGGAGCGGTGATGAGCAGGTGCATCTTCCCGGCAGGCATCCCTCTCCCTACCCCCCCCCCCCCCCCCCCCCCCCACTACAGATATAACTTGTCATTCGCTACGATTTCCTTTTGAATATCTTTTCTTTATATACAGCCACAGACATTAATGTTGTCCACCAAAAAAGACATTTAGACCAAAAGAAATAACACGTGATACCTAATACACTCGCTCTAAAAACTCGATACCAGCAATCATTGCGGTATAAGTAGAGTTAATAATTATTATTCTCTGTTCATTGTTATTCATTATAGAGTTTGAAACCAGAATTTATATCGTTTAAAACAAATAAACAAATCATCACGTTATTCTTCTTTTGGTGTTTAAGTCTTTTTTCACTGACAGGACAACCTTTTTGGCAATGACTGTATGTGATATTTCAAACCACATGAGCAAATACAAAAGACGATGTATAGACCCCTTGCAGCATGTCGGAATGCAGCTCAATTTGGAGGGCAAAACAATACCTTCAAATTCTCAGGAGATTGGAATTATTTTGTTTTGCCCTCCAAATTGAGCTGCTACGACGTCACGTGAAAGGGGTCTATAGGACTTGTACCAAAAGTAGTCCAAACGTATTCCAATATTTAATGATTCTCGAGAACGAAGCATAAAATGTGCTGAACATTCCACCATAGTTAATGGAGTGGAATGGTTTGGAAACCTATTGTTCTAGGTTTTTGTTTGGCGAGCGATGTTGAAACGTACCATCACGTGTTATTGACCGTGCACAATGAACCAAAGCAAGTATGGCTGAAAATACTAGTTTCTGTACTATTTTCATGTACGATCATTTTGAAAGTGTAAAATTTTCATTCTAAGATTACAAAGAAGAGGATAAATAATTCCGCGCAGATACAGTTAAGTTACTAGATGATAGATAAGAAAGCGTTCAAAAAGGTGATTACCCTTTTCAGTAAACAATTAATTTTTATCATATAGAATTAATTAAGAAATATCTCCTATTTTAGAACATTTTTGAGGAAAAAACGTCTATGTTCTCTAATTTACGATGAACAAACGCTGCAACTTTTTCTTCTCTGTGCACGGTCAACGTCATATAACAATAGAAAAGGTTGAACAAAAACCTAGAACAATAGGTTTCCAAACCATTCCACTCCATTAACTATGATTCCACTAAAGCATTGATCATCAAAGTTAAGTATGGTATATGATACACAATGCATGATGGGATAGTCTGGATCCTTCTCTCAGGTCCACTAAAAACTTCCGGCTGCTGGTTTGCTAAAAAAAACCAACAACTCATTCACCTCCGACGGGACTCGAACCCGCAACCTTCGGCTTAGGAGGCCGACGTCATATCCATTAGACTACAGAGGCTTTGCTTTGTTTTAACGTTGTATTGGACATAAAAACTTTGACGCTGATGAGCACAAGTTTTCTCAAAGAGGTTTAGCTTATCGGTTCTAAGATACACTGTGGATAAAAAAAAAATTATATAGGTTTAGCAATAAAGGCGTAGAATACGGCTTGAATAATAGTTTAGATGATGAAAGGAAACACATAAGAAAATAAACAACAGAGAAAACCTACATAGAAGACAGACCTGTGTGTGGACATTTATCTCATACATGCACGTGGGAGAATGGAAAAATGTCAGATAATAAAAACAGGAGGAAGGCTAGCCTAAGAGTGATCAAATGAGGTAAATCCGTCCTCCTGATGACGTTCAAAGGACATTTTCCCCTATGTTTATTGATGGAAAACTGCAAACAATTATAACTAAAGACTTGTAGGTTTTTAGATTCTTCCTTCCACATAATATATTACTGATCAAGACGTTGGTTCAGCTACTAAAATCGATCTTCATCAGCTTAAAAGCCCACATTTTCGTGGGTGTTTGACCCAAGCAACACGCTGTTTCATCACCATTTTTGCTAAATATAGTTCATCTTAAGTGAGTGTGTCGGCTTATTGTCCATCAATAAGAGACACTCGTCACCGTTCAACGATATCATAATGAAGGCTGTTGTGGGTGTAACGACAGGCAATAATGTAGTCAGGTGAAAATTGAATAAAAAAGCCTTCGATAATCTTACTTGATATGTTTGTCATTCGTAAGTAGTCGTTTTATTCGGTACATTCGGCTGAGTATTTTTGGTTAGGTAAAAAACCCCAGTGGTCATGTCGTGGTTAGAATTACTTTGAACGAAGACAATTGAAAATAATCAAGAAAAACCTGTCTCTATTCGCAGCAGGGATCGCCAGTAAAGATTTAATCTCCTTATTTTATGCTGCTAATTGAAGTTAATTTAATACTGCTGAACTTAAAGCGAGAATGAAAAACACTAAGAAAATAAGAGAAAAAATACGAAACGTTTCGTGCATAGGGGCTTAATGTAGTGTTGAATATATGGTTGCTCTTTTGATTGTAAAGATATCGGCCCACATGAATCAATTATAATAGGAATGGCTGCAGGTTAGAAACCAAGAAATGTGTTTGACTCATCTCCTAGGCTCCAAGACCATCATCATGGAATGTTTACACGAGCCATGAGAATTATTTCAAATCAAACCCGTAATGATTTTCTTCTTCTTCTTCTTCTTCATTAAGCGAAAAAATAGTCCTACAAAGGCGATGACTATTCGAGCTGGTTGCTCTTTTTCTTGCCTTCGCCACTGGAGTATTTAAAGCGTTACTTTATTCATTATTCCTAGAGACAAAATCTGACGCATTTGATGGACATAAATCAAACGAGCACTAGATTAAAGAACAAGAATAACAATAACTGATGTGTAACTAGAAAGAAATTCAAAAAAAAAAAAAAATTTCTATTTTGATCATGATTTTTTGGCAACATATATGAAAAAAATACCAAAAATCTAGTGAAATAACCCAACAAAACATCGATCCCAGTATAATTAAGAATATTTTTCTAAAATTTGTATGTTTTTCTAGTCGAAGAGGTAGAACTAACCAGCCAGTCAAATGAGCATTTGTCAAAAGCCATATGTGTGCAAAAAGATCCAACTCAGCTCATGATTGGCTGGTAAGGGTTTCTATAGCGACGGTGATAGTTTTCCTATTGTTTCCTTTTAACTTTATGCTAATTCCATAAGTACTTTAAAAAGACAGCTCCCAATATATTCATATTTTTTAACTGCAAACATAAAAAATCTACCCTAATTTGCATCACGTTCACCAGCTGGGAGTTGCCTTGACTTGAAACAGAAAAATAGTTTGTTCGGCGCTTCATGTCCTTTAGGTATTACATATTATTCATTAATTCGACTTACAAATGCAAGATATTCTGTTTAGTTCAATAATATTCTCAATTTGGGGGATATTTGTAATACGTTGTATTTTAGATGTGTCTCTTGACGCTCCTAATCTTCATGTGTTTTGTCGACTTGCAGTTGAGGAAAATCTACAGCTGAAAAATGGCGCTTAGCTGTGGGATGCAATGTATGAAATATCTTCTCTTCGCTTTTAACCTTGTCTTTTGGGTAAGTATCGCATAAATGTAAGGTTGTATTTGATCGATATTTCTGTTGCTGTCGTTTGAGATCAAAAATAATTCCCTTGCGATGCCTTTTTTGGATTCGGTTTGTTGGTCTTTTCAAAAACCGCTCGATTAATCTTTTACTAAAAACTGCTACATAATTTTAGGCATTAGAAGTTTATTGTGGTAATGTTTTTATCTTTTCAAAGCGAAATGCTCGCCCGAATAACCATTTAACCCCAGTATTTTATTTACCTATACAAGCTGCTCAAAGTTGAATCGCAAATTTTAATTAAAGAAGCGAAATAACTTCTTCATTCACTCGCTTCCGCTTCAAAATCCTCGTGACATTTGAATGGTGAGGGATCTTTTTATTCTAAAACCAGAAGATATATCTCTAGTGATCTTTCTGTTGAAAAAAAAAGAAGAAGCTCCGTTCTTACAAATCAAATTTACATGTGTACACTATCTTAATTTTAATTCAGCTGAACTCAAAACTTGGCGTTATACTAAGTAAATATCGAATGGATATTAAACTCAAACACGGGAAGGTGTAGTGCACTATTCTCTCGATTCTTCAAGTCACCTTCAATCAGATGATCCTAAGAGATATAGACCGCCAGTATGAAATCCCTCGAATCTATTCTTCCCACACTGATCTCATTTAGTTTTCCATCTGATACGTCACATTTCTTGTTTCCGGTTGGTCGTTTTTCGACAGATTGATTTTATGAAGAACATTTAATAATATGGTCAAAATTGCACTCTTATTCGTGTGAGATGTTGGTATGCTTGGCTATTAACAGTATTTCACAGTCTATTCGTGCAGTCATCTTCATTAATAATGAATCTCTTTCTGCTAAGATATACAAAACATCGGTTTGTTTTCGACATCCAACAGCACTAACTGACATTCAAATATTTTAATCATTTTTAATGTCTATCTAAGTTGGTTTTAACGGTACACTGGAGAAACGTCAAAACGGTAATATTGGAAATAAATAGACAAACTACCCCCCACCCCCATGGGAGTCTTCAGGCTGACGGAAAAGAAAAATGAGCGCCATGTAGAATATGCAGGAACTCGTGCACAATTCTGTAGGCTCGTGAAGCAAGACTTTAAATAAGACAAACCCAGCTATGCCTGGTTAGTTCTGTGGTCACAACCATGGGCCTACCACACATCACATGGATATAAAGAGCTTTAAAAAACCCTTTTCGCGATTATTGAATCGTTTTCTTTGTCTAGAATGTTTTGATTAAAGCGGTTAGGAGAAACTAGACAATGATCAGCCAATCACAGCTGTTCTTGAGAGGCAGGTGTATGGACAACGATTTCTTGTTTGTATCAACATACAAGTCTCTCCTTCTTACTATGCATCGTGTTTTTTTACAGTAACATTGATATTACATTAAATATGGTACTTTGATTGTAAGACCATGTAGTTAGAGGGTGTAACTGTGGCCTGTGTTTTGATCCAGTCTACCCGCTCGATCCCATTCAATCTGACCGGAAAAACTATGTCAATATGGTGCTGGTGTGACTCGCGTATCATATGGCTCTAGACCAAGCTTCCTTGATTTGATTTCAAAGCCAAATTCATTCTATTGAAACGAAACATCAAAGGTCTGTTTTGGCGATGCGAGATGTCTTTGTGGTTCCAACTGTCGCTCTGGATACGGGAAGTCGTGTGGAAAATAGCTAGCTAGCAGTTCGCTAAAGGCTCTAGTTATCTCTCGGCTTATTTAGTACATGGTGTGTGAAATATCAATAATGAAAGAACCTTATTTTAATTGCTGCATAATATACCACCAACAAGCTTTGAAAACATTTGTAATGTCGGTCATTATTGTTGTTTAATGCCCAATAATTATATCCTGAAAGAAAATACAAGCTGGACGGTTTTGGCGAAGTGTGACGATTCCGATGAAAAGAATATTTAGAAGAAGAATTGAATACAAAATCGATTCGTACGTTCTTTTCTTGATCCTTCCCTCTCTCTCTGTCTCTCTCTCTGTCTCTCTCTCTGTCTCTCTCTCTGTCTCTCTCTCTGTTTCTCTCTCTGTCTCTCTCTGTCTCTCTCTCTCTCTGTCTCTCTCTCTCTCTCTCTGTCTCTCTCTCTCTCTCTCTCTCTCTCTCTCTCTCTCTCTCTCTCTCTCTCTCTCTCTCTCTCTCTCTCTCTCTCTCTCTGTCTCTCTTCTCTCTCTCTGTCTCTCTCTCTCTGTCTCTCTCTGTCTCTCTGTCTCTCTCTGTCTCTCTCTCTGTCTCTCTCTCTCTCTCTCTTCTCTCTCTCTCTCTCTCTCTCCTCTCTCTCTCTCTCTCTCTCTCTCTCTTTCTCTTGATTTAATGTCTCATACCGAAGGATTTTCCGCGCTCTAAGATCTTCAAAATATCTTATTAAAGATTAACTTTGTTTTCGAATAACTACTGTAATATAGCGGTTGAATCTAAAGCTACTGGGCTTAAAGCAATCGTTCAATTCATTTACAGCGTATCCCTGACTCTCAGTCCAGTTTATAATCAATCATTCAATACATATATAACACACATAACAGCGACTAGTTCGAGAACACTGGCAGACCGAAGCCAACAAAGATGTTCTCGAAACGGTTGCAAGGTGGTTACAGTACGGAAACTAGCCATGTGTTTGAAAAATTAAGAAAAGAGAAAAAAGAATACCCTATAGGAGGCTTTGGTTTGAATTCAAAACATCTCTTTTGTTCTTTTTTCTTTTTTTATGACTTAAATTAGTATTGCTTTCAGACGTAATTCAGCTGCGAGTATGTTCATTATATTATTTCGGAGATGGAAGTTATCTCTCCTGATTAGCTTAATAACCACAATAGGACTCTTCAAGTATCATCTATTTAAACAAAACAAATCGACCGAATAAATCTGGTGGGGTCCTACCAGCAGCAGATAACGCAGATAACAATGAACGCCACGTGGATTTCACGATTTCTTTTCATGGTTCTATGTTAATATGTTCATTCTCTCTGATTTGGCAAATCACCAGCATACTATACGCGATGTTCCTTCGCGATGAATAGAAATCATTATGACTTTTACTATGAGTTCTTCAAATTTTGTCTTATGAAACCTGAACTGAAACAACCTCTGGGCTGGTCTGTTAGGGCACGGCTATCTCACAGATCGAACCCTGAAACCAACCTCTGGGCTGGTCTGTCAGGGCACGGTTATCTTATCTCACAGATCGAACCCTGAAACCAACCACTGGGCTGGTCTGTTAGGGCACGGCTAACTCACAGATCGAACCCTGAAACAAACCTCTGGGCTGGTCTGTCAGGGCACGGCTAACTCACAGATCATATTGGATTTAGCGTGTTAGTTTTTGCGGAGGGAGGAAAACCCGAGAACCTGGAGAAAAACCTTCGAATAAAGGGAGAGACAAAACAAGCTCTACCCAATCCCAATGTGATGTTGCGACATAGGGCTGGCATCGAACCCGAGACCCCTGAAGTAAGAGGCGAGTGCACTAGCTATTGCTATACGTCACTCGTTATTTCCTACATTCGATCTGTTCCAGGTGATTTCACTTTTCTCAGCCCGAAAGAATTAGCCAATCATCGAACATTTTGTTCGTAGTCCAATATTTCCTAGTACAAGGTTTTCAACAACAATATCACTCAAAATCAAAGAAAATAAAACTCATCTATGGAAAGATTCGTCGGTATCTTTTAGAAAATAGTATATTTCGTCGTTGTTGGTGGAAAATAGGTTTTGACAAGAGATAATACAAAATACACCGTGACAAATAATGTTTGCGCACTTAGATTCCAAATCACCTGGTTACTGCCTCAATCCTTTCTCGTTCTAAAATCGTAAGCAAATTGCACAGAAATCCCGAATATTTTTTTAGATAATGTGCAACTGGGATGTGTGACTGAGTAATACTCAAATTTCGCATTCGATGCAAACCACAGTACATTTTTAGCCTCGTTTATTAGTCAGCTATTCACACATACCACGTATTTAACATATTTGCATACTTCAGTGCACTGGCTTTTTGTTGCTAACCAACTTTCCCACGCCTTATTTGGTAAAATCAGACAGCTGTGCATGCAAGTATGCGAATACATTAAATGTGGTCATGATTTTGCGCGTCGCGATGTAAACGAGGCTAAAAATGTGCGAATGAGTCTGTAGTCAAGAAACCCAGTAAAGGGACTACTTGCTCACTTTTACTCAAATAATAATAATAATAATAATAATAATAATAATAATAATAATAATAATAATAATAATAATAATAAAACAGTCAATCTATTTTGGTGAATCTTAGGCTCAGTTCAAACGTCGAACTTCACATGAGCCGAACTTATTGAAAACAATGGATAATAAGGCGGTCTTCTTTGATGTCATTAGTTTAGGCTCATGAGAAGATCGACGTTTGAACTGGAGCCTAATTGATATTTTTCGACTTTTCCTTTAAGAGTTTTTTCTGACCATCATTGCAACATTTTTCATTTGTTCAGCTGCGCATTTATCGTCTGTCACCATCCTGAAGCAATCTATGTCTATCTTGATGACAGAATTCAGCACACAAAAAAGTAAAATAAAAAGTACTATTGTATAGGTGATTCCACTGAAGTATCAACCAAGGCTATGTGCTTTTCCTGTTCTCAAAATTCAAATCTATCATTTTCTAAGAATTTTATTTATTTATTTTCGCTTAGTTGTTCATATTTTTTCTCCTCGTGTTAGAAGGTTAATAGTAAATTAATAGTGCATGCATGGTTTAAATTTTCTAAATCTATAATAATACACATATATATTTATTCATATTTGTATCACGTTTATTACATTATGTAAGAGCATTGAGATTCGATGTGATGCGCTAGAATTAAATTATTATTATTGTTTCTTTTCCACATGCATATTATCATCGTGCCATGAAATCTGCGCACTATTAGTGTTGTAGCCCACGCACTTTTTAACACCTTTTTCTTTTCCCGTGTTTGAATAGAAAAATAATAACTTTAGTTTTTAAAAAATGACACAAAATTAACTGTAAAACTGTGCTTTGGTTTCCAGATCGCCGGAATAACGGTGATGTCCGTAGGGATCTGGACCCGAGTAAGTGCTCATGAGTACACGTCACTGATGGGAGAGAGTGGTTTCCAGGCCGCCGCCAACATCATGATAGCTGCTGGTGCACTGGTTATGTTCATTGGCTTTGTTGGATGTTGTGGTGCTGTCAAGGAGAACAAATGCTTCTTGTTACTGGTAAGAATCCCAGCCATTTTCATGATTGCGTAACCAATACAGCCCAAGACGTTTTTGCTTCCGCCAATCAAAAGCCTAACTCAGACTCAGGGTTGTAAATTTGATTGGTGGAGGTCAGAACCCAGACATCTTGAATAGACCCTTTTCGAATATGGCGTCTATGACGTCAAACTAGGAGTCAGAGAATGTCCCGGATGTTATGAGTGATAATGATTGTATTTTGAAATCTGGGGCATTCTAGTCCCGGATGCTGCTAGTGGAAATCATTGGGTTTCGACATCCGGGACATTCTCAGAACAAGCTAAGTCTGCTAAGGTGTTGATTGACACCTGTCAATCATGCCTATACCGGAAGTGACATAGTTATCATACTGTCATTTTAAGAGAGTAAAATAATCTGGGAATAAGGTGATTTATAATTACTGGTATCTTATGAAATTCAGGGACAATTCGCTAGAGCTTTCTGTATTCTAGCACAATGCGATTTCTTAGTTCATGTCTCACAAGTTCAAACCAGTTTGAACTTTCTTTTAACCTGTATTAGGGACAGAATCCATCACAAAATCACAAAGACACACAATAAAACTATAAATATTCTGGTTATTTCCTGGTAGTTTTTAGGGTGACACTATCAAAGGAATAAAATACTCGTAAAATGTAGCACCTAATACTACCACATAAAGATAGAAGCCATTTTTTTTCTTTTATTTTTCAGTATTTCTTTTTATTGTTGGTCATTTTTATCCTGGAAATTGCAGCTGGAATCCTGGCCTACGCTAAACGTGACAAGGTAAAGAGTCCATTCCACCACTTTTTGCTAGATCTGAAGTTTACAAAATTTCTCTTTGTTAAATCTGCTCAAAAAATTCTGAAACATAGGAACAAAAACCTTGAAACAGGATTAGATAGATGGGCCTTTTTCGAATTCCAAAAAAAATTTTCAAATAGCTTTTATTTTCTTATTTTTTGTTTGTTTGTGTGTTTGTTTGTTTTTGTTTGTTTTTGTTGGGGTTGGGTTTTTTTGTTGTTGTTTTTCCTTAGCTATGGTATACGTTTATAAGGTCTTTGGACCCCCTACGTTTAACCCCCTGGATCCGCCATCATATTATATCATTCCGGCGAACAAAAGAAAACAAATTGAATCTAACTCAAACTGAAAAGAACACTAAATGGTTTTGTTATTTAGGTTATCAACACAGTAGAGAAAGCAATGAACATATCCGTACGATTGGACTACGGGCAAAAACCAAAAGTCGACAAGGCTGTCGATCATGCTCAAAAAATGGTAAGATTTATGAAGTACAGACAGTTATAGCCGGCTCTCAGTCACATGCGAATCACACACACACACACACACAAACGCTAATCAGTCTCTAAGAGTCGTCGGGGTTTGAATCGTTGGGGAAAAAGCCCGGAAGCATGCAGGATGCAAGAATTATTGAGCCACTAATAAAATTATATCATAAGATTTTGTATCGAGCTAATAGGAAAATATAACGCCAAAAGTAAAATGATGTGGTATAATAATAATAATAATAATAATAATAATAATAATAATAATAATAATAATAAAATAATAATAATAATAATAATAATAATAATAAAATAAAATAATAATAATAATAATAATAATAATAATAATAAAGGAGTAAGGAATATAGGGAATAAGACCGGGAAAAAAGGGGGGGAAATGTAATTAATCACAACTTAGCTTAGGCCAGTAGCCCGCAAAGTTGTATCAAAAAATTTCAAAGAATCTACTAAAATGTCAATAATAATAATAATAATAATAATAATAATAATAACAATAATAATAATAATAATAATAATAATAATAATAATAATAATAATAATGGGAGTTCTTTACAATGTCTCAATGCGCTTTACAATTGTGACCAGTGGAGGACTTTACGGGCTGCATATTAGCAGCCACGAAGCTTGCAATCATGAGTAAAATGTATCCGCTCGTTCGTTGTTGCTATCCAGCCATTGTTTTCTGTACATCCTCATTGTTGATTCATTCAATAGTTGTTATGCTGTGGAGCCCAAGGACCTAGAGATTGGATAGATTCAAAGTGGAAGGATTCGCACAGAAATGCAACAGTCCCTGAGTCTTGCTGTAAAACCCAGAAGGCAGGATGTAACTCCGCTCCCTATGGAACAGGCAAATACCACACAACGGTACGGATAACTTTAGCTTTCTCTCTCCAAAAAAGCGGGTACTACCACAATGAAACATAACATTAGACAATCAATATCAGTTTTACGATTTTGCTGCCAGATGGCATTCAGCTGATTTTCATGTTAAAATATCTATACAATACTTTACTACTGCTAAACCTTTCGACACTGTTTTCATTGTACATATTATTAAACCTCTAGCCCAATCTTTTTCTCGTGTTCATGTGTGACAAGCGTGTAATTATCTCGTATTCTTTCTCAGGGATGTTCTGAAGCGCTACAGAATTTCATCAAAGGTCACATGAAGACTCTTGGAGGCATAGGCGTTGGTATTGCCATTATTCAGGTACTTGAAGGCGGGGTTACCAAGAAAACGTTGCCATGGTCACAAGCAATAAGCTAACACTGCAGAGAACTTCAGTATTCTTGTTGTATAATCATTTCCTTTGAATAACATTAACCTTCGAATTTTATCGATACCCTACGCGTGGTCTTAACATGTTGCACACTGCCTTGCCCTGTGATATTCATAATATGGGTATGCTGTTTGGTGCGGTCTTATTGTAGTCCCTTTAGGAACACCTGCCTCAGTGATCCATTAGAATGTCGTAGGGAAGCCAATTAGATTCTTTTCATATTTTTTTTTTTTTTTTTTTTTTGACAACATTCCAAAATATTAGAAAAAATATACCTTTTTACTTTGGGCGTAATGTTGTTCCATTAAACATTTCCGATTTAGCGGCATATAAGCGGAATAGGCATATACTATATGCCGGCCACTCATTCATGTTTAAAGAAACGCGGAATATACTATGCCTATGCCGCTAAATCGGAAATGTCTATTTCAGACCACATGTCATACGCTAGAGTATCATTTCTTTGTTTAACGGTTGCACATAAGAAGACACATGAATATGGATACAACTCGAGCAAAGAAATATTATTCTCAAGTGAGTGACACATAGTCTGAAATGTGAAATATTGAAGCCCAAGGTAAAAAGGTCTGTTTTAATTTGTTCGCAATTCCTTGGTGGCATAACAAAAAGAACTTTATGGGACTCCTGTGGATTTGGCGGAACATATCGATCAAAATACGCGCGCGCTCTGCCCCAAGCTCTACGACTTTGGCCACGCAACAGATTGATTAGTTTATTTACTCATTTTTTGTTCTATTTTCAGATCCTTGGTATGATCTTCTCGTTGTGTCTGTTCCGTTCCATTGGTTATGAGAAGATATAAACACCCCACGTGACTAACATATATAGGAGTATTTATTAATCATTTTAACTTGTTTATTTCCTTGTTTACACTAAAACGAGGCTATGAGGGCAAATTTTATGCAACAATCTTGAAGCATCTTACATCTTATTTGCACCTTACGTGATGTAAAGAATATGTAATATTTAAATTAGTTCTTGAGCTAAGGGTAACATTTGTGAATGGTAAATAGCCCCCTTAGCCTCGTCTTGGTGTATTTAGTAATGTGTAAAAGATAGGTAATGATAACGAAATAAATGACAGCATATTTCAATGGGAGGGGAGAGATGGGAGGGATAACAACGATTCCTTTTTTTCTTCTTTTTGCTGCTGTCCGGTGCTGGGAAGGAGTCAGTTCCTTCGTATGTTGGGTGGTCCTGGTGGTCCTGGGGGTGGTCCTGGGTGGTCCTGGGGGTGGTCCTGGGTGGTCCTGGGGGTGGTCCTGGGTGGTCCTGGGTCGAGTCAGGTGGGACGTGTTTAGTTTTGTTCAAATATAATACTACAACAAATAACTCGGGGTCTTTTCTTGCTTCCCCGTCACGTCTAATTATATTTTTGGGAAATCTGGGGTCGGCAGTTCATCTCAGAGAGAAATGTCAACTTCTGCAATATCAGTGAATGAGATGCTTTCCCTTGGGGGAGCTACTGAACAGCCATTGATTCTCCCCTAGACCCCCCCACCCCACCCCCTGAGTATATAACACACTTTGTCGCTCCTACCAATGAGAAAAGACCTTAGGGCTATAGTAGTAGAATTATTAGAATAGTGTATTAGATGTTATATTCGTCTAGCTCACTAGAGAGATTAAGCCTGCGTGCAGCCCGAGTTTAGTCAGACTGCACGCAGGCTAGAGAGATTAAGCATCGCGTTTCTTTCTCCTTTTCCCAATCAACAATCATATGACAACCATTCCCGTTGACCTCTTATATGCTTATACCTTTGGAAATATTTTTCTCTGTTTATCCATAACACCTAAATATACCATTTTTAGTCCGTTTTTGGGAATTCCAACCCATATTTCTAGCGTGTCAACTGTTGTTTCACGTTAGCCATGACGAAATGCTTGATCTCTCTAATGGTTATACCACTTGTCACTGATGTCCTAATTTCATTCAATTAATATCAGACTTATAGTAAACAAAATTCTTCTGATCTGGCCATAAATTTTTTTTCCGGTATATCGTCAAATTTGACCGAAAGACAACTTGACTACTTGAGTATCGTACAAGTTGAATTGACAGTCAATAGGTCTCAAGGGCTTTTAAGTTGTGACGTATTTCCGGGACCAATTGCTCACACACACAAAAACCCTAAAAATAAAGCGAAAAATGTTTCCAATGATTTAACTTCCACCTAAAACAGTTTGAACTTTGGACAACAAATCTTGTCATGAAGAAAAAAGTAAGAAAATACTTTTAAGAATTGCTTTTTCGTCTTGGACCCGGAAGTCGTTTTTCATTCGATTGACGTTACACTTAAAAGCTCTATAGCAGGTCTTTATTAATCAGCAACATAATCGTGCGAGAATCAAACATGTAACCTGGTTATTTTACGTATTGATTGCATTTCCATTCCTGGGTATAGGCATGAGCTTTTAATGTTGAAGTACGGGGTTTTTAATACGGCCAGTTTAGTCATATGATCAGTTTATTTTAGTTGTTCGTGATAGGATAAACACTAAAATCATCTACGTTACTGATCATTAATAAAACACTCAGGGATATCAGATGTGGTTGAACTGGTTGAGAATTTGTCGCACTATGCCTTGCACTAAATACCTATCCGGGAGTCAAAACAATATATTCAAGAGATGGAATTATTTGCATGTTTTGACCCCCAGATTGGGAATTAGTACAAGGAGTTTATATTTTCTAGAGCGAATTTCCTATGACTTTAAAAAAACGTACGGTATGAACGTGCCGTACCGTGACCATGACGGTGCCGTGTCTGTGCATTTTCATTGGCTGAGCAGTGATCTCGCGCGCTGTGATTGCATGGTTTAAGATATATCTTCAATCCTGCACCGTGACCGTGCCGTGCGTCGTGCGGTGTGTCGTGCCGTGTGTCATATGAAATATATTCTCTGGATTTGACGCAATCATTTTCATTTTCATCATCACTGCCATGTTGGTGTTCCCTTGACCAAAAATTTCTCGTTAGATGCTCTTGTTATGTACACTTGAACATGGCTACTATGCCTCTCTTGGTTAGCATGTGACATCATCACTGCCATGTTGGTGTATCAGCTGAGCGGCATTAAATTTTCTAAGGGGGCTTTTATTCATAGGTGTATGTGGGGGGGGGGGGAGGGGGTCGGCAAAATCATCTGTTGTCTTTTCCAAATATTACCCCTATAGAGCTGCATACTATTAGTATAACAACCCCCTATATAGCTTCCAAAAATAATGTGACCCCCCAATATTGCCGAGTGTGGCGAGTGTGTATACTAGAAACTACGAGTGACGAGTGGGATATCCACGGTATGCCTCGAGAAACCATTGTATAACCATTTTATCCCACATCATAGAAAATACAAATGCGTTAATTCAACGCGCAGTGCATGTTGGGAAGGAAGAGTGAAATACCGACGAATATGCGAAGGCTTTCCTGCTTTCTGATTGGCTGTCTTTTCTATGGTGTGGGATAAATGATATTAGTCAATAGGTTGATAGAAACATTTAGCGATTTATTTAGTTTTCCTCCAAAACAACTCATCGTGGATTCCGCGCAAGCAAATTTCGGCGAGAAAAAGGCTGCAATTCCTTATCATCTCATGACTCCTCAGTGAGTTCGGTGACTACTACCTTCATCAAACTTCTATGATGATCTTATTTCGCCAGGCAAAGTTTGAGGGAATCACACACAAAGTATCTAAAAAGCTTAATCATTTTACGCATGGCTTGGTTGATAGCACATGACGGGCAGTGTTTGCCTGTCGGATTGAGTATAGGCTGTCAATGACATTATTGAGATAGTTAGCTGATTATTATCAAGCTATAAAACACTTCTCTTAATCTTGATAGCACTGACGGGCAGTATTTCAGACGTTTTTAAATATTGCATAAAAAGTCTAGTACTATTTCCTTCCATGCATTCATGCTTTGTAAATATCAGTTTTACAATATCAAAAAGGGGTTCTTTTGGGCCAATAATGTATATCGAAAAAGAATTACGAGAAGTTTTTATTATATTTCGGATTGCCAATCTAATGTAAATTAAGCTAGTCACTCTTGGGACACACTGTTAACTTATATTAGTTTCAAACTGTATAACGTTCAGTAATAATCTGACGATGGATGGCAGAGGCCATCCGAAATATAATAATAACACATGTTCACCAAACTTCTCATGTTCACAAAACTTCTCAAAAATACTTTTTCTATATAAGTTTTACAATATGCTTTTTAGTGGCATGTGTAGAGGCCACAAATGTAATAACTGGCCTCAAACGTAATAACTGGCTTCAAATGTAATAACTGTTGGCTTCAAATGTAATAACTGGCTTCAAATGTAATAACTGTTGGCTTCAAATGTAATAATTGGTTTCAAATGTAATAACTGTTGGCTTCAAATGTAATAACTGGCTTCAAATGTAATAATTGTTGGCCTCAAATGTAACAACTATAAATTGAGAAAAACAAACATGAAAACAAAGCAAAAAAACAGTTGACATATTTATAGAAGCGTAGGAACGAATTATTGTAAGGGGTCACCCACTCAGTCACTGAGGTGTTAGCAGATCGATATTTAAACAACTATGAATCGTCTTACGTTATTTGCTTACGAACGCTACACGAAATTTACTTTCGGATTTTGTACGAATACGAAGTTTATGTTTCTCGAAGCTTTAGTGCACAATAACTTATTAATAATAGGAATCTGTATTTTTCTCTTCTATATGCGGGATGATATTGGCATTGGACATGACCTAGAATTATGATCGCGCGCACATGCACACATAGGCCTTTATCGTGTCCCATTCAGTTAACATACAGATTCAAGAAATGAACATCAAAAGCATATAATTATAAAGTCATAATTCAATCTTTATTTGGTTAGAACGACTGAACTGAAAACTATACGGAAATTTGCACGGAATATAATACTTGATGGCTTGCGTTCAAAAATTCGTAAGTCATAAGATAGTTTAAGCATCACGTTAACGGCGAACCGGCAAAACACTACAGATTATTGACTTTTGCATTAAAGACGTTGAGCAGCAGCAGCAGCAACAACAACAACAACAACAACAACAACAACAACAACAACAGTAACAACATTTTATAGGGGGGATATCCAAACAAACACTTATGTTTTCAATTACATCTGAGGCCAGTTATTACATTTGAGGCCAATAGTTATTACATTTGAAGCCATTTATTACATTTGAGGCCAACAGTTATTACATTTGAAGCCAGTTATTACATTTGAGGCCAGTTATTACATTTGTGGCCTCTACAGCATGCACACTATGGAATATCCCAAGCGATAGCTTCAAGTATATGCTTGCATTTTTCTCACACCATTGAAAATGCGTAGACAATTAGTCAAGAATTTCAAAAAGCCGAAGTAGACCTTTTTGCTTTATCACTATTTTCGACTTCGTACACTGAAAAAAAATGGGTGAGACGAAATTTGAATGAATATCTTTAGAATTTGAACAAAGGATGCTTGTATTACATTGTTGTTAAACAATAGTTGTAGTCAGGTCATAATTCCAGCATACTTAAGTGTTGTGCATTGGTATGGCCAGACTCGTTGTTAATTACAACAATGAAATACAAGCATCTTTTGTTCAAATCCTAAAGATGTACAAATTTCTAACAATCTTTGACTTACCTATTGTTTTTAAAGCGCACGAAGTCGAAAAATAGTGATAGAGCAAAAAGCCGCGGTGGAAGTTGGGTAAAATTCAGTAAAATTCGTAATGACTTCAAATATACAATGCCTTTCATGCATTAACGACAATAATTATAACTAATAATAATCATGGATAATAGTAATTATAATAGTATACTAATATTATTTCTTGCATTCTGATTGCATGACTGTATATGTTCAATGACAAAACATATGACGCAATTATAGTTACAGCGCGACGCGCCTTACCGTAGTCACCCAACAAACTTTTTTACAAGTTAGCCAATCAGAAAGCGAGAATCTGTAAATTTGCATGTGAACTTGCTTTGTTGTTACCGCAAAGATTTGAACTTCGGAGCAAGAACTTGAAGAAAATGCTTAAAAATCTCTATCTCTAATACCAGTTTTGCTCTTTTGACTTGCTAACACTTAATACTTTCGTAGGTAGTCTTTTTCATGTGGAAATTCTTTGCAAGAAGTGATTTATCGTACTTGTACAAAAGTTTGTTGGGTGGCTACGGTAAGGCGCGTCGCACTTTAATATGGGTTATCGACATGGTTAATGTCTCGTTTCACACTATGCTCCTTTCCGTAGTCTTCCCACAATCCCTTATGATCCCAGCGCGAGCTCGAGGTCAGGGTAAAATTTGCATAAAAATATATTAAAAATATGCAAATTTTACCCTGACCTCGAGCTCGCGCTGGGATCATAAGGGATTGTGGGAAGACTGCGGAAAGGAGCATAATGCGAACAAATTAGTTATTATTATAGGTTACTATAACTGTGCTCTTTAAAAATGGACATCAATTCTATATATAGAAGGCCAACAAAAAGTCTATCGTAATTCTAGCTTCTTCAAAACTATTCGCATACGCGTCGTTTACGGCAAATACACCAGTTTTGTATTCGATGCAAACCGCTGTTTTTGAAGTCCACAGAATCATTTGCACAGGCTTAGCCTCGTTTATAAGTTTTGAAGGCGAGCGCATGGGTAAATACTCCGATCCCGGACTCGGCCGCCGTGCGTGAGTAAAGATGCTTTTTGGTTATCTCTTGTGTTTCAAGGGTTTTTCTCCGGGTTCTCCCTGTTACCTCCCGCCGCAAAAACTAATTAAGATTAAAATTCTAATTCAATCTAGAAGGGCTTACTAAGCTAGTAGTTGAAAAATACCGTGAGTGTGTAATTCTAGTAACACTAGCAAATTGTATAGTTTTTTGACCTGTGTATGTGTACATTATTACATGACATTTTCGCGACACGTTAATTTTGCAATTTTGGAGGTCACATATTTCGTGACACTTTAATTTCGCGATTTTGCGAAAACATATTCTTGATCACTTTAATTTCTTGTTTCCAAATGCGCACAAATTCGTCTAGAAAACCCACTTCAATAAAATTCATATTATTTTCTTGGTTTTGACTTCAGAATTTTGAACACTTGTTCCAATCATTCATTGTAGTTCAGGATCAGTAGGCGCTCGTACTTGGTTCTCGATAACGACTTTCATCCATGATTTTGAATGGTCATCAATTTCTTTACTTTCTCAAAAATGGAGGGTCACTCAATTTTCGCGTCATTATATTTTCGCGACACTTATTTTTTGCGACACTTAAATTTCCAAATCGCGAAATTAAAGTGACGCAAAAAATTTCATGTAATTAAGTAAATTTGTAGTTTGTTTAGGTAATTTGTAATGGGAGGATAGCTTAACTGTCGCCAGTTTAAAAAATCCTACTGAACGTACTGCTAGGGCAAAGTGGGAAAAGTCTCATTTAATAGCAAACGTGGCCCTTAAAATCTCAAAGCAAAAAAAATAACGGACGGATCCAGGATTTTGTTCAGGGAGTGGTGCAGTGTTGTAGGCCCGCGAAGACGCCGAACCAAAAAAAGATCGAACTTTGTGTCGGATATCTTGCAATTTGCAAAGTTGGGGGCACCGATTCGGTCCAGGAAGGGGTGCAACCCTCAGAATCAAATAAAGAAATTATTATTTTGTATTGGTTATCTTCAAAATAGGGGCACAAAGTCGATCCAGGGGCAAACCCTGCGCCCCTCCCCTGAATCCGCCCTTGAGACAAATTTAAGATATAATCAATATCGACATATTGTTTACGTTTGTTTCTTCCACTATTTTTTAATATTATACCGAGCTTTCGCACTTCTAGTGCATCATCAGGGCGAACAGTAGGTCTTACAACGATTCAAATTATTTAAAGACTATAAGCGCGCGCGATTTGCGTTTTACGAATATAAGGACCAATCAGAGAAACAATACGATCTACGTGTATAAACAAATCTAAACGAACCTACCAAGAAAGAGACAGAGCGTGCACTGTAGAAAATAAAGCGCGAGCAAAAGCTTATAGTCTTTAAATAATTTGAATCGTTGTAAGACCTACTGTTCGCCCTGATGATGCACTAGAAGTGCGAAAGCTCGGTATAATATTAAAAAATAGTGGAAGAAACAAACGTAAACAATATGGTTATTCCCACTTACAATAACATTTTAGACAATATAGACATGTTTTCGAGTTAGTTGTTTTAACCATTTCCTCTTCCGAAAGAAAACACTTTAAAATTGGATTTCAAGTGTTGTAAGGTCTTAATTGCCTACTATCAATCACGTGACTTTTCTGGATTTGACTGGGGGGCAATCAATGGTTGACTGGGGGGCAACTAGCGATTCTTAAATCAAATCATGTCAAAATAACTCCTCAAAGTATTCTATCTGACTATTTCTACAACATGAAACCTGAAAACAAGATACACAGACAACCTTCAACATTCTCCAAGCCAGTCAAAACGGAGATACTACCGGAAGTGACGTCTATTGATAGTAAGCAATTGTAAATAAATGCGTAATCATCGATATATACACTTAGAGAAGTTTGTAGACATAATTCGCATTGTCACGGCCATAACATGCTTGTGGATTATTTTTATTGCAACCTTTAGTATAGTTTCCCTGATAGCATTTTGTTTCTCCGTGTTTAGAATAGGAATTCTCACCACCAGGTCCGCTCCAGCACTCCCACAAATTCTGTATGCCAAAAACCTGGAATCCTTTCTCTCTGGTTTTAACAGCACATCGAGAAATAAACCTACAAACATGAAAAGTAGGTAATAAGTGCCGATTTTGGGGCATTACACATTTCTATATATTTTCAAATCCATTACATCCCCTTTACATCCCCTTTACATCCCCTCTACATCACCACAAGAAACTGTAAACCCCCCAAAATCACTCAAAAGCCCCCACGCCCTATCACGCCCTGATCATCAGACATCACCTCCACCTTCAGTGATCCTCCACAGAACAACACCCCTTCCCCAAACCTGGACCAAACGTGAGCAAGAAGTTAGCATGGGGTGGGTAAGATTGGGGTGGGGGTGAGCAAGATTGGGGCGGGGTGGTGGTGGGGTGTGGTGGTGAAGGAAGGAAGTGAAGAGATTGAGGAGGATGGAAATGTGTAATGAGAAAAGAATTTCCTCCATACATAAAGAAAGTCAAGGAAGATCCCAAGGGAAAAGGAATAAATATGCTAGAGTTGAGACTTCTGAACTTATGAGTCAGTCCTACCCGTGATTAAGGATAATTAAGATCTCAAAGAAATCTTTGAGATCTGTGGAAAACGAAAAATGTTTCCAAAGAATATGTAGACATACTATAAAGGAAAAATGTCTAACATCTTGGATAGCCCTATCCCAGAGATCAGAACACCAATACTACTACCAACGAAACCAACAAAGCCAAGTTCAAATCCGAAACCACACATCGTAAAAGGAATTCAGAAGGAGTTAACAAATTTTTCGAAGTGGTTATTACCACGCCTTCGCTCCAAGATTAGGAATCGTGCCGAGGTGAAGATTGCGAAACTAAGGAAGAGGATAAAGGCTATTTATCGTAGGGTGGAAAAAAAGAGAACCATGGAAAGATCCTCCTTCAATTCATACCTTAAGGAACATAGGATCCTCGGGCGTAATAGTGATGTGGATCCCGCTGTATTCATGAAAAAACAGGAAAGACGTATCTTAGAGACCATATGGGTAAATGAGAAGCCCGCGAAGATTAAGCTTTACCTAACCTGCGAGTTTAGTAAGATCGGGAATAATCGAGAAGAAATCACTAATGAAGGACACTTCCACACAGCACCAGAAATCATAATGAAAGACACGAACTTACCAAAGTTGTACGAGAAGCTTTCCGAGGATATCCTAGAAAGAGTTGCTGAATTCCAAAACGAGGGTTCTGGGTGGGTCATACGGAAAGTACTATCCCTAAGCATTCATTTCGCAAAATACGAGCCCCTAAGAGCTAGCACGTACATTCCACTTCCTGAAGAATTAGCAAAAAGGAAGGCTATTATCAACCCCAAGAACAAGGACGATCAATGTTTTAAGTGGGCAGTAACCATAGCCCGATTTACGTCGAAAGACAATCCTGAGAGGATATCAAGAACACTTAAGGAGAATGCGGAAAGATTAAACTGGGATGGACTTCGCTTCCCACTAGAGCTCCGAGACATCCGAATCTTTGAGAAGAACAACAAGGACTATGCAATTAGTGTCTTAGGTTACGAAAAGAGGGAATTCGAGCCCCTTAGGATTTACGAGGGTGAAATCAGGAAGCATAACATAGTCCTACTACTAATCTCCTATGAGAAAACTAAGCACTATTGTTGGATCAAGAACTTGTCGAGGCTCTTATCCACCCAACTATCGAACCACCAACATAAGAGACACTTTTGTTTGAGATGTCTTAACTCCTTTACCGCTGAGCACGTCCTCCAAGAACATTCCGAGTGGTGTGGACAACACAAGGCTGTAAAAGTAACCATGCCCGAAAAGGGAACCCTACTCCATTTTAACAACCATCGTCATTCTATGAAAGTCCCCTTTGTCATTTACGCTGATTTTGAGTCTATCCTAGAAAGAATCGCTTCTTGTTCCCGCAACCCAGAGAGATCTTCTACGGAACCATACCAAAAACACAAACCATCGGGCTACTGCTACGTAATCAAGTCTGATGAGAACATATGTCCCCCCAAGATCGTAAAATACACAGCCCAAGGAAATAAAGAAGACTTGGGAGAACACTTCATGAGATCAATAGGAGAGGATGTCATAGGCTTATATAAGGAGCTCTCCATAAAGAAAAAGATGGTAATGACCGACCAGGATCGAAAAGAACACAGGGAAGCAACGCGTTGTCACATTTGTAAGAAAGAGTTGAATGGTATCATTCCTGAGAAAGAGTCGGATCGTATCATAGTAAGAGATCACAACCATCTCACGGGAAAATATCGAGGGGCGGCTCACATGTGGTGTAATCTTGATTACAAGCTCCCCAACTTCATTCCCATCTTCTTTCACAATCTTGCAGGATACGACGCCCACCTATTCGTAAAAGCCTTAGGAATCAGCGAGGGTAAGATTAAGTGCATTGCAAGGAACGAGGAACAATACATCTCATTTAGTAAGAGAATTGTTGTGGATCACTATACGGACAAAAAGGGGAAAATTCATGACCTCTACTTAGAAGCGAGATTCCTTGACAGCTACAAGTTCATGTCCTCCAGCTTGAGCGCCCTTGCTAATAATCTAACGAAAGACCAGTTCGGAGTCACCAGCTGGTTTTATGGAGGTAGACAGCTTGATATGTTAATGAGAAAAGGGATCTACCCCTATGAGTACATGAATTCCCTTACGAAACTGGAGGAACCCCGCTTACCCCCCATGGAAGACTTTCATTCTGAGCTTAATGATAATGACATCACGGAGGAAGAGTACGAACATGCGTGGAAAGTATGGAGAATGTTCGACATGAAGACGATGAGAGACTATCACGACCTATACCTCAAAACCGACGTCCTCCTCCTAGCAGACGTCTTCGAGAACTTCAGAATCGTTTGTATGAGGTATTATGACTTAGATCCTGCTTGGTATTACACAGCCCCAGGACTTGCTTGGGATGCCATGTTAAGAATCACGGATATCCAACTAGAACTCCTCAGCGACTTAGACATGATCTTAATGATAGAAAGCGGGATTCGAGGGGGAATTTCCTCTGTGGGGAGTAAGCGTTATGCGAAAGCTAATAATAAGTACATGGAGGACTACGACCCCAACGAGAAAAGCACATACATACCCTATTGGGATGCAAACAACCTCTATGGGTGGGCAATGTCCCAACCCCTCCCAACAGGGGGATTCGAATGGATGAATGAGAAACGACTGGAGAACTGGAGAAGAATTCCCTGTATTTTGGATGTTGACCTAGAGTATCCCCGTGAATTACACGATCTCCACAACGACTACCCCCTTGCCCCCGAGCACCTTAAGGCAAAAAGTGGAGTAATGAAGCTTATCCCAAACTTCTATCATAAGTCACACTACGTAGTCCATCACGACACCCTAAAATTTTATGAGAGCCAGGGATTAAGAATCACGAAGGTCCATCGAGGGATCTCATTCGGAGAATCCCCCTGGTTGAAGAAATACATAGATCTAAATACGGGCTTAAGAACCAAGGCAACGAACAACTTCGAGAAGGATTTCTTCAAACTCATGAACAACTCTGTCTTTGGAAAGACCATGGAAAACATTCGCAATCGACGAGATATACGGTTAGTGACAAACGAGAAGCAGGCAAGTAAGCTAATCCGTAAGCCTAATTTCCTTGGAACCAAAATCTTCTCCGAAAACTTAGCTGCCATTCACATGAGGAGAACACACTTAGAGTACAACAAACCCATTTACCTAGGAATGTCTATCTTGGACTTATCCAAGAGATTCATGTATGACTTCCACTATAACTACGTCAAGAAGAAGCATGCTGACAAAGCAACACTCCTTTACACAGATACTGATAGTCTAATATATGAAATTAGTACGGATGATCTTTACAAGGACATGGAAGGGGACATCGAAAGATTATTCGATACAAGTAACTACCCCCCAGACCATGCTGGAATAACAAAGAAAGTCAACAAGAAAGTAATAGGGATGATGAAGGACGAAACAGCAGGGAAACAAATCACGGAATTCGTCACGCTAAGAGCAAAGCTGTATTCTTTCAAGACAGAGGGGGGAAGAGAGGAAAAGAAGTGTAAGGGAGTCAAGAAATGCGTCATCGAAAATAGTATCCGCTTCACCGACTACGAGGATTGTCTATTAAACGAAAAAGACCTCATGAGAACAATGAGAGTCTTCAGGAGTCGCTCACACGAAATAACTTCGGAAAAGGTCAACAAGATCGCTCTTTCCTCGAAAGACGATAAGCGAGTAATCTCACAGGAAGATCCTATCACAACCTACGCCCACGGTCATTACCTTAAAACACTATCCGGTGGTACTTCCGTGTCCTCAGGGATAACTTGTAACTCCTCCCTAACGAAAGAACGTTTGGGGCCCTCAGAAAGATAGTAGAGCACAGGTTGATTAGGACTAATTGTCGCACGCGATATCTCATAAACTTCTATAGACCAAATGGGGTCAGTAGCGCGCTGCTGCCCACCCTCATCTTCCCCAGGGGCATATAAGTATCGAACGAGCACCCCTGCAGGGATCCTATTTTCTTTTGGTCCCACGGGTCTCTTATAGGTTATGGTCTTCACCTCAACGGACTCTGAGTTTATTGCCTCTCTTGCTGTCTTCCCAGTAATCCTTTTGACTTCGTTGTTGATAGCCCCTATCACGGCAGGAAGTCGTTGAACCCATTCTCGGGATCTGATATCTCCTCCAACGTGATTAGAGGCTTTGAGCATCTCTTGTGCATACTGATGACTAAACAGCTTTTCTGATATTGTTCGATTACCACGCTCCACAAGGGATTGCGCTCTATGATTTCCAGCTTCTGATCTCTGAACTTTTATAGCACGTTTCTTCATAACCTTCGTGAGTTCCCCCATGAATTCTGTTCCTGGATCAACCATCAAAGTCCCAGGCCAATCTAATGTCCTAGAATATATACTATCGAAAGCCTTAGATACTCCTGTGGAGTATTTTGTGGTTAGAGGTTCAGCATCCACATACCTAGAAGCAATATCCACCACAACGAGAGCATACTTATACGTCTTTCTCTTTACGACATCATGAGGCAAAAAGAGTAAGTCTGCTTGATGGATCTCATTGGGGGTAGAAATGTTCCAATGAAATCTGGGAATGTAGGTGGGGGCAGGGAGGTATATTTGCCACAAGGCTTGCTTAATAAGCCACTTTCTTGTTGTCTCTTCAGAAATGCCTGTCGCTTCGGATAGTTTCGAAATCGCCGAATATCCCTTCCAATATCCTTCGGTTGAGTAATAAGCGTTTGAAAGCTTCTTTTCATCCATTGTATCTAAGAGAGTAACTAGTTATTACATAAATAAGAAAAATGTCGAGAGCAATTCCAGAAAAGCTCGATATAGATAGGACTTTCAAACAACCCTACGGACTCAAGGCGGAGAAGAATATTCATCGTGTGAGCTTTAGTCCAGCCACAGTGGATCCTGGACGAACGTTGGATGTCCACATACCCAAGTTACCGGAGAATGTTGTTATTGTTCCTGGAAGCGTGGCACTCCTGGTGGATCTCACTTTGAAGAATGGGGCCACCGATGACGATAATAAGACTGTGGTTAATAACCTGGGTAAGAACCTTATTGAACAGATGAGAGTTACATTTGGTGGACGGCCAATAGAAGATTTGGTTCGATATGACCTCTATCAAACTTACGGCGACTTATTCCTCAGAAAAGAAGAACGAAAGAATAGGTTAAGAGAAGGGATCTCCTCAGAAAACATGAGGAAACTAAGGACGGGAGCGGGAGATAAGGTTGAGACTGATGCAGCATTAGTTGCCTTAGCCAAAGTCTATGGAACACGATACAGGATCCCCATATCCCACACCATCCTCGACTCTCATGGAGTATATTATTCCAACGGATTAATAGATACCCTACTCTTTCAGATTACCTTTCCAATGAGTACGAAAATCGTAACCTCAGCCCAAACAGACGCTAAGTATATCCTATCCGATCTAGAACTAGAGTATGAGACCATTAGCAGCGAATATCTGGCAAACGAAGCATTAAGCAGCTACGAGAATGGTAAGGGATTTTACTATGAGAACGTATTGATGCATAAGAGTTTCCCCATCAACAAGAAAAATACCACCGTAATCAACGAACAGATCAACCTCCCCCTACGATCGATGGCTGGGATCCTAATGATATTCATTGAACCATATACAGCCTGCGCTAGGGACTCAGAAAAATTCACTAACCCCAATATTACTAAGGTAGACATCAACGTGAATAGTGTGCCCCATAAGTTGTATTCTGATGGCATGATACCAACAGACTTTTGGGAGTCTATCGTGATGCGATATGGGTTGACGGATAACATGACTCCAAAAGAGTTTTACGAGGACAAGTTTGCCTTGTGGATTGACTTACGAACTCATCCTGATGGGGATATTCATGGTAGTGGGCTTGTTTCGGATGCTACGAAGGGTGGGGTGAAGTTGTATATTAAGAGAACTGCTGGGACGGAAGATGAGGAGATGACGTGTTACTTGTTTGTTGTAGCTGATGGATTGGTGGAGTTCCAGAATAGGAATTTCAAGCAAAACTGGTACTAAGACTTCACACGAATAGGTACTAAAAGATTGTTATGATACAATAAAAAAGGATGGAGGAACTAAAAGGTAAAACACCCTTTCACTGTATCATAACAGGTCCTACGAATTGTGGGAAGACTCAATATTTAGTGAATACCTTAAGGAATAGTTTCCGATATGTGTTCGAATACGTCATACTAATCTGTCCCACATATGTGGAGAACCTTACTTATCGAGGCTTTGCCAAAAAAGATCCCAGGTTTATTGTTCTATCACCTAACGCAGATGACGTGAATGAGATATGTGATCTACTTTCCATGTGTAAGACGATATTCTCGGGGCACGACACCCTAATTATCTTGGATGATTGTGCTTTCTCGAAAGAGTTAAAACAAAGGTCGAATCACTTCATTAGGATGGGTCTTTCAGGAAGACACGACAAGATCTCCATTTGGGTCTTAACCCAACAAATTACCTCCATTGCAAAACCCTTCCGCGAAAATGTTGCGTGTATTATATCTTTCTATAGTCCAAGTCAATCATCGAATAGGATACTGTTTGAAGAATTTGGAGGGGGCATGGATATCGAAGACAGGAATGCCTTCATGAAAATATTAAAGAAGGAAAAGTACTCCAGAATATGTTTTTGCTTAATACACCCACATCCATCCTACGTTGAAATACCTGGTTTAAGTATATGTTGATTACGATAAAGTAAGAATTATGAGATCCATTACGGAAGAATACGATGATGAATCCACAGGAGAAGTAAAGGACACACCTTCCCCAAAGTCAAAGCGTGAGAAGAAGAAGGAAGAGTTAAAGGAAAAGCGCGAACAACTTTGCATACTTGCTGGGTTAGGAACCATTAGCGAATATACGCGGTGCAAACTAAGTATTGGAGATGTTAAGAATTTATCACCAAAGGATGTTAAGAAATATCATAAGATGTATCAAAGCGGTATAGGGAATAAACTGGTGGATGAGTTGGTGTACATAAGTCAAAAAATTCTAGTAAAATTCCTCTCATACATGCTCTCAACGGATGATGATGATGAAGAAGTTGAGGAAGCTTTGGATGATGAGGAGTTCCTGAGAGAAAGACTGGTCAATGACCCCGGATTCGTTCGGAGAAAAGGGGGAAGATTCGCGGCATTTGTAGATTTCTACCTAGGTCCACGTTCGTCCTAGGTTGGAATACCTGGTCTAAGTATATGTTGATGATGATAAAATAAGGATTATGGTATCCATCATGGAACAATACGATGATAAATCAGAACCTTCGAAGTCAGAAGAAGTAAAGGACACGTCTTCCCCAAAGAAGAAGTCTAAGTCTGAGGAGGATGACGAAGAGTTAGAGGAAAAGCGCGAACAACTTTGCATACTTGCCACGTTAGGAACCATTAACGAATATACTGGGGGCAAACTAAGTCTAGGAGATGTTAAAAGGTTACCTCCAAAGGACGTTAAGAAATATTACAACAGGTAAATGGGTTAATGAACGTACTCCAAGGAATTGCAGTAGAAGTCATCTCACGCGTACTCCCGATCGATGATAAAAAAGAACTTATCAAAGACTTGGATAATGATAAGTTCCTTAGAGAAAGCCTAACCAACGATATCGGATATCTCGGGTTGAAAGGAGGAAGATTCATAGCATTAGCAGATTTCCTTTTCCAAGTCGGAAAGCACGTTAAGACAGATTTTTTTGGTGCATCTCCCCAGTTTTTGGAACCAGCGGAGCTACTTGTTAGGGAGTTTGAGCAAGACTTAAGCAAGACTTAAGCAAGACTTAAGCAAGACTTAAGCAAGACTTAAGCAAGACTTAAGCAAGACTTAAGCATTTGTTGATAAGTAATAAACATGGCAACGAAAGAAGAAGATGGTGGTGGTGGTGGTGATGAAGGACGAATCACGAAAGAACCCCAAAGGGTCGTTCGAGAAAAAGATCCTAAGAAGGTTGCTGCCGGAAAGAAATTAGTGGAATATAATAGGAAAGCTAAGCAAGCATTGCAAGAAAAGGAAGCTGCGGAAAAGGAAGCTGCGGAAAAGAATGTTAATAAGGAAGAAGAAGGATCGGGGGGAACCTGGATACCTGAACTCAACTTCACTAGTGTATTAACCATGATAGGAATAACGCTAACAGCTGTTGATCTATACTTTAAGTGGAAAAAGAGTAATCCTCCACCTCCCCAGCATCCCACACCTTCCCCAAGCGTTCCCACTCCAGCTGATAACACTCCCATGCCTTCCCAATCTAAACCCACACCTTCCAAGTCTAAACCCATGATAGGAATGGAAGGACCCTAAGAAAAATCATATAAGCAATGATATGCCCATCAAATAAAAGGTATGACAAAGGAAGAACCAGAAAAAAACGACCTCGTGAAAAAGATCACGGAAGCTGCAGTAGTCATGGGGATCGCTGCGGGGATAGGTTATATAGGGAAGAAGATGACGAAAGAGTCATTCATTAACGATCCATCCAATAGCTTGACTAATTATGGTAAATGGGTGGCTGTGCTTGCTGGCTCCACGTATTTGAAGGACTACCTAGAAGAGAAGAAGATCTTACCTTCCATTCTCTAAGGAGTACGCAAAAAACATCTAAACACTTATCTTTCTCAATGAAAGATAAAATGGCGTCAGCAGCAATAGCAGGTGCTGCAGAAGCAGGTGCGGGTGCTGCAGGAGCAGGTGCGGGTGCGAGTACTGCTTCTAGTATGCTAATGTCGGGCTTTAATGCCGTAATTAACGCAGCGGCATTCATAGGAGGGTCTTATTTGGCTAAGGCGTTATCAGGTGGGGAAGATCCAATGAAGGAGAAGATTCGTCATGATAAGGCTTTGGAGAAGTATCAGAGGGATATGGGGGAGTGGGAAAAGAAGAGACAAGAGTATAGAGATTCAGTGGAGTTACGATATAGGAAATTAAGGAGAGCACAAGAAATGATGAAACAAACAGATGAAGATTTTTTGCTCTATGCTAAGACTCACCCCAAGTCCATGCCTCCCCCATTCACACAACCGAAACCTAAGTTCTCAGATTATTATAAACCAAGCAAGCAACAGAAGAAGTATGAGATGATTTTCATAGGTGGGGGAATGTTGGTTTTAACGTATGTTATTACTAGAGTAATATAAAAAGAATGGCAGAAGGTGGAGAAGATATGGACTTTGACCCATTAAGAGAAGATGGGAAAATCGACATCAATGATGATGAGTTAGACCCCTTAATAGAGGATAGGGACTTGGGTGGAAAGAGTCGATTGGAAAGGATTAGGGACTTCTTTTCGAGGAGGGGGTGGGGTATTAGGGATCGAGAATTAAGTGGGTATGAGAGGTTAGAGAATGAGGGTGCTGGTGCATATCGTAGTAGGCTCAAACAGAGTATTGAAGAGTTCGAGATGCGTAACTTTAAGGAAAGGGAAGCTAGGATGGAGTCTGCCGCAGAAGAGGTGGAGAAGCTGTATCCAGAATGGGATCCTAAGAAAAAAGTAGGCAAGTCTAAGATGGTACTAGTCGGAAAAGACGAAGATGGTAGGGTGTGGGTGAAGTTGGGAAAAAGTGACTCTCAAAAACGCTTCTTAGACGAACCCGAGACTTTTTCCCCCACGATGAAGAAAACCTTGGGTGAGCGATGGAATGGGGTCATTACCCGTAATGAAGAGGTTAGGACAAACAACGAAAGAACAATAGAACGAAACGAAGAAGAGATAGGAAGGTTGGAAGAGAGGAACGATCCTAATGATAGGGAACGAGTAGAAGAATTAGAGAGAAATAATGAAGAAATAGAGAGAGAAAACGAACGAATAGATGCAGAAAACGAAGCCATAGCAGAAAAAGTTCCCCTGAAAGAGCGTATCAAAGAGATCTTCAAAAAAGCAGGGGGGATCACCGTAGCTTCTGTACTAGCAGCTACCCTTGTAGTAGTTGGGTTCATCCTTTCCAAACTCAAGGCAGGGTTATCCGCTATGGGGAGGGGGTTGAAGAAGCTAGGCGAGAAGTTGGCGGGGTTGCTACCAGGGTTGATAGGCTCTATCGTTTCGTTCCTATTCAAGACGGCGGCGGAGGTTGTGGGGTTTTTGGCTAAGAATGCGTGGTTGTTGATCCTAGCTGTGGTGGTGTTCGTGGTGAACAATATAAGAACAAAAAGAGATAAGGATATAAATGGTAAGACTTTTCGTGAAATTAAGGAAACCGGATGAGGCGTTTTGGTTGGAGCATCCTATAGGTAGGAAGGTTAAGATGACGTTGTTGAGCTGTATGTTTAAGAATAGACTCTATCATCTCACAGGAGAAGGACTCGTGTATGGTTCTAATGGAAAGGTTGCTCTTAGGATTCCTCAGGGGAATTATTACATGAGTACTTTTGTGTCTTTCCTTGAGGAAGAAAGAAACTCTCTCTTGAAGGTGAAAGAAGAGAGGAAGAAATGGTATATGAGTACCACCCAAAAGGATACGACCCTAAGTCCAAACTTAGCCTCTTTCCTGGGGGTACCTAAGACGTTACCTTGGGATGGAGAGAAGAGTAAACAATACCCGATAACTCTTAAGAAAACCCCATCCATTCTTTATCTCCATTGTAACCTCGTGAATTCCTTTCATACCCTAATCGATGAACAACGTGACTTATTACCATACAAGACATTAGCTTCTTCCCAGGTGCTTTCCCTGATAGACGCAGGGGATCTTGGTGAAAACGTATCACATACCTTCAACAATACCCCCACTACCCCCATTCTTGGGGAAAAGATCAGTAGTATCAGATTTTGGATTACGGATACTGATAACAATAGCGTCAGTGATGGAATATATCCAATGATGATCGCAGTAGAAATCACATAAGAATAGTAAGGTAACATATAAATGGTGGATAACGATATAAAAAAAACAGCAAGACTATATCCAACAGCTCCAGAATTCACTGATGGTGAGGATTTTAGACTACATAAGGTGGATGGTGTACTCACGAAGTTAGAAAGTGAGCGCGATCGATACGAAAAAGTGCGAAAGAAATATTCACGATGGAGGTTGTTTTTCCATACTTTCTCAATGACTTCAGGAGGTCTTTCTGCTTTGTTTACGGTGGGAGGTATTGGTACGTCACTTACAGGTCCTGGGTTGGCAATTGGAATACCATTGTCTGCGGTGGGGGGTTTCATGGGGGTTGTTTCGGTCTTGTGTGGGATGGCTGTTAAGAAAATAACCGTAAAAGTAAGTAAGCATGAGAAGACAGTTCAACTCATTCGTTCTAAGCTTAATAGTATTAACGATCTTGTCTCGAAAGCTTTGAAGGATAACAGGATTAATGAGGAAGAGTTTACTCTTATCCTTAGTGAGATGGGGAAGTACGAGAAACTTAGGGGTGAGATTAGGATGAAGAAGAACGAAGAATTCTCGCAAAAAAAAGTATTCGACATCGAAGGACTCAGGAAGGAAATGAGGGAAGAATTTATTCAACAACTTACACAACCAAGGAAATAGTGTTTCGACTAGGTGGTTTCGAGTATAGGATTCATCGTGAGGATAGAATAGAGGTTTAATGGGAAAGAAATACATCATATAAAAGAAGAAACATGTTTGACGCATTTGGTAACTATCTTGGAAGTGATTACTCAACCTCCCCCCATCGCCCAACACCTCCTAAACACCCCCCTAAACCCAAAACCAAACCTAAACCTAAGATTAAAAGACCAACCCCCCACTTTCCAAAAAACCTCACGAGGACTGGGGAGCCATACCCTTTTTACGACAACAAACCTGAGGGTGGTTTTTCTGACCTAATAACCAATCTTAAGGTCGTCGTTGATCCAAAAGCCTCCTTCACGACAAAGGTTTATAACCTCTTTGAGCATACGCTCATAACACACACCCACGATAAGGAAAGTCGTGCTTGGATGTCTGGTCCTGACATGGGATATTGGCCTCAACAACTAAACTTCGCCATTTGGGCTGCTACTAAGGGGTGTGGAGTTGGACTTGACATGATGAGGGATATTCCGTTTTTCCGATTCCACGTGTATTTTACGATACGTAGAATATTGTATGAGTTAGAGTGTCCGCTTCCCAGGGAGGACAAGTTTAATAGGATGGATAATAAGTACGATAAGCCTGCGTGGGAACGATTGAAGGAGGAGTTCCACTTACCAAGAAATCCAGACTTTAGGAATAGGGAGGGGACGGCTGGTGGTCTTGGGGAAATGTATGTATGGAATAAGGATAAGGGTCTCTATATCAAGCACCCTGGACATGTTTACCCTGGCTATCTTATTGGTTTTCAGAGTGAGACCAGGTATGCGTCAGTCTACTGGGTAAAGAGTTTAGAGAAGCAACCATGGAGGCCGTTCTTTGCTGCGAAGGGCGTGGGTATAAGTAACTTGGTTAGGATTGATCATAGCATCGAAGCCTTCGTGTATTGCATTCTCGGGGCTCAAGTGAGAACATATTCTCCGATCTATGATGTGGAAATAAGTGGTGCTTCCTTGGAAACGCAGGAGGTTTTCTTAGAACTCCTAGAAAGCAGTATCATCCTAAACAGTGTTGCTAATTCGATCCAAAGATATCAGACTGCTGTTAATGATGCAAATGCGGTGTTGGATTATGCATTAGCTCCTGGTTGTTGGTTGATGCCAAGTAGGCTCATCATAAATGATACCCTCGTGGCGGGGTACAACGATGAGCTTAGGAGGACATATCATTGGATGAAGTTTGGGGTGAATGACGTTAATAAGAAGACTGTGAGTGAGTATAAAGAGGAGAAAAAGAAGAAGCTGTATCAAACAACTGGTAAAACTGGGGAGGATGTGACTAAGACTGGGGAGGATGTGACTAAGACTGGGGAGGATGTGACTAAGACTGGGAAAACCAATAACACTGTTAAGAGTCCTACGGGGAATCTTAACCCTACTGGTGATAGTTCGCATGACGTGAACTTAGCGATGATCGCCGTGGTATCAGTAGGGGTAGGTTGGATGTTGTTTAGGTAGAGATGTAGTTTATTGGGAAGGTATGGGGTATACCTCATCTATCTCTGAATCTGACTCCTCTTCTTCCTCTATTTCTGGATCTGGCTTTAGTAGTCTCTCATACTCCTTAGGATCCTTGATGGTTGCTTCCCATACTCTCATGACTAAGCTTACTTTACCTGAAGATCCCACGTATATGTTACTGATGTGTAGCGCAACGTTCGCATCTATTTTCTTACCAATGAGTTCTTCTGGGTCTATCCTTTTCCCGGATACGTCGTAAAATCTTCCTCCTAGCTTACCTGTAGTCCTGTTCGTTGGTATTTTTGGGTATAACGTTGGTCCCTTACCCTTTACTTTCTCTAAGGTAACGCTCCCATCTTCTCCTGTTACCGGTTCTCGTTTCCAGTATAAGGGATTTAGTCCACCCTTACCCTTCTTTAGATCCGACGTAGTTATTTCTACTACTCCGAGTTCTTTCTTATGATATACTACGGCTTCGATGCACATGTCTACCACCTTATTAAAGGAGCTTATCCACCTTTCCTGATCCTTGGTTGGTCCTTCCCTGTTCCACATGCATAATGGTAGACTATAGTCCTTCCTTGATGATCCTTCGAATAAGCTTTCTGAAGGACCGAATGAGAATACCCACCCGGATGGTACTATTAGCTTTCCTTCTGTTTTACCGTCATCATCATATGTTGTGTTTATCTCGATCAACATGTACTTTATCTTCTTTCCTACCACTTCTTTTTGTATTGGTTTAGAGAATCGTAGTTCCCTTGCATCATAGTCTATCATACTTGTTAGCTTTGGTTCTCTTAGTGACATCTTTCTTTGTTCTCTTTAATATATGGCTAGATATTTTTAAGCCTGTTTTTTGTATTAGATGTCAAAGTAAGGATCTTTGATATCTCACATTACTTAGCCTCCAAGTAACTCCCCTTCTCTCATCCCTCTTGAGATCCTCAATTTCCTTGCCTCCTCAATGGGACCTACCCGCCTCCTTATCGCTTGCCTCTCGATTGGTGATAATTCCGCACAGCATGATCTGAACGCTTCATACATTGGTGATCGTTTAAACATTGCTTCCATACTCTCAACCTGTGCTGTCGATAATCCGATCAACAACGGCTTGATCTCCTCTACTAGTGGTGTGTGTATCATGGCCATTAGGAATTGGTGTGCGTCTGTTTCTTTTTTTCTTTCGCTCATGATATGATTCCTTTATGGTATGCTCATACATTTCTTAAACACTTTTAATAGATAGATGTCAAAGTAATGATCTTTGATATCTCACATTACTTAGCCTTCAATATTACGCACCCTTCAGGTAACTCCTCTTCTTTGAAGAAAGCGAACTCATAACGTTGACCATCGATCTTTGATTTCCCGGTTTTCGCATAACCTCCTCCCTTACAACACGCATCTATGAGACCTGTGTTTATTCCCAAGCGCTTACCTGTTGCGTACATGCTGTGAAAGTAGGCCTTTTCTTTGGTAAGTATGTTCGTGGCTACTACACATTTCCTATTCTCCCGGGTGTTCATTAGGAAGGAATAGTCCTTTTTCTTGGGTGGCAGGGCTTGAGGATAATTTCGTGGGGGTGTGGGTTTTTCTTTTGGAGGGGTTTTGGTTACTTGGGGTAATGTGGGTAATGGGGTCACGGATTCGAGGCACGCTTTTATGATCTGTTTAAGCATCTTATCAGTCATGTAGATCTCTTTTTCACCTTGGGGTGTGGTGCTTTGTTTCTCCTTCTTTCCCATCTTGTCTCCTCTCTGACGACTTTTCTTATCCTTCTTTCCCATGTTGTCTTTATTATATATATAGATATTCTTAAATCATCTTATTTACTTTTTTCCCTCAATCTCTTCACTTCCTTCTTTCACCACCACCACCCCGCCCCAATCTTGCTCACCCCCACCCCAATCTTACCCACCCCATGCTCACTTCTTGCTCACGTTTGGTCCAGGTTTGGGGAAGGGGTGTTGTTCTGTGGAGGATCACTGAAGGTGGAGGTGATGTCTGATGATCAGGGCGTGGTAGGGCGTGGGGGCTTTTGAGTGATTTTGGGGGGTTTACAGTTTCTTGTGGTGATGTAGAGGGGATGTAAAGGGGATGTAAAGGGGATGTAATGGATTTGAAAATATATAGAAATGTGTAATGCCCCAAAATCGGCACTTATTACCTACTTGAAATGTCACAAAATCGACAAAGAATACGTACAGATAATTAAAATTAACACTGCACTGCACTGCACTGCACTGCACTGCACTGCACTGCACTGCACTGCACTGCACTGCACTCCACTGCACTCCCCTGCACTGCACTCCACTGTACTGCACTGCACTGCACTGCACTGCACTGCACTGCACTGCACTGCACTGCACTGCACTGCACTGCACTCCACTGCACTCCACTGCACTCCACTGCACTCTACTGCACTGCACTGCACTGCACTCCACTGCACTCCACTGCACTCCACTGCACTCCACTGCACTCCACTGCACTACACTGCACTGCACTGCACTGCACTGCACTGCACTCCACTGCACTCCACTGCACTGCACTCCACTCCACTGTACTCCACTCCACTGCACTGCACTCCACTGCACTCCACTCCACTCCACTGCACTCCACTCCACTGCACTCCACTCCACTCCACTGCACTCCACTCCACTCCACTCCACTCCACCAAGAGAGCATAAATAAGAGAGGGAAACTTCTTAATACCGCGCGCGCCATATGAATTCCCGGTTGGGCTATTTTTAGCATCCAAAGTCGTTTGGTTTTTAATTTTTTGATGGCGTGTGCGCGTGCTCAAAAACAACATACTTTTAGTCGATTGTTCTCACTTTTTTTGACAAAATATATTAGATAAAGCAAAAAGATCAGGATTGGCTAAGTTCTGTTCTCTGATAAAACACAACTGAGGCTGTTGAACACTCAAAAAGACGCGAAATTTATGCTTTTCCCCAAAATTCTTTACATGCTTTCGCTACTTCCAGGTTTGGATGAAGCACACAATTTTTGACGACAGGAGTACGGTATGGCGAACATTGTTTGTACGCGGATGTTTGTACGCGGAACCCAACCAGGAATTCACATGGCGCGCACAATATTAGGAAGTTTCCCTCTCACCTTATTTATGCTCTCTTGACTCCACTCATTCGTTCGTTCGTGTCGTTCGTTCGTTCATTCAATTTATTGTTTGCTATATATCATTTATAATTATCACTAGACTCACCATCTCATTGACTCGACAAAAAACTTGTGCAGGTTTTCCTTTCCATAATATGGTGTTTCGTAGACTGATTCCCTTTCCCATATATGCGTCAACAACATTTCTGGGAGAGCGTGTTTATAGTAATAATCCTGAAAACATCCCACTTTTTGGTAAGGAAACTCGCATTCAATGTAAGGTGTTCCAACTGTAAATGAAGTAACAAAACATACAAAGTAAATGACATTTATATCTTTCTTTCCAAAACTTTTAAGGTGTTTCCCTCCTGTTCTCAAACAACCGTACCGAACATTTTTGAGCGGCCGTTAAACAGTAATAACTTTTCGGTAGTTTGATTCTTAGGAAATTCACACAAATTATTCTACTTAGGTTGAAGTTGATAAAGATGATGTAAAAGTTAAGGATATTAACATTAAGGGGGGCCTTACCTATTTACCAGTGAGACACGGTTGCCATGGGAAGGATTTAAATCTCTAAGAGGTTTTTCTTATGTTTTAACATCATACAAAAAAACAATTTGTGAAATGTATCATTTTCTGACATGTGTGAATACGTCTTAAGTATTCTATGACGTCATATTTCATTTAAAAAAATAATAAACAAGAGTGCATTTGGTTAGTTAAACCCGAAAACAAGCGAAATCATAGCTGACATGAATTGGAACTAAGCATTATTTTTAAAAACGGTGAAAAGGCCAGGTTACCAAGTCCTGTTAAAAATTTAAAATCTAAATATTTTCAAACATTTCAGAAAACGATCCATTTCACAAATTGGTTTAACCATTAGCTTAAAAACTTTAGAAAAACCTATTAGAGATTTTTAAACCCTTTCCCTACAAGAGAGTATGAAGTAAGAGATCGAGCACATCTCCGTGCCCTATGATAATTATTTGGAAATATATTATTAGCTCCCCGCGCAGCCTGAAATAGCTTATCATGGGATTCCTGATTCAGTTCAGGCTTCGCGCGGAGCTAAAAATAGATTTTCAAATAATTTTCATGGGGATAGACCCATGTATGGGAGATGTGCTCTGTTACTTCATACCCTCTTGTTCCCTAGCAACCGTGAGTGGTAAATAGGTAAGACCCCCCTCCCACCCCCCAATCGTTGAATTCAGCTAAACCTAAATTCTGAGCCATTACGACGGTACCTAGAAAAATCAATCCCAGCTAGCTGGACCATCACTCAGGATCTTAAAATATTTGAGTAGAAGGTGCTACCTTTATTTGCTCTAAAAAATATCTGCAAATGCAGGCTTAGACCTTTGCCGTGGCTCGGATGACCGCGTAAAATGGAGGTCCCATCCCATTCAGAGACGTTAAACATAGAGGACCACAAGTTTTTTATCAGATGCGACTGTCACTTGTCACTCTCTCTAAATAAAGTTGATTTATTTGTTTGTTTTTAGGTATCAAAGTGCGATTACATAAAAGTGAGAAAGTAGCAACCACTAGTAGCAACCACTAGTAACAACCACTAGTAGCAACCACTAGTAGCAACCACTAGTAGCAACCACTAGTAGCAACCACTAGTAGCAACCACTAGTAGCAACCACTAGTAGCAACCACTAGTAGCAACCACTAGTAGCAACCACTAGTAGCAACCACTAGTAGCAACCACTAGTAGCAACCACTAGTAGCAACCACTAGTAGCAACCACTAGTAGCAACCACTAGTAGCAAGCACTAGTAGCAAGCACTAGTAGCAACCACTAGTAGCAACCACTAGTAGCAACCACTAGTAGCAACCACTAGTAGCAACCACTAGTAGCAACCACTAGTAGCAACCACTAGTAGCAACCACTAGTAGCAACCACTAGTAGCAACCACTAGTAGCAACCACTAGTAGCAACCACTAGTAGCAACCACTAGTAGCAACCACTAGTAGCAACCACTAGTAGCAACCACTAGTAGCAACCACTAGTAGCAACCACTAGTAGCAACCACTAGTAGCAACCACTAGTAGCAACCACTAGTAGCAACCACTAGTAGCAACCACTAGTAGCAACCACTAGTAGCAACCACTAGTAGCAACCACTAGTAACAACCACTAGTAGCAACCACTAGTAGCAACCACTAGTAGCAACCACTAGTAACAACCACTAGTAGCAACCACTAGTAACAACCACTAGTAGCAACCACTAGTAGCAACCACTAGTAGCAACCACTAGTAACAACCACTAGTAGCAACCACTAGTAGCAACCACTAGTAGCAACCACTAGTAGCAACCACTAGTAGCAACCACTAGTAGCAACCACTAGTAGCAACCACTAGTAGCAACCACTAGTAGCAACCACTAGTAGCAACCACTAGTAGCAACCACTAGTAGCAACCACTAGTAGCAAGCACCATTCGCTTCCCCTGCAGGCGATAAATAATAACCGTTCCCTAATATTTATTACTTTTTACACGAAAAAAGGGATAAATTCTATCATAAGAAAACGATTACTGAAAAGCCCTGTGTCTAACAAACGTGTTGTCAATAACTACATTGATACGATACATGTCTAACAAACAAACACGTTGTCAATAACTACATTGATACGATACATGTCTAACAAACAAACACGTTGTCAATAACTACATTGATATAATACATGTATAACAAACAAATACGTTGTCAATAGCTACATTGATATGATACATGTCTAACAAACACGTTGTCAATAGCTACATTGATATGATACATGTCTAACAAACAAACACGTTGTCAATAGCTACATTGATATGATACATGTCTAACAAACACGTTGTCAATAGCTACATTGATATGATACATGTCTAACAAACACGTTGTCAATAACTACATTGATATGATACATGTCTAACAAACAAACGTTAAAATACAGTACGTCTATACAGGGGCGGATCCAGGGGTGGTGAGGGGGGGGGGGGGGGGGGTGACTACTCACCCCTTTTCCGCACAAATAAAAATTAAATGTGTTTATAATTGAAAAGAACTTATCTGGATTAACCTTCACTCGATTTCATTGAAGCTCTCAAATTTAATTTCTGTCTATTTGAGACGCCATTTTTCACGATTTTCCCGCGCCTTGTATGCATGGAATTGCCGTGGTATTGGCACGAGTTACCCTTTAACAGTCACCCCCTTTTAAAAATGCTGGTTTTGCCCCTGGTCTAGCTACTTAACTATGATATGCATTCTCTAATGCTACTAATTTTCCCAAAAAAATAAAGCAAGACATCTTTTATACTAGACTTATGATATTTGGATATGGGGTTATGATATTTTTGCCAACCTGGAAGGGGGGTTTGGATAATTTTTGGAAAAGTAATTTTGTCGACCCCCCCCCCCCCCCTCCCCTATACACTAATAAATGAAAGCCCCCTTATTATTCCCTTTGGCATTGTAAATTCAGTACCAAATTACATACCTTTGTGGAGTGGTACACGAAGCCATCTCGTCTGACAAGATCACCAGGATGTTGAAAATGATCAGAATCATTGATCTCGCAGGTGCCGGTAGATTGGTGGTAGTTATAGGATGTGCAGGGCTTACTCAGATAGCAATGGATGCGACATACAACTTGGGTATCTGTGGTAACCGTCTCGCAAGTATGGTTTTGAAGATAGCCACCTTTGTCCTCCGGCAGAAAGGTCATAGTTTTGCATCCCTCACCTCATTTAAAAAAAAATCAGGCAGTCAGTCACTCAATTTATTGATCTAGTAGTCAATCAATCAATCAATCAATCAGTCGGTCAATAAGTCAGTCAGTTTGTCATGCAGTCACTCATGCACTCAGCTAGCCTGCATTCAGCTGATAAATATTCATATCTCCTGAGCTCCTCTATGAAGTGCATACCCGGCTACGCAGTCAGCTGATTAATACTCATATACAAGGTGAGCTCCTGCATGTATGAAGTGGATAACGGCTACGAGGGGCCTCACTGCATAGCTCTGTATCTTGGTTTCATAGTGCTCTCGCTCTAGTCAGTGCTTCTTGGTTGTAGGTTTCTTCCACGTGGTTTCTTCGCAATAGCAAAACCTAAGACCGCAAAGCAATGGAGCGAGAAAGGCTCTGAAACGCACATAACACTCTAAAGAAAGTTGAAATAGGACGTCATCGATGTGGTTCTTTAACCGCTCAAGGTATACATCAGTAATCCTAAACTGGACTAAGTCTTCCTGATAGAGAGCAAAATAAAACTACATGGAAAACGTAGATGGTATTTCCCATTAAAAGATTCCCGCCTCTTTTGTATTTTTTCCTTGGTACATGCACGCGTGTGCGATTACCGGAAGTAAACATTTCCCGCTTTTTTATTTGGCTGACGCGTGTACCAGCTTGGTTGCCATGTCAACCGCTTTATTTTTATACGAGTATAAACCTGAAGACATTGCATTTGGTTTTACGAATAGGAAAGCGGATGGAATGTGGCGAATTAGATTTGAAGGAAAAGATATTCATCGGCTGATTCATGTTTAGGGGAAGAATGGAGTCAACCAGTCACAACCAGTCTACTGCCATTCTTGTGTACCATCTATTAACCCTTTCGGCGCAATAGGCGACTGTAGTCGACATGTAGGAAGAGCGCCATTGTCGACTATAGTCGACAACACGTCACTTCCGATATAAATATCTTTTCATTCTAAAAAATGCTATTTTTTTTATCACAGAAGGACTTAGCCGTTAATAACGATCGTTTACTGAAAAGTTTGTATCTGTGGCTTTGCTTGGTTTTGAGAAATAATTTTTTTTAAAGTACACACTTTTTACTTCAAAATTCCAAAATAAATATGGCGGTGAAATGTAACATTGAAATAACTTATGGCGCCGAAAGGGTTAAGACTTTGTCCTTGCACGTTTTTTTTCTCTATTAAAATATCTATATCTGTGTTGTATTTCTTTGTTTCCTACTCCCTAGCTCAGTATTAATTTGGCATGTTTGTATTTTTTGTCAGTCTAGTGTCAAGCAGTTGGCAGGTGTCACAGACTGTTTCTTCAAAGTGTCTGGATTTTTAGAGAGTATGTATTAATATTGCTGAGAGGCCCCAAAGTATTCAGAAGGTAAATTTAGCTCCATATGTCCTAATTAACCTACTTAACCCCCAAGCAATACATTGTTGTGTCGACTGACTTTTTCATGTCAAGTTTTGCTAATTTAATGGAGACAAATGAAGACAACTGATATATAAGCCTTCTTTTTTGTTAACAAAGAATTATCGGTTTTATTGCCCATCGTATGAAAGAATGGTCAAAATATCAACTCAATCAACTATCAAAAGCGAACGTACTAGCCCGGGGGGGGGGGGGGGGGGGGGGGGGGGGGAGGGGGTGCTCTCTATAGTGATACGGATGCTCCTCTTCGCCAAAGGTACGTATATAAAAGGGGTACCTTTTCTTCAAAGATATATATCAAAGGGGTACCTTTTTGCCGAAATTTGTTATATAAAAGGGTAAGGGGTCGACGAGAGTCCGCGCGTAGTATCCCCGTACAAAATGCTTCGAAGTACTCCCCACCCCCTCCCCATGGAATTGCTTTCACGACATAACAACAGCTGCAAAACAGCAAGAAAACGCATGTCCTGCTGATTATTGTATATGCCCGCATATGCCATAATGAGGTGTTTTCATTGCTATTTCTCGCACGGGCGGGAAAGATTATTCAATTTAGGAGAGAGCACCATTTTTCATTCCGGCCTCATTGTACTCAGAAGATAATTTTCGCTCAGGTTGTCTAAACGTCAGTCATCGTCTTTCCCAAGACTATATTCACCCGGACAAGTATCTATCTAGTTTATCTTACTTTACTTTACTTTACAAAATTGCGCTGCATGTGATGTTTACGTTGACGTAGACAAACGAAGGTTGAAGCTAGGCACTAAATTTTGCAGATAATTAGCCTTATACCTTAAAAGTTTATACCTTGACAAGATTTAGAAGCCGGTTCGACGATTTTTCAGCCCTTTAAAAGCAGTGTTTCCTTACGAAGGTATATGTTTCCTTACGAAGGCTGTTAAGTTGTGACGGATTTCCGGGTCCAACTGCTCGTAAAAACCGCTAAAATAATTAAGGCTAAAATATTCTCAATGATTTAGCCCTCCACCTGAAACAGCTAGAACTTTGGACAACAAATCGTGTCATGAAGAAAAGGTATTCATCCATCTTCATTGCCTTTGCTATAACCGACCCTTCTCCAAGAAAGCTAAGTCAAGAACAGCATAGAAAGAGTTGTTGTAAAAGCTTTTTAAATTAATATTTCATGTATGATTTGAACTACAATATACTAGAAAATGATTTTACATCTCAAGTAAAAAGCCATTTTAATGCTTGTTTACATGTTGACAACTTTGAATGACCGCTAAACAGCGAATCGAGAAGCGACTTTTCTTTGAAAACGTACTGTGTGAAAACTAAGCGAAAGTTGAAGAGTTTACAGTTCGCTAAAATATGTTTTTTTTCCTCTTAGCATTTGCTAATAACTGTAAAAACACAATTTCAAAAATACTTTCTTTTAAAGCAAGCTAGCTGGACGACGTCAAAAGGGATAAAAGCGACAAATATGTCGTTCAAGTTAAAAGTTCAGTTTGAAGTACAACTTGCCGTGAACGAGTCGCCAGTGATCAGATCATGTGCTTTGGATATCATTCCCCTCTGTAGCTTGAAGAATTTCGCTGCTATTTTCTTTGAATGGTGAATTATCTGAAGATTTTATTATTTCAAGACTGGATTGACAACTTAGGATCAATTAACTTGTGGTAAATAGCTGAATTCGTCTCTCTACAACTACTCGACAGTACAGTTTGCCGGTAAGATTTGATCTTAACTATTTTTAAACAAAAAACGAGCTTCCTTCTCGCTGTGTTTTTTGCTGAACGGAAATAATTTTGCTCTAGCTGTTTTCTATACATTGTAGATGTGGTTTTGAATTTACTTTTCGAGAAAACCACAGAAGACAACAGGTAATGAAACGAGAACATTCAAAGCTCCAAACTAGTTTGGCGAAAACTAGAAAGAAAAAACGACTTTCTGCTACAAAACATAAATTATTACGTCTTGGATTTTTCTAGTAATCATAATTAGAGTCCTTCCTATGTGTGTATCGAACAGTTTTCTAAATTTTTTGCATCTTAATCTATAAAATACTGATTTTTTGGGAATTTCGCTTTTGGCTGTGTTCCTTGGACTTGAACTTGCAAGTAATGTGGCATGGAATGTTGCACCGTGCATCTGAGCCTTTTGTCAAGGTCATTGAAGATGACTTCCGCTCAGGTTGTCTAAACGTCTTTCAAATATTTTAGTAAATTCTCGAAAATTCTGATAATTAAAGTAAACCTTCTGAGAAAATTATTTATTTATTATGGCTTTTTTAGTTTTCGAGTTATTAATTGTTTGTGCGAAGCATTGTTTCCATCATTCTTTTTTTTTTTTGAGTTCGAAATAAACCTATTCAAGATCTTCTAATGGTAAAATACGAACTCGAGACACGCGCCAGCCCAGTTGTTTTTTTCTTATTTTGAACAAAAAGCTTTCTTAAGACCCATTCAGACCAACTAACCTTGCTCATTTATTAATTTATCTATCGCATTTCCTTGGTTGTTTGGCTGCCATAGTTATACAGGGTTCAAACATACCTCCCCAAAGTAGTTTAGTTAAAGAAGGTTTGAAAGTTGTCACTGAGATTAGTTAGGCGTGTGGACCCAACTTTTAAAAACATGTTCAAGGTTCCGCAGTGTTAATGGGGTATTAGAAAGTTTTCTAATTACCTTTTGCTTAAGTAGGTGATCGAAATGCTCGTGGACCTGGACCAGTGTCGGGTTACTAATATGGCATAACTAGATAAGCCAACTGCTTATGAAAAAATAACTAATAAAAATCGATTTTGGCATGTAGTATACAGCATTACTATGGTATGTGCGACTCGATGCATTTCTAAGTGCATTATGGAAATAGAATGAGAACTCGGTGTTTGGCGAGTAAACTATGTCCATGACCCTGCAGCTGAAAAACCGCGTAAATCCTAATGATTACTGAAGACCATCTATCTTCAGAGAATACGTTAATAGCATTTTAGAGACATCCACTCAGGAGTGTTGCGTAAAGTCAAATGTTATAGTTCTATATGCAATAGAAATAGGAATGTCAGTAGAATTATAGTAGTATGTGATGACGAACTTAATGATCAAAAACGTTAGCTCTAGTAGTTAAGCTAGTGAAAAGCCAACCGGATCCCGAAATATTTTGGTGACTGGGATATTAAGACTTCTTACCTTTGCAAAGTTGAATAACTGAAGACAAACTGATGATGAAGAACACAGGTTGGAGAGTTCTTCTCCAAAACATACTGTAGCTATAGTTCGAGCGTGCTAGCTCGCACAACAAACTTGTTTAGACAGTTTCAAAACTAAAATATGTATATTGATTCGACTAGCCCATTAATTATTGATCATACGAGTGTTAATGCTTAGTTAATATTGGTCATAGACAATAGAAGCCTAAGTCTTTTTCGAAAGTAGTTTTAAAAAGTCAAGATCAGTATTGAATTTCGTCAGTCCACTTCGATCAAATAAGTGTATTATGCATTTGACGTGTGGCTTGCCGGTAGCAATTTACTACACAGGCTTCTGTAGGATAGTGCCTTAATATCTTTGCAATATTGAGTCTATTAGGAGTGAAATTTGTTCAAACTTCAGAAGTACGTCATCATCTTTAAAATATGTATATATTGCAAACCCTTTCCGTTAATTAAATGCTTGAAATATATTTTAATTGCATCGTTTTACAATTGTACTGATAAAGCTCTAACCAGCGGCGGCGGAAGCTAAAAATCATTGGGGGGCACTACAAATATTTTTTTTCTTACAAAATACAAAATGCAAATGGCTTTGAAAATATTTATGATGTATAGTTTATGATTTATCCAAACCACAATTTTGGGGGGGGGGGGGGGGGGGGCTGACCCCCCCCCCCCCCCCAAATAAATAAATAAATAAGTGGGGGCCAGTGCCCCGGCCCCCCCGCTTCCACCGCCCCTGCTCTAACAAGCGAAAGTCTGAAAATAACCCACACCACTCTTCTTATGCTTGAAAATGTCTTCGTGATCCAATTAGTATACCTGTACCATTCCAAGCATAGCAACGATGACTTTTATTTACCTTCAATTTGCATTAAGTTTCTATTAAAAGAAAACAGCGTTATATATTACAAAATTACTCATCTGGACTTGGAATAGTCTATCAAAATTTTCCCGTCGTATTCAATAACGTTCTTTTGAAGAAAAAAAAAATTCTCAAGCAGTTTCAATACACTTAGAACTTTTATTTATTCTAATTAATTAACTTCAGCTTCAAAAATAGTTCTATACGTTGACTACGAGTGCGTCACCTGCTCACGCATGCGTGTTTCAAATACTTCCTGATGTGACTCAAAAATAGTGAATAATATTCAGTATTTGTATAGGAAATCGCACGACCTCGAGTACAATTTGGAAATTAATAGGTGCGAGTAATGTTTTGAAAGTTCTTGTAATTGCACGAGCCTTTAAAGAACTTTCAAAACATTAAGAGTGCCTATTGATTCCAAATTGTATGAGAAGGTCGTGTGATTTTTTATTTATAGTTTACTGAACAAAATGTTATAAAGACAAGTATGTCACATTCTAAAAAATTAATTAACTTCAGCTTCAAAAATAGTTCTATACGTTTACTACGAGTGCGTCACCTGCTCACGCATGCGTGTTTTAAATACTTCCTGATGTGACTCAAAAATAGTGAATGATATTCAGTATTTGTATAGGAAATCGCACGACCTCGAGTACAATTTGGAATCAATAGGTACGAGTAATGTTTTGAAAGTTCTTGTAATTGCACGAGCCTTTATGTTAGGCGAGTGCAATTAAAGAACTTTCAAAACATTAAGAGTGCCTATTGATTCCAAATTGTCAAGAAGGTCGTGTGATTTTTTATTTATAGTTTACTGAACAAAATGTTATAAAGACAAGTATGTCACATTCTAAAAAATTCACTTGAAACATTACAATCTGTTCTGTTTCGCATCTATTCATAAAAGTCAGTTTGAGTATCTTCAAGTGTATAATAATAATAATAGTAATAATAATAATAATAATAATAATAATAATGTTTATTTATACACGATGGGTTTTTATTTTTTTTCCAGTCCGGTGTCCTAAAACTCGTGCGTTCTGATTGGCTGTTTGAGCGGGCGGTATGTTCTAAGGCACTGCGCAAGCTCGGAAGTTCGGCAGAAAATTCATAGACGAGTCGGGTTTACGAAGAAAACCACTGGAGATTTACATGTCTTGTATTATGCGAATTTCTCTTGTATTACTTGACCAGGGAAAGAAAACAACTAAAGTAATGTGTCAGGAAAAAAAATAAGCACTAACTTTCCACGAACGGCCTTAACTAAACGCCGGTAAATCTCCAATGGTTTTCTTTGTAAACACGACGAACTTCCGAGCATGCGCAGTGCGTTTTCCACTCTTGTCACCTGCGGTCCGGTATCCTGACGTCATCCAACGGGCGTGCATGGGATAACGCATTGGTAAACAATAAAACAAATCGTAAAACAAATGGAAAAGTCAATGTGAAAAAATAAATAAGTTTTTACCTTCCTAAAATCGGTCGGTCGGTAGGGAAAAACAGTGTCCTCGGCCTTGAAAAACGGTCCTCGGTCTAACGGCCTCGGTCCGATTATTCAAGACCTCGGGGAAAGTGTTTTCCTTTTCCGGACCTCCTGGCAGATAAATAACATATGTGTTTTTTGATTTACCCTAAGGTACCGATAAATTAGTTTATTATTATTATTGTATTATCATTATACTTATCTCGAATAAACTCATATAAAAAAATTAAAACTGCAAAGTACTACAAAACACAAACCCACTGTTTATAAGCCAGTTCAAAGTTTAAGAATCGTTTTCAGTGCGCATGCGATTTTATACCGAATTTCTTTGTTTAAACCTTTTTTTGTTTTTAATTAAACAAAAAGTGAGAAATTCGGGATAAAATCGCATGCGCACTGAAAACGATTCTTAAACTTTGAACTGGCTTATGTGGGTAAGGTGACTGACTAAAAACCGCTCAAAACCGTATGATAACCTTCAAAATTTTATTGAGGAACCATACACGTGTAAGGAGAGATTTTTCCTAAGGGACGGGACGTGAATAAGAAAATACAGTAACAGAAAAATAATTATATCTAATTAAGGAAAACAGATGTTGTTGTTCGCCGCAGTGCCATAAAGTCTGAAAAGAGACACTGATATTTCAATTCTAAGATAGAGAGCAGAAGAAAACATGACTGTTCAGAAACTGCTCATGTTTGCGGAATCGAGATGTCAGTACTAATGAAATTGATTGCGGCAAAGGAATAATTGACAGATCGGCAGATGCAAAACAACAAGTCTTAATTAGTAATGTTGCTGAGAAGACATTTTGTAGATTATATTATCTTGTAATCATAAATGACAATTTAGGGTTTTGCTAGCTCGAATGCTGCTGAAATATTCATAGCAGGGCGCTGTCAGCTAATGCCTGATATCCCAACTTTGAAGCTAGCCAATTTCGTTAAATTTTCTTTAAAGACTAAATTCTAGTTAAGCACCTGTTAGATCGCTTAATGATCTAGCGATGGTATAGCTTTGGTTTAACCCCAAGTACGATGAATAATAGAATTTTAACATAGTTCAAATTCCTCCTCGGGAATTGGGAACTAGTCGATTATTATTCAACGTTCTTAGCAACCAATCACAACGCTTGTAAATGACGTCAACTGATATTAGGCTTGACGTCACCTTGTCAACCTCGCAACCATTATTTAAGGGATTGTAGCACGTAGTTTAGACACAGAGAAAAAGCAGAGAGAAAGAAGAGAGAAAGATACAGAGTTGGATACAGAGTCAGAGAAAGACCCAGAGTCTACAATAAAGGTACAACCAAGAAAGTATCCATATTTTGTGCCACGAAGGGACGAGCTAGTTCCCCGCCGCAAAGGCAAAAACCTTCGTGACACACGTTCTGAACTTCAACTTTCTCGGTTTTTGTTAGTCAAACTAAGAAAACCCTGAACACCTAAAATGTCTTGGATGTTTATTTTGACCGTTGCTTGTAAAAAAGATGTTTCCCACCACCATGAAAAAAGATTGTATTGAATCCTTCTCTCTTGTATCCGTCTGTCTCGAATAGAAACTTCTAATTTCACGAGAATAAAACTAAAATATGAAGTTTGAAACTTTTAAACAGGAAAATACTTTGCGTGACCGTGCTGTGATCAAACACATAAACATTCCAGACATATTTTAGGTGTTCACGGTTTTCTTAGTTTGACTGTAATTCGATCTGATAGATGCTTAGTGTTTACAGGTGGTTTTTCTTCGATTCTTATTACTGTAATCTTCATGGTAATAACGATTTTGTCTCGTTGCTGTCCTCTGTGGTGAATGCATGCGCGGGAGAGCCTACGTAGCAAGCGGTTGATGTAATATATTCATATAATTACAACACATCACACCTAATACAATAAATAGAACGACAATACAATACAATAGATTTAATGAATACATTACATCAACTGAGTGCTACGTAGGCTCTCCCATTCATGCGCATGCGCAAAAGACTCATTACTAATATCATAATTATATAATCATATTAATATTATTATCATTATTATTAATAGTATTATTATAAAACATATATTGAACTAAACTTTATATATAAGATTTATTACATGCTTAAAGTATGTTGCCCAGTTTCGTGACACTTACAAATTAAACTCGTTATTCTCTCTTTTACTCCGACGAAGGACTAGCGTCCGAAACGTCAGTAAGTGATCTCTCTTATTTTTTACGGTGTAAAATTTAACTTTTTATCCATACTCGTTTTTAGCGAAGGCTATTTAATATTTCGGATAACGAAGAGAACCGAAAGAAAGCCGAACATTCAACTTCGGAATGCATGTTTTGGCGATCTTTTTAAAGAACGTGTTTGTCAAGGAGAAGCTATTTTTGTCAGGTGAGTGGAGTTGTCTCGACGAAAATCTTTGATTTTCACTGCGCAGTAAATTGCCCTGCGCTCGAAAACTAGGCATTAAAGTTGCTTATCCTCAAAGAAACAACTTAAGATTAGTACTTTAAATTTCACAACAAAATAAAGTTAAAGGTAAGAAAATATGTTTTTGATTTGTTTTATCGAATTTTGTTGCGAATTACTTTGAAAACAATGCATTTTTACAACGTGTCACGAAACTGGCCCAGCTGTCACGAAACTGGGCACTTAAGTGGCCGTTGAAATATTCCTTTTATTTTATCAAATTAAAAGATTCGAAGAAAATATCTACATCATAATGTTACCTGATAAATTTGCCTTTAAGTGACAAAATTTTATAGAATTATCTTTTTCCGTAGGGAAGATATAGTATTCACAACCTGAAGTGTCACCAAACATACTGTATAGATAATTAAAATTATGGAGCTTTGCCATTCTTGTCCATCCATCTTTTGTTTTTACACTTGTATTTGGATTCTAGATTATCAGAATGAAAATACTGCTTTAAAAGCTTCCAAGGTTTGTTTGGACAGAAAGTATCCAGTCCCATGAACTTACAAGGTCTGAGAGGAAACATGTCCTTTTTGTCATAAGTCTTTAAGTCTTCCTCGGAGGGGTCCTCTAAGTAGTTGCCTTTGTCATAAAAGTGGTAGAAGTCAATGTGGAGGTATGTCTTCACTAGCCGACCCAGGGGTTCTTGGAAGGAGCAGCCATCAACCATATTTGGAGTTAACTGCATAAGAATTAAGTAAATGAAACAAAATAATTATGCATTTTCATAAATCCCTACACAAGGAACCCGGCTTAAATTCTATTGTTTGAATGATTTACAGTTTCTTTTAGAAAGATAACTTTGCTCTTTATGGGTCTCCTGTGGTTTGAGATCGGCTGGTGGGTTTACGGTTTATATAAGCTGTAACCAGATCTTATTCATAACCTTTGTGGTATTGCTCTTTATGGGTTGCCTGTGTGTTTGGCTGTAACACTTTCTAGTAAGCAGTCAAAAGAAGATAACCCTTTTGACTGTTTACTAGAAAATGCGTTACCAACGGTTATTGATTTGAATTTGATCGACTATCAATTTACAGTCCAGGTCTGATTACAGCTTATGTAACCGTAAACCGATCAGCAGATTTCAAACCACAGGAAGCCCATAAAGAGCAAATTTACTGTAAATCTTTCAAACAAATGGAAAGCCGGGTTCCCTGTGATCCCTAGTGACTTCCAGCTGCTATACCCCTGCTCAACTTTGTTGGAGGTGGATTTTTAGTATTGAGGACATGGATTTTTTTCATCATTCCATGGAGGGCTTTTGAAGGTCTTGAAAAAATGGGTAAGACAGGGGCAGATATTGGATATTTAAAAAGGGGTGACTGTTACAAGGTAACTCATGCCAATGCCACAGAAAACACATAAAAGGCAGGAAAATTGTGAAAAAATGGCTTCTCAAATTGACAGAAATTACTTTTGAGAGCTTCAATGGCCTTCAAGGAAATTGAGTGAAAGTTTATCCAGATAAATTATTTTCAGTTATAAACACCAATTTTAATTGTGTAAAAAAGAGGGGTGACTAGTCACCCCCTCACCACCCCTAGATCCGTCCCTGTCGAAATGATACGCCACCCCTAAATCCACTCCTGGATCCACCCCAGTAGAATTGATATCTGATATGCCAGTCACGTCACAAATCCAACAATTAAGCCAAGGATTGATTTTCTCAGAAGCTAATCACATATAATGTTACCATAGTAACACTGCATCAAAAAGACAAAAAGCCATTTTTTCCTTTAAAATCAAAACCTCTAAATAGTTTTCCACTGTGAATTTTTTCAGTCATAAAATTCCATTACCCATTGTAAGATCTTTGAAAGCCTATGGATAGGTTATGGAGCCACCCCTCATTAGCATAAATGCTGCCTTTGATAAAAATGTGAATGTGTTCCCTCACAGCTAATATGTCCAGGTGGGATTATCAAATCTGATATTTTTTTCAAGGATATTAGCTTTGGGAAAATGAACACATTTAGATCTCAATTAATTATTTCCAAAGCTCGAAAATATCTTAATATCCATGCATTTGATCAATGTTACATTATGGAACCTGCACAATATAAACCGTTATTATTATTATTATTATTATTATTATTATTATTATTATTATTACTATTACTATTATTATTTACGTGCTGCCTATGATCATTTATGCAAAGGGTCTATAGTCATCATAAAGGTTAGGAAAGATATCTGGGTTGGGTATACAGACATTACTGGGCTTAATGAAGGTGTTCTAACATTTTGTCCATGCAAAGACTAGCTAATATCTAATTACTGCGATTCTCAATATTCTGCGAACTCAGTAGTTGCGAGTTTCCTGTTGGAATTTGGTTTTTCACTGCCGCCAGTCAAAAATATAAAAGGTACCGACTGATTAGTTTTGATTGACGGCAGCCAAAAAAAAATTTCACAACAAGCTGTTGAAATGTCTGAGTTCGCAGAATATTGAGAATCGCAGTAATATCTAGTTTTATTATATATACATACATACCTTTCCTTTACAAGTATATCTTTTTCTTTTATTTGATGCTACCTTATGGTCAAATTCAGGTTGAACAACCAGTCTTATCTTTCCATCATTTGTATCAAAACCCCTGGCAGCTGCTATTTCCTTCATCTTGGGAAAATATTTCACATCCATAAGAAGATCAATATCCGAATCATAAGGAATGACATCCCCTGTTCTCAAGGCTCCCAGTAATGATCCATAAAATAGAATATATTCAATATTATGCTTCTTTGCCATCTTCACCCACTCTGCAAACAACTCAACTAAGATTGTTCTCCATGGGTTTGGTGAACAGCCAGATTCTCCATAAACCTCTGACCAGGAATACTGTAAAGTAACTGGTACTGGTAATGTTGTTGGTGTGGTTATTGGTGGTGAAGGTGACGTTGAGGAAGGGGTTGTTGTTTCCTTTAGATTATTTTTTGTTTTTGACCAATTAGTGGGTTTAGGAACTGAATCATTTCTTTCCTTTTTCTGTATCTTCCTTTTTGACTCTTTTGCTCCACTAAGATTTGTTGATTTTGGTGTTTCTGCAGTTCAATAGACAGAGACAGCTTTTAGTCAGTCAAATATTGATGAACCAATGGTGGTGTATATACAGTATAGCAGTTAGCACACTCGCCTCTCAACTGATCTGAGGTCAATAGTTTGATTCCTGTGCTCAGCATCACATCTGAGTATTTTGCTTAGAGGGTTTTATTTTCTTTAGGTTCACAAGATTTCCATGTGTGTGTGTGTGAAAAATTAAATTTAATACTTCAAGGGGTGGGTCAGGGGAAAATGTTTTAATGCAGACAAAAAGAATTCCCCCCCCCCCCCCCCCCCACATAAATAATGACCGGTCCCTTAGACAGACTTTTACGTACGTCCCACAGTACGTGGTTTTTAATCTGAACTTGCGCCGTGACTCAGTTAGAATGTTGGACTTAAGATAGCCCCTCGTAAAATTGGAATATGAAGCGTATGCTTTCGAGAACGACACTAAGAACGGCTGCAAAGGAGACTAATGCTTTCGGAGCTGGCGGAAATTACAAAATTTTCTCTTTTGTAGTTGTTGAACGCCAATGAATTTCTTTATATTACAGTGCGAATCGAAAAACCGTGGGCACCCAGAAATAATTTAGAAATCGTTTATTGTTCGTTGAACAATCTGAAACGACTCTCTAACTACAAGAAGTTTATCTGACTACAAATCAGTCGACATTCTTGTAGTTAGAGAGTTGTTTCAGACTGGTCAACGAACGATAAACGATTTCTGAAATATTTCTGGGTGCCCACGGTTTTTCGATTCGCACTGTTAAACAATTAGGACCCCGCGCCGCTTACGTATACACTGACGTAACTTTGTTAGCCAGGCGTTCTATTACTCCGAGAAACCACAGGACTTATTAATACTTTATGTTAGTAATAAGTTCAGAAAGGTTTACCTTTAATACTTAGCTCAATTTTGCTGATATTCTTTTGTCTCTCAGGGAATCCATCGCCAGAAGATTGTCCTCTTATCTCCGATCCTTGGTATCGATGATGTCCAGTTTCTACCAGGTCGGAGCTTCCAGGATCGTTTATCTCATCGTTATTTCCAACGTTTTTCCTTCCATTAAATCGTAAGATTGTGTTCAACTTTTTACTATAATGATTACTAGCATTGCCGAATAAACTACCCACTTGCCAAGTCAAGAACAGAAGACCAAGTCCTAAAGCCAAAAGGAAGATAGACCGAAAGTAGTTCTTTGTAAATCGATACATTGGCGAAGTTTACTCTTAATTGGTTATGGAGTTGACTTTTTTTTTACATTTATGTAAGCTCGTCTTCTATATAAAGTAAAACCAGTTACTGAACGCCATAGAATGTGTTATGGATCAAAATTAACCGTATCAATGGCATTCACACGTGAAAAGGAACTGTTTGTGATATTAATAAGTCGTATATGTTAATGTATAACTCATTAAGATTGACCGATCGAGTTACTAAAGGGGGAGGGGGGAAGCGGCGGTACAAGAGTTTTGGAATAAAATGAAAATGAAACCATTCCTGATTTATGTAGCAAACTTTAGCAAAAATACAAATAAAATAAATTTGTCCACCAAGACACAGTGGGCAAAAATTTGTTTTTAAAAATGACAGGAAAAAAGTGATTAATTTAATGAAAGGGGGGGGGGGGGGGGGTGTACTAAACTAATCCCATTCCAAGTCATGCGAAATCTCAGTCTGTTGCCTAACAACATATTTTCCCATACATTTCTTTGTAAAGGCAGCCAATTTCGGTCGCTCATATCTTTGGTGCTACTCAATAAAACCACTTCAAACTTTCCAATTTTACTAATTTTGGTATGTTCTTTTCAAATATCATATTTTCGTTTTTGTTGGATTAAAATTTAAAATGTCATACAAGACCTGATAAACTGTCATTGGTCAATGATTATTATTACCTCGGCAAGCCCTACAGCAATATTTCCAAAAAATGCAGCCTCCCCAGCTGATGTGAGAAAAAAATATTAGCCAATCAGAATCGAGAAAATTTGCAAAAGTGAGGTGTCATTCTTAGTAGCCCAGCAACTCAGGAAATGGTTATTTCTTTATTTTATTTTCCCACTCATATAATGAATATAATAGTTAATCTATACAAAATATCAAAAATCTATTCTGGAAATCTAGACTTATCTCAGATATGAAGTTTTATATGTCAATTTTCGCAGACATCATGACATCAAAATTTCTGGGCCGATCAAAGTCAGGGCAATATCAAGGCTAACTCAAAGAATGAATAGACCCCTTGCAGCGAGTCAGAATGCAGCTCAATTTGGAGGGAAAAACAAAAGAATTTCAAACTCCTTAGAATTGGAAACTATTGTTTTGTCCCCCAAATTGAGCTGCATTCCAATGTGCTGCAAGGAGCCTATTGGAATTTATCTTCAATGTTTTTCAGTGGGAGAAAAACTAGGCTCGATTAGCAGCTGTGGTGGTTTCGGTGTGCCCTTGATCCTCTACCCACTCACGGCTGGACGCATGCGATCGGGATTGTTATTCTAGCCAATCAAAAACTTGTCACTCAGAATTGAATGGCACGATTCTGATTGGTAAATATTCTGGTATAGAAAATGGCACATAAAAGTATTTATTTATCAGTTATTTATTTGCCAAATAACTAACTAAGAATTCACTCAGGCATGAAACAAGCAAAGAAGTATTTGCTTTTGGCCAACGTAATATCTACTATGTTGTACAAAATAGCTGCAATTAGACAATATATCTTCATCAATACATTTTAGATTTGCATAATTTTTCATTTTATTATGAATGACATCACGGACAAGAAGCTTCGGCCAAGCGCCCAGCTGTGAGTGGGGGAGGTTTGGTACAAATGACACCCTCACAGCTGAAACAGAGCCTAGAGAAAAACTTGAGAGGCCAAAGAAAAATAGAACATTTCACGAATGTCGTCACTCAACCTCAGACTTGATAGCGTGTAATTTATTCTTTAGAATTTGACTTGAGCCCGTGGAAGTTTTAAGTGTTTCAATAGATATTTTTGAAAGCACTCGTGCATCTCGAAAATGGTCTATTGTTTGATAATGTATACATTCCCTAAATTACCGTGAGCTGTAGTCAAATTCTAAAGAATATATTACACACTATTGAGGCTGAGGTTGAGCAAAGACAACCGTGAAATGGTCTATTCTTGAATCAAAGTGGGAAAGAACTTTATAGAGAAAAAAGCTGTCAACTAAAATGTGCAGTGGCATATGTTTTAGTAAAAGGTAAAAAGGGTAAAAGGTGGACTTTAGTAAACGTCAGCAACTTGTGACCATTACTTAAGTGTTACTGATAAACTTGAGGCCAACGGTGTGCTCATTTTACTCCCTCCCCATCCCCCACCTCCTCCATCAGTGCTCCGTTTTACTGGTATTCAAAGCTAATTAAAGCTACACGGAAAGAAGAAGTTGAAACAAGGATGGTAGATCACTGGGAATTGAACTCGGGACCTCTCGCACTGAAGGCTGCACACTAGCCAACTGTGCCATCCTTGCTGTCTTCTAAAAGTACTGGCAACATTTTCCAGAACATAATAAACTGATTCATTCACTGATTGATATTGAGTTATTAATAGAATTGATAATCAAATAAATTTTAATCTAATAACTTAATAATTATCTGTTACACGTTATATTACATAACTTGGATAGTATGATTGTGCTCTCAGCTGATTTATTAGTTAATAAAGCAAAGTTTTTGATGCCATTGGTGCATGTATCCAACTTTGCAAAGAAGTGTAAGAAAACAGCATTGAAAACTACAATAGATTTTTTATTTCTATATAACAAAAAAAATAAAACAGCTTTTTTCTGTGCTCTGTTCAGTAATACAGCACATTGGAAGTGAGAAGCACGTAAGCACTCAGTTGCAGCCTATGGTGCGTGCATCTCTTCACACTTCTTTCATGCTCACGTCACATTATAGAAAAAGCTGTTTTATTTGTTAAAGAACCCCTTTTTAGCAGCCACCAAAGGGGATTGTCAAGTGACCACTAAATACAGGTTGGCAGCTAGATAGATGGCCACTTACAATCTTCCCAATCACATGCGTGCAATTGTACTATTTGCTTTTGTGAAAAAAGTTGGTTTTAGGTGGACATCAATCACAACGTTTCCACAACATTCCACATGGCATGTGCCGTGATAACTTTGTGTTTTCCGACAATGTCATGGAAACACTTTGGTTGACATCCAGCAAACCTTATCTTGTCTCAACGGCAATAATCATGTGTGTGATCTGGAAGTGCTGTAACAGAGGTTCTACAGCTATATTAATAACTTTCAAAATTGTTATTCATTTTTTCTTTGGTACCTTGCATTTCTCTATTTTATCATCTCCTAGCCTCAGTTTTCTAAGAACAACTGGGATCATTGTAACACATTCAGGGGTTTCTGGAGCCAATACTTTAATCTCTCTCACATATTTTGGAGTCAATGAATTCCCTCTCCCAAAAAGGAAATGTTCATGCTTGTCCAGTTGTTTTGCTTTTAACCTCGTAGAGCGTCTTAACATAGTTCTTGTACTAGTTTTTTTGCGAGCACTTCGTACTTTGTTTTCAAAATCCAGAGGTGCAATTGTCATTTTTGTTTTTTGTTGAACTTCTCTTTCTTTTTCGTTTTCGGATTTTTTGTTTCTTCTTCGTCGTCTTCTTGTTTCTTCGAATACTGGGGAATTTTCATTTACAATAAATTGAGGAGATACCTTAAGGAGAAAAACAGTAATAGAATCATATCAAATTAAGCTTATATGCTTAAGCTTAAGTATATTTTAATTTGTTGTTATCCCCACAAATTATATCAAACTAATGTCAAAACTTTACCCATTTAGCTGACAAATTGTCGACAGCAATGGATGGTGCCATATACGGATTCCTAGCAGCTTGCACAGGTGTACAATAATGTTTTGAACCTTGAATTGGACTTTCTACGAACATTAAAGGAGGTTTAAACCTCTCCATTGACTCGCTTGGTTTTCGTTTCTTTTTTCTTCTGGAAGCCATTTTGAAAATCCCTCCCCGACCCTTAACCACAGGTAACCCGCACGAATACATTTTTTTTTTTCGAAACAAAAAATGAAATATTATAATTAATGACTCCAGCTTTTAAAATACATCTTATGATGTTTTTATTATTGGATCAAATATTAGAAAAAATATTATTGCTGGTTTGATAGGGTTTGATTCCAAATATAAAAATATTTTTAGCTTCCGGTTTTAGTACGCATGAGTAAAGCTAAAGGGACCGCTGGAACAAACAAACTTCACTTCCGGTTTCCTTGAAGTCGAAGGGAAATAATATTTGGTTGTGAAGATGTCTTTATTCCACTACGTCACTTACAAATTGGTAGTAATCAGGGATAAAAGGCTCGGTGCAGTATATTATGCTATTGCAGCGTTAATTCTGTTGTATACTTTGATAGAAATCTTCGTTATGAAAGGGTACTTGGAGGTAAGAAATTACAATTCTTTTTTTTCTCTTCTCTTTTAGTTTGAATGGATTTAAATAATACATGTGTAAAAAATAGTACATTGATAAAGGAAAGTAAAAATTTTACTTATCTAAAAGTCTAGGGACAGTGGAGCCGGGGAGTTAAAGAGCTCTCACTTTTTCCCTTTTGCATACTTTTTTATTCTTGGGACTTGGGATGCTACCATATATACCGTACGTGACTCAACATCCCTCATGAGTAATTATGAATAACAATGAAACAGCCGCCATCTTGGTTGATATAACAATAGAATTTTAATGAGTCAACCATTTATTAGTCAACCAACATGGTGACTGGTGATGCAACATGCACCCAAGAATATTTTCTAATCTTAGCCCCCAATTTTTCCCTTTAATTTGCATACTACCCCTACCCCCACACACTTTAAAATGTGCAAATTTGGACTAATTTACCACAGGAATCCCAACAGGCAATTGTGACAGGGGAAGGGGCTGCCTACATGGGGCCGAGGTCTTTATATTGCTGCAGGAAGTTTGTGTGATCCTACTGAATAATGAATCTAAAGAAGATAAAATATGTTATATCATATCCAGTGGTAAATCCAGGATGGTTACGAGGGATTCCTTGACTTCCCAGGTTAGCCTCTCCCTCAAAACTATGCCCCTGGGTCTTCCCTTGCATTGTAACTATCCAATCACTACCCAATATAGAGGCCAGTTCCCTACATCTGTTAAAATTTATATTTAAATTTATATTTATATTTTTCATTTTGTAAATTAGGTATGAAAAACCCATCTATAGGGAACCTAATAAAGTTATTGTATTGTTTCATTTCTTTCTTTTATGCACTGCTATGCAGTTTGATGAAACACCAAAGGGTACAATGAGAATACTGGTATCTGATCACCGGGATGACCCAGGCCATTCATATTTTTTTGCAGGAAAGGGGGGTTGGGCTAAGGGGGGGGGGGGGGGGGGGTGGTAGCAGTGGCACCATGAGTATCTGTAAATTATTTAAATGGCTGCCTCTGACTGGCTAATATATGATTTTGGAATATCAGAGACCAGGGACAGCCAGCTGATCTGAACTAGTGATGTAGAAATGACATCCCTGCAAAACTGAGGTGTCATATTTAATTTAGATGTGCAGCTTTCTGGCATGAGTGAAAAATAAAAACATTGCAATAAAAGTATAAAAATTGTTAAATATTGTGTCACTGTTATCAAGCACTTATTAGCAACGTTATTCTTTTTTTTAGACAAGGAGTCTAATAAGAGAAGAAAATTCTGTGGTTCTTGTGAGGTAGTAGATGCCCAAGAGCTTTCATGGCCTGTAGAATCTCATATGCTGAGTTTAATGACCTTTTGTAAGGATCGCTGGCAAGTGAAGCACAAAAACAGCTCTTTACAACAACAAAACTATGTAAATGTTAGGTAAATTGAACTAGAATTTCTTTACAATTACTATTCCTTTGAGACCTGGCTTTGGTTCATTGTTACTTTGATTTGACTCATAATAAGAAATCCACATGGGGTGACCTTCTTCTTCTTAGAATTGTGCTGTCCTTCACATTTTTCATGCAGGGGCACAGCAAGGACCCAGGAATTGGGAGGGGGGAGGGGGGAGGGGGAGGGGGGAGGGGGGCACCCAGAATAAATTATAGTGAAAAACAAACAAACAAATATACAATGAAATAATTACCAATTGAAAAATGTATGCACAGGGTGGGGTAGGGAAGGGGCAGGGAAAAGGGATCTAATGGTGTAGGAAAGATCATTGCTGCTAGCAGGGTATGAAACCCTTGCAGCACATTGGGATGCAGCTCAATTTGGAGGACAAAACAATTGGTTCCAATTCTCAGGAAATTGACATTTTTCTGTTTTGTCCTTCAAATTGAGCTGCTTTGATGTCACTTGCAAGGGGTCTATGCTAGGGACTGCTTAGCGTAAGTCATCTAGGGTTTGAGTATACAGGGGCTAAAGCAATCTGTTGAATCTATTTAATTATTTGCTGTTTGTTTTTCATTTTAGAGAAAGAAAATACTACACTTTAGATCCAGAAGACATCAGGATCAAAATAGAACATTCAATTATAGCAACACGTTTTAGCAGAAAGTCAGATGATGAGATTGCTGCATCACAGAGGACATTAACAGGATTCTTATATGACAATCAAGGCAATGTTATTAAAAGGTATAAAACACAGTTGTCATCTTTTAACTGCATGGGTTTGAGCAGCCCTGAGGGAAGGTCTGAGTGGAGGGGGGTCTAATGATGGGGGCTGACTGGGGAAGAATGAAACGATGTAACCACATCATTTTGTTATACGACAGTTTCACCATGCACTCCTTACAAAAGATGCAAAGACTGGCTGGCTATAGACCCCTCGTCCTAATTCCCAATCTTAAGGATTGAACTCTTTTCTGATGTTTATTTATTTATTGAATGTTTTGACTCCCAGGTAGGGATTTAGTGTTTATACGAGGGTTCATGGATTTGACCAAGGGGTCTTTCATACACTCTATCCATTCAATAGTGTGACTGACATAACTTCCTTTGTGTCCGTTCAGAATGTCCAGTAATAATGGTGTCAAGAAGCATCAACGAGGCCAAGCTGATAAACTCACTGTACAAGAGCTGCTTGATGCTGCAGGGGTCATCAGTCTGGATGACATGTCTGATGCTATTAATGCTAAGGGCAAGTCCTACAGAAGACATGGCATCGTTTTACACGTTGTTATTGGCTATCACAATGCTGAGAAAACATGGCTAGGGACTGGGTGAGTATCTCGAATTCTCGTGCAGTGTAGTCCTAGGAAATACAACCATCCAGGGGCAGATCAAGGGGAGGGATGCAGGGAGTGCACACCCCCCTCGGAGCAACTTTGTCCCCCTATTTTGAAGATAGGTACCCAATACGAAATAATGTTTTCTCTCTTTGATTCTAAGGGTTGCACCCCCCTGGGCTGAATTCGTGCCCTGCACCCCTAGCCTCCCTGAACTAAATCCTGGATCAGCCCCTGCCATCCTTGGCAAAGCTGTGATTGTTTGCCTCTTGAGCATGTGTTTTTTTTTTGGATAGTGTAATGTTTTCTTGCATAAAAATATCACCTTTATCGAATCCTGAACCAACTTCTGGGCTGATCAAAACCAGGGCACTATAGCTACTAAAATAACTAAAGCAATAGATTTTCCATTACAAGTAATTCAGTAAAAAACGTGAAAGGAAAGTCATATGTGTGTCATGGGTTATAATTTTGGTTTTATTTTTAGGCCTATTGAGTATTCGTATCATGTACGTCGTATCCCTTACGCTGATTATCGCATCAACCAGATCATTCCTGTCATCAGTAAAGATGCTTTCGGTACGATACCAAACAGAGAAGATGACAGCCTGCAAGATACGCTGGAGACTCGGCTGTTTCGCAAACGATACGGGATTAAAATCGAGTTTTATCAAAGTGGAAGATTAGGTACTGAATTCTTTGATATTATTTCTTTATAATCTTATGCAGTTGTTTGTTTAATTTCTTGCCGTTTATTTGCCGTGTCTGTTTGATTTGTTCCAATTTATTTGTTTTTAATCGTTTGCTTTTTTGAAGTCATGTGTTTGTTCTCATTTTTTGTGTGATTTATTTGTCAGTTGTTGGATCGTTTGTTTGTTAGTTTATTTGTTTTTAATCGTTTGTTTGTTCGTTAACTCATTTATTCATTATCAGTGGAAAGCAAATAAAAAGTGGTGTAGCCAAGGACCGCGCTGAGACGAGGGGGGAGGGGGGGGGGGTGGCCAAAAATTATGCACTCGCACCTAGAGCTCAACTCATGTGAATAGAGTTTATTAACTCTCAAAGTCGGGGTTTTTCATGGGTTCTCCAGTTTTTCTCGCTCCACAAAACCGCACAACACGGCCAGATTTGTGAGTCAGCCAGGGGTTGTTACAGGGTATGGATAAAAGTTATGGTGTTAGCGATTTAAATGTGCTTTGAAGAGCTGCAAGAACACTTTAAAATCTCAGGCATACGACTCAAGGAGAGCAGGCTGGGGGACTGGCTAGGGGACTGGCTAGGGAGGACTAAAACATACGGCTGTCATCACGCCTTTTTTGTAGCAGTTCAGTTCCAGTTGTAGCAAAGCTAGTTCGGGTAAAGAGGGCGCCATAAATTTGCTTCCTGGAAACCAGAGATAAGCGTCGATGGGATGCCAAATTACCGATAATCAATTAATAATCATGGCGTTCTTGTTATCATGATTTTATACCAAGAATTGCCTGCTGTGATACTTTTTCCCGCAGGTCGCTTCTCATTTCCTTCGTTCCTTCTTAAACTTGTTGCTGGTGTTGGTCTGTTAACCTTGACTGCTACTATAGTAGACCTTGCTGCTCTGTACTTCCTACCAGACAGGTTCAAGTATCGACAGTACGTTTACGAAGAGTCGCCGCTCATCCGTAAAAAGATGAAAGAACACAAAGGAAAAACAGAATAGCTTGAAATGCAAGAATTTAACGTTTCATGCGATTGACCAATCCTTTTAATCATGATTCTAGATTGGATTTAAGTAACGGTAATTTTTTGAAACAGCCTTTTAACTTTTTAGAAATATTTTGCAAAAATTATATTGAAAAAAGAGCAGAAAAAACGACAAATTTTAATATATAAGGACGGAGATGGGCGGGACTAGGGAGTCAAGGGCTACATTTTTAACTGATATTTATTAGATATCTCATATTTCTCAAATCTTCCACCTTTTTGAAAACCTGCACTTTCGCATGTGATACGCGGTCCATATTAAAATAGAAATTAATTAATAAGAATGATAAAAAAATTCTGAGAAATATATAGAGCTAAATAATAAGATAATAACAATAATAAATTATAAGAATTATTTTTGGAGTTGAATTATGTGCAAGAATTACGACATATGAATCCTTTCTGATATTTATACATGTATTTGATATATTTTTGAAATAAATTTGAGACAGTATCTGTATTCTTCTCTTTTGTGTGTCACGTGTTTATTTCAGTCACCGGTTCGTTGAATAAAAAAAATTCTCCACTCCTAGAATAAGACTCACTAGAAAGGCTAGCAAATGAGATTAAAAAAGGAAAGAAAGAAAGAGAGAACGGTAATAGAGGGGAGAGGGTCCTGAAAAGGGGGTCCTAATCCCATTTCCCAGCCCAAAATTTTGCAAAATCCCAGTCCCAGTCATGCTAATTCTCAGTCCGAGTTTTAGAGTTAGAGATTTTGCAAAATTCCAATTCCAATAATGGCTAAGTCCCAGTCCCAGTGCATGAAATCCTATTTTCGCAGCCCCCAAAAAGGCGAATCCCAGTTCCCATTCTACCGGTACCTGGCCCTTTAGGAACTATTAAAAAGGAAAATCTTACGAATCGCTTGCGAATGCAAATTATTTCTCCCATGATGCACCGCGAAGGACTTTGAAAAAGAGCGCGTCTGAACAAAATGGCGGAGGAGGGTAAGTAGCGATAAGACAGGTTTTTCCCTTTGTTTTTTTCTTGTATAATGACAAATACCATTTATTTCGCTACTGTAATATCTAAAAAACTTACTACAGAACGATTTTGTAGTGTAGAATGTTCGCGAAAGGAGCTTTTTAAGTTATAATATTCCAAACTTCCTTCATCTGTCTCGTATTTTTTCCTCGACAACTTTAGGTATTTGAGCTCAAAAATTTCGCCATATTAACTCTTCTAAGTTCTGTTCTCAGGAAATATAGGGAGATAATGCCAGTTAAACTCACAAGTTAACTTTTTGACTCGGTTTTATGAATTTTGACTAAAGTTTTCTTCCCAAAGAGATAAATAAACCAGAAGACTAGGTTTGTAACTAATGCTCATATTCAATGTTTCGCTTCTTCTCACTTCTTCGTAACTTTGAATGCAATTGTGAGAGGAATATTCCCCAAATTAAGTCTTATTATCCTTATTTAAAAACGCTATATTGTTAATTTACGGAAGGAAATAATAAATTTTAAGTTTTCCTTGGCTAAGACGCTTTAAAATCGCATGTAGTAGGTACAGTATTTTTGCACTTCCCCCCGAAATAACCTGAAATAATGTTTGATATTTTTTTGCACATTTGGTTTTGTCTTATTTAAGACTTATTTGTGTACATTTCTATTTTTATTTGTTGCTAATTGTTTCATTTTGATCTTTCTAGAGATGACCTTTAATTGTAGACTTTATAAAAAATGTTTTACTTGTTTCCTAACTAAATTGGGTATCAGTTTCTGTGTTGTTTAATAATTAGTTTGGTGTGTCTGTGAAAGATATAAGGAAATTAGAGTGGGCTTTGATTTACTAGTTATAGAGTAGGAAACTTGTGTGCACATGGTTCCGAATGGCACAACATGGGGTTACAGAACCGGGATAGCTTCCCATTTTTCATGTTATTCATCCATTCACCATGTGTAACTCTGCATTCTGCAGAATGCTTAAACATGGCATGGTCATGCAAAACATATATGACGTACTGTACCATAAAGAAATCTGCTCTGCTATTTATTTTTCCCATTCCTACAAAATTGACATCCTGTATCAGGGCTTGAAATAACAACCAGTTATGATCAATGGATAATGTTTGCCGTAAATTGGATTTTTTCCTGTCAAATCTTTGTCTTGCTGGTCATTTTGACCAGTAACATTGCTCAAGCCAGAAATTGGTATGACTAATTTAGCTGTTTTTTACACTGTGTGACCGACTATTATTTCAAGCCCTTCAACATATATGCGAAGGGTATGTTAGAGTGTCAGGGAACTCCAGAAACTCTTCCCTTGAGTATGATATGCTTGCAAAACTGATGATAATTAAAAATGATAAACCCATGACTGTAAACTTTAAAATAGCTTATTATTTCTCAAAATTTAAATGTGTCAACATTACATCTAATGGTATTTGTTACTGCTTTTTCTAGTTATACATGTAGGTCTTTCTTTTGGGGCTTGTTAAATTGCTGTTATTATGGGTTATCATGCCTCAATAATTACTCTATGCTATATTCTAATTTCAATTCACTTTTTATTCACAGAGAGTTCAGCTGAAGCCCTTGTTAGTTTAAAGGGTAAGTGAAAAGAAAAGAATGATGTTAATTTTGTTGCAACTCATAATTACTGTGCTACGCACCATGTTGTAAACACTTCCAAAAATTTTTAATTTCTTTACAGCTAACCAATTAGGTATTGGCCCTTCACTTTGATGTTTTGATAGGCATAATTTGAACATCGATGTAACAATGTTGTGCAAATTAAAATGTTCAAAATCAGCCTATCGAAACATCTAAGTCAAGTGCCAATACTTAATTGATTAGTGCTATAGTCTACAGGTTGTACATGCTATACCGTAAACACTTCCACATGAAACAAACAAAGTCAGGGCTCGAAATAGAAAAAAATGTCAGACAGTTTTCTATTTCTGGCAGCACAAATAATTTCAGTGAAGCAAATCTCCCCTGTCATTTTATTTTCCATTTGGCAGTTCAAAATTGTTTTAGCCTGACAGTAGTAAAATTGGACCTGTCTTTTCACCACGTGCAGGCTACAGTGTTTTGAGCCCTAAAAGTCAAGTGCTGATACCTAATTGGTTAGTGGTAAAGAGCAGAATTCAAAATTGTCAAAAAGATGTCAAAAACTTGTGGAAGTGTTTACGGTATGGCATGTAGCACAGTAATACATTAAAGATATAGGGCTGTTAAGTAGTCTGTTGTCTGTATGTCTAGTAGGTGAACAATAGAAAACTTGAAACTAGGGCATTAAACAGATTCGAATCAGCCTACATCACATGATGTGATTAATTAATTATTTTTCAGGTATTGGCTCTCAGTCCTCGCCATTCAATTCCCCAGCAAAACATGGTGCCATGGTAAGAAAACCCTTTTATTTCACAATGGCTTTACAATTTTATCAGACAAACCTTATTGTACTGTTTACCATTTTTGTGGAAGGGGAAAAAACTGGATACAGAAAGGCCCTTGTAAGCACAGTAGAGAACCAACCAACAACTCTACTCACATAATGTTATCCTGGATTTGAAATCTTTTCATACAGAGATGGCACACAACACCAGTACTCTCTTCTTCCACAAAGTATCTCAATTTAATAGCAATAACAGGCTTGGAGCTTAGTCGCCTAGTAGGGTCACCCAAACCAGACAGGTAGAAGGGTAGAAGCTGGAGGGAGCACAATCCACCCATCCTCCAGGTTAGGGGGTTGGGCACAGGGCTAACAAACCTGTCTCATAAAACAATCGTGTTGCATAAACAGCAGCAAAGGAAAATACTATCCTCCTTTGTTGCTGCCCTCATGCCAGTAGGCATTATGGGCAGTAAGTGAGTAAGTACCAGGCTTGAACTCTCTGATTGGCTCAGTTTATAGTGCTAATTTCTTATTGCAGCACTAGCTGTGCCATCTATTTTGAGTTTTATATACAAAATCTTGCTCTCAGTTGTTAGTTAACTTTTCAGTTTTTTCATTGATTCAATTACATGAATGACCTTTAATGCTTTATTACAACAGACAAGAGCCAAGAAAAGACGTCAATTAGAAGACAGCCTTGAAGACGACTACCATGAGGAGTTATTCCATGACGATGTATGTAATAATAACACTTAAACTGCCTATAATCCTTCCATGGTTTTTCGTTTTTCCCATAGAAGATGCAAAAATAGCTCATTTATAAGCTCTTTTACATTTTCCTATTTTGTTGATTCGTTTCTGAGATATTGCTCTTCAAACATTGCTATTTGTTGGGAAAAGCCGCAAATAAAAAGGGGCTACAATGAGCCACCTGTGACGTAGCTTATAAGGAGTGATCGCCAATCAAAATTGGAATGTGATGAACTGAAATTCTTTTTTTCTAAAGTATATTTAATTGATTTTAACACCTGCACACAACACGTCTATCTCACATTGTTTTGACAATATTACACAACAGAATGAGAAACTTGTGATCTATAAGTGACCTCATGCCAGGTAGGAACTACACCCTTTGCAATTTAAGGAAATTTCTGTTGTGGAAAATTTAAGAGAGAGCTTTTGGGATGTTTGAAGAGTTATATCTTGGAAACAAATGGACCAAATTGGAAACTGTAAAAAAGCTTATCAGTTATTTTTGCATTTTCTACTGTCTAACTGTGGAAGGGTTATAGGCACTCTAATGATACTGTCTAATAATAATATGATATTAAAATCTTGTTGATATTTTTCTTATTATCGTTTCCTTTCTGTTTCAGGAATTCTCCACCCTTTCTACCACTAGATCAAGGTACAGTTAACTGTAATATATGTACACCTATCAAGTACATAATATTATGCAATATCTAATTTTCTGATCTTGAAGTTTTTATTGACCATTATTTTTTTATTTTACCTTTTACCAGATTTGCAAGGTCTCCTACTCAGGTAAGCAGCATTATTACAAAGTGTAGACTTTGTACATTGTCAAGGTTTTTCCAATCAGTTACATTTTTTCTGGGTGACCTGTGGCAAACAAAGCTTTAAAGATGATCCAAGGTTGAGGAAAAATTTGGGTCGAGTTGCATTGCAGTGCATTATGAAACTGTTTTAGGAGACATATTTTCCAAAATGCCGTCTATCTCATCCTCTAAAACAGTCCCAAAATTCTTCGTACTGCCAACTTGACCCAGGATTTTGCATGACCTCGGAATAGCTAATACGATATGCAAGCATGTTATTATTTTAATATATGTAATGGGGTCTGGATATTTTTTGTTTCAGCTTGGAACAAATGGCGCTGAAAACAAAAAAGATGCCAAGGTTTGTTTTATATTCCTGTTTATTATATAGCTTAGACTGTGACTGGGAGAGAATTGTGGTTTATAAGTGAACAAAGCACTGCACTTGACACCATCTGCGAGCGAGCAGCTAACTTTGCAAGAAGTGTAACAGTAACCAAAACTAAAGCAAAATTAATTTATTCTTTCTATATAATAAAACAAACAAAGTTGCTTTTTTCCTTCTGCTTTCAGTAATAAAGCACTAATTAGGAAGTGCCGAATATACTCAAGAAGTGTGAGAAGCATTCACCCACAACTTGTGCTTCTCTTCACACTTCTTTGGTGCTTACGTCACTTCCTGCATGTTTTATTACTGTCGAAATGGAACATGAAAAAATCAGTTTTATTTGAGTTTTAAATTAAATTAATCACAATTAACAAACTTAACTGGTGCTTGAGTTAGTTCAAGGCTTTATTTTTTGTCAAGTGCTAGATATTATTCATTCACCTCCAATCTGTTTTTTGTTCACCACATTCCATACATCAGTTCACCGGTCAAACACAAAGCATTTGGTCGAGGTTTCAAGGTTCAAATTTGAATAATCCTTTGAATGACCTTGCAGCCTCGCTTGGCTTGAATGCTTAGCGTTTGACCAGTAAGCTAATGTATCATACATATGAAAAGTGATGAATTTTGTTTGTATTTTGATTGGGCTGTTACCTTATTTAAGTAAAATCTTTAATTATTAATTATTGTTTTAATTTCATCTGTGCTACATTCATTTGTATTTTTCTCACAGTTTGCATTTTCCAAGCTTCAAAACCTCCTTAAGCTACCAAAAGCTGCTAAATGGTGTTACTTTGAATGGTTTTATTCAAGTATTGACAGGTATTATTAATACTATTAATACTATTTATGTGTTTTTGTGGCTTGGTAATGGTATAAGAACCAGCTGAGTTGACCTTGAGAACAAACTCAAGGTCAACCAATCAATTGAGAATTCAACATTGTATTTTGATTAGCATTTCCCATTATTCTGCCAAGATAATTTAGGAAATACGAATTCTTCCTTCTTTAAATTAATCGTAAACGCCAGTCGAACTCGTGGCGGAATTTCATTTCAATCAACAAGAAAAGTCTACGTTGTATACTCGGAAAATGCTCGAAAAATGCTAACCAAAAGTAGTGACCCATAATTCCTTTCGGGGAAGGAGATCAACTTAGCTGGAAGTAGTTCTGTGTTTCTTCAAGCAAATTTTCCTTGGAAAAAAATTCCAAGCTCCTGGCATTATACTGGTATTATACTGTTCCTTTAAAACTAAACTTCCAATAACCCATCTGTGAGTGGATTTAGGTGAATTTCATTTTTAATTTGTGGCATTAACTTGTAATGTTGTATGTACACAAGTGAAATATGTTATGTTTTTGTCCAGGGTTCTTTTTGAAGGTGACAATGACTTCTGTGTTTGTCTAAGAGAGTCTTTTCCAAATCTCAAGGTAAGATTTAGAGTTTAGAGATATAGAGGATATTACATGGGCGTGCGGAGATACAAATTTTATCTTCGAGTGTTGAAAAGATCTCTCACAAGTGAGCGCAGCGAACGAGTTAGAGATTTTCAACACGAGAAGATAAAATTCGTATCTCCAAGCACCCATGTAATATTCTGTTTATTATATAATTATCAATGAAAAAAAAGGAAGCTTTTTTCTGCTATAGAAATATGTAACCATAGTGATGATATTTTCACATGTGAAGATAACATGTTATCTTCACATGTGAAAATATCAATTTTTTGAAATAGAGAAATATAGGTATTTCATTGATAATCATATAGTAAAATGTCATATTTTTACGTCAGTAATTGGTTGGGCTACCTGTGTCAAACCACAAACAGGAAGCCCAAGTCAGCATTATGTGTGATGTTTGTTTTGTTTATTGTGTTCCTTCATGTTTATAGGTTAAGAATATGACAAGAATAGAATGGAGAGAAATAAGGAGACTAATGGGGAAGCCAAGAAGGTAGACTTAGACTTTTATTTATTCACACACATTTTTAAATATTACATAAAGTTACAACATGATAGAAAAAAATATATATATATATATTACACCTGAATTTACAAGTTCAATATATGTTACAAGACGATGATGTAAGGTTGTGTGTGTGGTTGTCGAAGAGTTAAAACTTTCGAGTCGACAACCACCCAGGAAGTCATTAATAAATAAGTTTATTTTGGACCAAGACTTGGTCAGTCAAGAAATTTTAGTTTACAATATATTTGTTTTATTTACATCTTGGTCCACCTCGTGATCTTAGGTATTGATTGATGACTGACTTATCATGACAAAGAAAATAGTAGCGGACTTGACTTACTATAAGCCAGTTTAAAGTTTAAGAATCCTTTTCAGTGCGCATGAGATTTTATCCCGAATTCTCACCTTTTGTTTAATCAAAAACAAAAGAAGGTTTAAACAAAAGAAGGTGAGAAATTCAGGACAAAATCACATGCGCACTGAAAACGATTCTTAAACTTTGAACTGGCTTATAAGTCAAGGATGACTTGTAATTTACATATTTATTTACACTCAACATGTTACATTTTTACTGACATAAACTTACTGTATTTTCCTGTAGATGTTCCCCAGCATTCTTCCAAGAAGAGATACAATCTCTTCAAGAAAAGCGCAGAAAGATTAGATTACTACAGCAGAAAAAGGTATACATTTATTTATAATTAATAAATGTATGGATATGGGGATTCTGAATGGTTTTAACAATTACTCGTTACAAATTCATACCTGTAGTATTAAAACTAAAGCATTGTTCTCTTAAATGTAGGTTACAGAGCTCAGTAAGTTCAAGGATCTTCCAGAAGAAGTACCACTTCCGCTCGTCATTGGAACCAAAGTCACAGGTAATGTTAAACCTTCTTACTGATTTGTTGACTTCTCCCACCAACCCACATGTCCCACAAGCTCAAAAATTTAGCTTAAATAATTCAGATTTTCAAATTCTTTTCAATGAAAATTGTTTGTAATTTGTTTGAATTAATTTTTCCATCCTAGTATTCTTGAAAACAGGAAAAAAATAGTTATTTGTGGGGCAAGGTTTTAATTTCGCTGGGAAAACTGTACCTACAGTGGTTGATTGGCTATTGTCTGATTCAAGTCAGAACCAGGAATCCTTTTGCTAGAAATAAATGAAAAAGGCAACCTGTGGACCTGTGGTTTATTTGTTCACCACTTGAAATCTCAAGTTCTTTCAGTTATTATTTCGTTATTGCAAGATGATCACTTTATTTTCTATATTCAATTCATTAATTCATATAATTATTTTCTCCCAGCCCGGCTGAGATCTCCACAAGATGGCTTATTTACTGGACAAATAGATGCAGTTGACACTCAAAACTGTTCATACCGTGTAACATTTGACAGACCAGGTAAAGGAGTACTGTTGTGACATGTTTGTTTAATCATTCTCTTCTCTTTAGTTTTACTATAAAGCTGCCTTCCCAAAGGTTAGGTTACGTAAGGTTTTTATCAAAAAGCAGAAAAAATAAAAATCTAATTATAGTAAGTACTGTACGTCAAGTTTAAAGGTCGGATGTGAATGGGGTATCTTTTGAAGTAGTGTATTGATGTTTTGCCATGTCGTTATCAATGAATGATGTCGAATGGCAAATAATGGGTCTGGACTATCTTATTCTGGCATAACATTTTGAGATTAGACAAATGATTGACGTTTATGGTACCCAGTAAAAATTATATAAATATTATTGACTGTATATTAAATAGTATGTGGAAAACTGCTGTTAAATCAACCAAAATTGTCTAAACACAATAATGATATTTACGGTTACAATTGTTGTATCCTTTTCAGGACTGGGAACACATTCTGTACCAGACACCGAAGTACTAGTAAGCATAACAGTACATCACTGTTTATATAGTTTTTTATTACATATATAATATTATTGATATTCTTGTTAAAATTGCTTTCAGTGTCAAAATTAATAATGTGCAAACGTTGATTTTGACCACCACCCTCTTTACAACATATGGAATAATGTACTAACTGGTCTTGCTTGTTTATCATTAATTTTAGAGTGAAGAGATATTAGAAACAATGCCGCTGTCATCATTCTTACTTAAGGAAAGACCAAGGACAGCAGTCTTCCCTCCTACATACACGCCACCCAGGTACATTGTTTGAGATTGTTCAAATATTGTCATTAGTTAATCTCATATAGCCCATATAATGAGGGCCTACATTACTACAGACAAAGCTAGTGCATGGCCAACCATGGATGTGTACAGCTATTTCAAAATAGGTTGGTGAAGGTTTGGTTGCTTGTTGCATGTTGCATACCAAGCCTGAAATGCAGTATGGGTGATGTGAATTCTAACAGCGAAAGGTCACAACGATGTGGGATTTTCTGTGCTGACATTATTTACAGACTGTACATGTACATTTGAATATAATAGGTTTCAAGCTTGATACGCAACATGCATCATGCAACATGCAACATGCAACAAAACCTTCACCAACCTTAGTTTATTGAAATTATTATACTAGCTGTATTTGGAGCAGGCATAGCTCAGTTGGTTAATGAGCGGCCTTCTGAGCAAGGGGTTCGATCCTCAGGATCTCCATGTCTGTTTCAACTTCTCACTGTTCCATGTAGCTTTAGCTTTAAATACCTGTTATAAGGAGCACTGATAGTTAAGGGGGTAAAGGGCATGCCTGACCTTCAAATGCTTTAACATGAGCCCTGACTCGGGAGAATTGAGTAACCCATGCTTCGAAGTAAGATAAATTACCTTTTTTATATATATATATTTGTGCTAATCCACACACTATTTTTCATTTGTCTGTGGAAATTCCTGTTTTTGCTATTTAAACAACTGTTTCTTATCTCCTTCTTCAGTGGTCTCAGTCTACAAGGCAGTCCCAGTATGGTAAGGACTACTTGTGCCATTGATCATCCATTTGTTTAATACTCACAAATACTTGTTAAACTTTGTTTCTGATATAAGAAATCTTTTTCTACAGATAAATGATCCACTTTTAGGGGCCTCTCCTGCAAGGTAATTCAGTAATTCATATATTGTGTTTAAGAAAGCTAAAACGAGAAGGTTAAAAATTGTTTACTTTTAGATATTTCAGCTATTCTCCAGTAGCCATATTAACAGCGAATGATGGCTACTCTCTGATGGCTACTAGAGAGTAGCCAAAATATTCAAAGTAAACAATGTTTAACTTTCTTGTTTTAGCTTTCTTATTCCAAATTTATGCCCAAAAAACACTTTTAAATATATCATGTTAAAATGATTATAATTGTGCTGAGTGGAAGGAGTTTTCTGGTTAATAGTTATTTTCCTCTAAAATTGTTGTTTTAACTTGTCTGATCATTTCTGAAGTTCAAAAGGATGTGGAATTCATGGTTCCAACTCCCCTTAGTTACAGTTGCTATGTCCCACAAGCTCAACAAATTAGCTAGAATATCTTAGAATTACAATTGACTAGTGGTCAGGAGTCTTTCAACTGTCATCCTCCCTAAGTTCATCACTAGGTTATATTGTTTTGTTTATGATAACACTTGGATGATCTTTTAGGTTGAAACTGCAAGAAGCTTTGAACCAGCAAGGACAAGGTAAATAACAAATTATTAAAGTTTTTAAGTATTACAAAATGAATAGTTTGACTCTTTTGCTAACACGTTTATCCATTTGTCTTCACAGGAGGAACACTTGGTGGCTTCCCAATTCGATTCTTAATTCTTGTGGTAAGATACTAAGATACATTGTTAGTATAGTTGTATTGCTGGTTGGAAGTATGGCTCTTGTTAAGAAGAGTCTAGGTTCATTCATGAAACAAAACTACTAATGTATAGGATCTTAAGTAGTCCAAATGGGAAAAATATTTTGTGAGAAGTATATTTCGTGGTTGCTGGACTATCATGCATATTAATTTCTCATTTTTCAGTTTTCTTTCTCTCAATTTCTTTCCCTTTTGTTCCTCTTTGTTCCTCTTTGTTCCTCTTTGTAGGTATGTTATAAAATAAATGTCATACAATCTTTTTCTTTTCTACTGCAGTCATTTGTTCTTGTTTAAAGGAATGCATCATTGAAAAACATTTCATGTTCGATTTTATTTCAGACACGTCTTTCCAAAATCCTTCTTGTTAAAAAAGAATGCATTGAGAAATTAAAGGAAATGAATACACAAGCAGAAAAAATGGTATGAATACAGGCTTTATTATTGACATAGTACATGTAAATCAAGTTTAATCCCCTGTCTTGCTACTAATCTCTTAGAATTCCTCAAAACTAAATCATTCATTAAAATATCAATGCAATACGAAATTATGCACCCAGATGATGAATAAATAGTTTACAAAATTCAAGTCTTTTCTACAATCAATGGTCTGACTGGCTTGTGTTGTAAATCTGATACAACAAGACCACTCACTTATTTGGCCTGTGAAATGATTGTTATTTTAACCTGAATAAAACTTGTAAATTAATTTACTCCTCACAGAAATCCTACCAAGATCCAATAGATAAAGACTTTCAAAGAAGATATGCATGTGTAGTGCTGGAGCTGGAAAGACTCAATAAGGTACTGTAACTGCATGAAAAGTCAACTGGACGGCCAGTTTGTCACTTAATCATGATTCTAAGCAACCTTAAAAAACGCACACCATATGCCCAAGCTAGTAACTGCTAGTCATGATTGTACAGTATAACATGCTTTTTTAAATGAGATATCTATATTGAGAATTTCTTCCATAGTTATAATACTCCAGTTTCGAGTTCTCTATTGCTCAGTGTTAGCCTATGTAATATATTCTGTAGTATTGGTAGCAGCCAATGGTAATGAGGTGAGAAATGTAAACACATGAACAATACAATGGACCCCTTGCAGCACGTCAGAATGCAGCTCAATTTGGAGGGCAAAACAATAGGTTTCAATAGACCCCTTGCAGCATGTCAGAATGCAGCTCAATTTGGAGGGCAAAACAATAGGTTCCAATTCTTAGGAGTTTGAAATTCTTTTGTTTTGCCCCCCCCCCCCCCCCCCCCCCCAATTGGAGCTGCATTCCAGCATGTTGCAAGGGGTCTATTGCTTTAAAACTCCACGGTTTTTGCATTCCATGCTGAATATATTACACACAATCAAGGCTAAAGAGCAATAGAGAAATCGAAACTGGAGTATTAGCATGCAATAGAATACATGTATATTCCTTTCCGATATATACCATGTCATGGCATTAAACTAAACCTTGAATGTATATTTGATTGTGTTCAGGATCTTAACTACTATTTAAATGATGTACAGGATTACTGTCAAGAGGTGAGTGGGTGCTACTGACCCCTTAATGAGAAGTGAGAACAGCTACAGCATTACACTAAATATCCCAAATAAAAGAAGATTTGGCCTAAATTTCTATTATCCTTGCCCATGTAAACAAGCTGTGATGTATAGTGTTATACGGCAATTCTCTGCGAGTGAAATTATGGAATTTTAAAAATTGGTGTGGAAATGACCTTGTATGCGTGTGTTCGGCATGTCACTGCGGTGACACGGCCGCTTTGATGGCTGCCCTAAGTTTTTCTCTATCTCTTGCCAAATGGATGACCTTACAGTAGCCCAAACCATGGTTCTTACACCCAGGGAAAGCTCAAGTTATTACAGTACTAATGTTGGGTATTGTTTTCAGCTTGCACCTGATCATGGTCTTCATGCACTAGACCAAACAATCAGTGTCAAGAGAAAGTGTGATAAAGAAGCAATACACATGGTGGAAGAACAAAATGCTAAACTAGGAAGGTAAGAATAAAGGTTTTCCCTTTAATATGTTAAAAGTTGAAGAAAATGGGGTGTTATTCAGGGGAAGAAAGAAGCTTTGTGATAATAATGTTGAACATGGTGATGATGGTGACAATGGTGCTGTTGTTGCTGTTGTTGCTGCTGCTGCTGCTACTGCTGTTGTTGCTGCTGTGCTGTTGTTGCTGGTGCTGCTGCTGCTGTTGTTGCTGCTGTGCTGTTGTTGCTGGTGCTGCTGCTGCTGCTGTTGTTGCTGTTACTGTTGTTGCTGTTGCTGCTGTTGTTGCTGCTGTTGCTGTTGTTGCTGCTGTTGTTGCTGTTGTTGCTGCTGCTGTTATTGTTTCTGTTTTTTATTTGCTGCTGCTGTAATTGTTGCTACTGTTGCTATCGATGTTGATGATGAGGAGAATAATGGTGGTGGTCAGTAATGAAAATGCCTTAATTGGTGATCTGGGAGGATTCTTGTTAAAAGAAACCTGATTGAGACTGCGTTAGTATGTCGAAACAGCAATTCAAAATGTGACGAAACTGATGTCGATGTAGATCCACAAACCACCACACCGAGAGAAAGCTTGTGCAATTCTTTTTCATTTTTGTTTCCTTTTTCAGCCTCTCCGTAAAGAATCAATCGACATTAAACATGGCCACCAAGTTAACATCAATACTTCTACAAATAAAGGTACAAAGTCTTGCTACAGTAGGTTCCCAGGGGTCTCGTTCTTCTAAGGGGTTCAAACGTCTGTTTTAGATCGAGAAGTAACACTCGTGAAATAAAAAGTGTCACATTTATCGTTCATATCCTTCCTATCTTTGTATTCCAGTCTCTAGCAGAGAACGAGCTCAATACATTCGAGTTCAAGTCATTATCCGATGCAGTAGAAGAAATTAAAGCTACAATAGACCCAAGTAATGAAAGGTAAGTGGTATAGTCTACCAACCCTATACTAGAAATCTCTTCATACTCCATTGGGAGGGTAATGAAATTGTGTGCCGCACATGTCATACAAAATCTAGTCTAAAGGCCTTCACACACACTAGGCATCAAGTCGCTGTAACAAGACGCGGGAACAATTCCCCTCGTGTGTACTGTGGAATTTCTGTAAAAAATCTCGTCCCCTCGACAGAATTTTGTCCCTGTAACATGTCGCACGAATAGACCATTTTCGAGATGCGCGAGCGCTTTCAAAAATATCGCAGGCGCGTACATGATCTCGAGGCATTTTCGGGCAGAGTCAATAGCGCGCGTGATCTTGCCCGAAAATGCCTCTTTTTCATGTCTGCGCCTGCGATATTTTTGAAAGCGCTCGCGCATCTCGAAAATGGTCTATTCATACGAACTATTGCAGCAACACAATGAGTGAAAGTGGCCTTTGCATCGTGTGTATATCCCCGCGTCATGTTGCAGCGACTTGACGCCTAGTGTGTGCCGGCCATAAGAGGCATGGGTGCAAACTGCCACGTTTGTCCTTTTTGTTTTCTTTATTGGTTTCCTTTTTTGCCCTTGTGAGCCTCTGTTACCGGCCTAGGTTAATTTTCTATCAGTCTGTAATAATTGTTTCTTTCTTTTCCCCCCCAGCTGTTTTCAGAATCATGTGGAAATCCACGTAGCACACATCCAATCTGGTTTGAGTCAAATGGGCAATTTACACGCCTTCTCTTCTTAATCCTTACGCCAAGTTGGTCAAAAACAATCCACTTAACATCCTTCCTTCAACCTTCCCTTTACTGTGGCTGATCTACTGTTACCAATCATTCTAATATTATAAGGCTATACAAAATATACAGGGGCGTAGCCAGGATTTTGCCTTGGGGGGGGGGGGGGGGGGGGGCAAAACCCGTTTACAGAACAACCAAAAAAACTGACTCCCTGACTTCCCCCCCCCCCCCCCACACCCCCGGCTACGCCCCTGCAGGATAAAGTGGGGTCATAGCAGGGGCGGATGTAGGGATTTCATTAGGCGGTTCACAAAAAGATCCGCCACTGCAGTACTGAGTTTGTAAATAGAATTCTATTGCGTTTAACACAACTATACTGCATCAATATAGGCGTGTCGCGTTTCTCACTAAATGTTACACGTTAGCTAATCTAGTTACCCACTAAATAGACCTCTTTACCTTGGGCGTAATATTTTGCCCATTTCAGACCACGTGTCATTCCCTTGAGTATAATTTCTTGGTTTGGACGCGATTGAAAGAAAGAATGCTTTCCTCAAAGGAATGATACGTGGTCTGAAATGGGCAAAACAAACGCCCAAGTTAAAGAGGTATATTGTGCACGGGTTAGTCTGAGAATAGTTTATTGTATTTGTAATATGTTATATTTTACTCGTTGTAACTTTTCATAGAAAGACCACGTGTGGTGTGACCAGTGTGATAGTTATTCACCACGCCACATTAATACGTGTTCTATCTGGTTGGAACCCTTGACCCCAGGTACAGTCGTTCTTATTGCGCATGATTGTTGAGCATGCGCAGTGAAAATTACAAGGTCTGCAGGGGGTGGAGAATGGTTGGAAACCATAGTCAAGTTGTAATTAACCACTTTTAGAATCAATAAGGGCCTGAGATCGACCAAGTCACTTGAAACTGAAACGATAATCTAAGATCGTAAACATTCCGCAAGGCAAAGCACATCAAAATTTAGTGAGCCTGAAATTTTATCAAGGCTTTTTAAAATCTTACATACATGCTTTATTGTCTTTCCCGGTAGGCGGGCTTTTTAAAAAACATCTTTCGGGGAAAAAAAATATTTTGCTTAGATTGTGAAAACTACAAAGAATGTATGATTTAGACGTTTGGTGAACAGTCAAGAATGTGTAACTTTTTGGGGATACTTATTCTCTGAACCTCTTGCTCCTTTTAAAAGTGTAATGATTACAAAAACCTATGCCCTTCGAATAATCACTGAATGTAGTTATAGGGCAATAGATAAGGTCTATTGGATCACGTGTTAATCACTCATCAGTTACATGCAGCAGTATTACGTAGTTTAGAGCAAAAAAGAAATGCCTTTCTAAAATCGTGCAACAAGTCGCGCAACATTGTTCCGATGCAAGTTGCAGAATATAGGTTGCTCGTATTTCCATGCCCGCGCGCAACAAATTATCTTTGTTGCACGAAGTAGAGACTTTCTATTTTGTGCAACAAAGAGAATTTGTTGCGCGCGCGGTGGTAATACGACCAACATATATTCTGCAACTTGCATCGCGACACTGAGGTCCAGTTAGGGATAAGGAAAACCAGGCAATATGGTTTTAGGATTAAAGGATGAATGACAATGTAGTTTTAGAGAAAAGGGATAATTCCAGTAGTCTCTCTCACAGTTCCCTGCGCCATCTTGAGAGGTAGCCGTGCCCATGCATCGAAGCGAGAACAACGGTGACCTTGCAATGATAGAGACCATTTCTAACACCTTGAACAATTATTATTCACATGTGTTCAGTTATCATTGCAAGGTCACCTCATGTCTCGCTTCGATGCAAAGGCACGGCCACCTTTCAAGATGGCGCAGGGGACTATCATAATTAGAAAAAAAGAATTAGTGTTATGGTCTTGGCACTCTTAGGAATAAAGGATATTAGTGCTAATAAACCTACTAATGGTTTATCACAAATCCTGCACCCTGATTGGCTAAGTTACTAGTGGTCTATTAGTCATAGACCACTAGTAGCAAAAAAAGCCGGTTTTGAAAGCCAAAACAATTATTTAATGGCAAAGACATTCATTTGACCGATTAGTAGGTTTATACTAAAACAATTATACCTCTCGCCCTCATGGTCTACGAGTCAATAACCCATAGACCATTCGGGCTGCGAGTCTAATTGTTAAATAGTACCCGTCTATTACTAGGACCTCAGGGGTGATTAGGGATAAGGTCATAACAATTGTCATCTTATGGAGCCCGAGGGTATAGGCTGGGATTACCCGGTACCGTTACCTCTACCAGTGAAATCCTGGATTTAGATTAGTTTCGTCTTCAGGCAATACGTTGCGAGTTTTTGATCTGAAGTCAAAACATCGCAACTCAAAATGACGATTTTTTTTCACAGCGTTGCGCGAAAAATCATCGTTGTAAATCGTCTCATGTGACATCGCCTCGGGTCCCTATTTTGGACCATTGTTTTGACCTTGCCGCTAAGGGCTGTACATACACAGAACGTTTTTATTCCATAATATTGTATTATAAAACCTCAATTGAACAAAGCTTATTATCCTGTATTTACAAATGATTTCAAAGAGTTCTTTTCTGTATTTTAGCTTCGTGTCATGCAGGCGTTCACTGACGGACAATTTTTAACCGCGTTCAAATACAGTATTTGACTACTTTATACCGTTCACACGGAATCTTTTCTTTATTTTGCTCGTCTAGGCGTTTGAATTTCTGTCCGGATAGCACGCAGTTGCATGTAAACGTAACGTCTAAACGTACAACTTGTTGAACGGTTAAAAATTCGTCCGGTACCGTGTAAGGCCAGCCTCAAGAAGCAGCTTGACACAGGGATCCCAAGCTTTAAAAGAAGCTTTAAAAGAAGCTTCAAAGGCATACTGTATAGTAGAAGACAGTGGGAAACCATTTCAGTGTTAGCATCAACCGTATGTTTGTACTCGTACAAAAACCGATCTCTATGAAAAAGTGAAACAAACTTCGTTACTGAAAATTCTTAGTACTACACGTCACGGCACCAGTCCAACCAATCAGAATGCGAGATCACTGTTCGTTGGACTACAATGATTTGATACTACACAAAAGGCACTTTCATCATAGTTTGTTGGAAACGTATACTCTGTCTATGGCATTCAGACGAAACGTCTAGAGTCAAACAATAGATATATCAAAGTCGAGGTCAACGGTATTGTTGTATAGGTTTGAGAGGCAAGGCTATAGGTTAGTAAGCTTGCCTTCCAAGCAAAGATCCAATTCGTTTAAGCCACCAGTATCTGGCATATATTCTGGTAGCAGGTCATATTCACCGCCCAGGGGCGGCGGAACCAAAGAAGATTAGGATCAATTCTTCCTTTGAGTCAAATCGAAGTAGTCTAAATATGTGATGCTTAAAGTGAGACGACAATGAAATGAACGTAGTTAATGTTTTTACATCCTCATAGCATTCACACTAATATTTTAAAGCCATTTTGTGGTACGATAAAAGGGAACGCCTCAAAACAAGTTTTATTTCTCGGATTTCGTTTCCCGCCATTATTCAAACGTCTCTTTGTAACGTCAGTTACTCAACATTGGTAACCCTCTTGGCTTGTTGTCATATGTGGATATCCTGTAATTGAGGTTCCTTTCTTGAAAAGAATGCCAGGAATCCGCTGTGTGGAACAAGGATGTCCTAGCAATAAGTCAGTCCTAAACCTGGACGCTAAAAACAAAGCGTCGATTAACTGACGTAACGGGTAGGAAGCCAGACGGATTAATGGCGGACGATATATTCTTAGACAATTCAACTCAGAATTTTAACAATGATTTCTTTCTCTTTTTTAACATCAAGTTTCTCTTTTACTAAACTATTTTTGTAATTTTTCATCGAAATAATCTCGTTTGACAAGGTTCAAATTTCATCATTCAAATTTAAGATCGAATTCGCAGTATTATATGTTGTCCCTAAGTAGACCAGCTTCAAGTAAGAACAAAGTAAAACATCTCGGAATTTAAATTTGCAGCGAGATGAAATAATGTGCCTAGACAAATCTAGGAAACGTGATATAACCCAACGCCCATTTGCGTACGTAAGTTGCCACCTTTCAGTACGTACGGCTGTGCAGGAGCCATGCAGTCCTCACGGACGGAACGAATAGTCACGTTCCATTCACGTTCCTTCCCCATCCATCAATTACCCCCCTCCCCCCCCCCCCCCCCCCTGGCATGCAGCCCTGCATGATCCATCCATCCATCGATCAATCCAACCGACAGTTCGTCCAATGAGCCATCGATCAATCGGTGTCATTCCGTCTATCCATCCGTCCATTCGTTCCCGGCCCAACACTATCAAGCTTTGCAATCATTTGTTTGGTCGTCTGTCTGCTTCCCTTGATAAGACTATATTTATTTTGGGTGTTTGTTTCTTTGTTTGTTCATTTATTTACTTTAATTGTAATATTATTTAAAAATATCCTATACTGCAAAACCATTAACCTGAGCTATTGTTTCTATCGACTGTTTTACGTAACTGACACGTGTCATGTCATCAGTGAAATCTAATATAACCAGTGTTATCATCGAAGAAGGTCAGTAAGCATGATCACACGGACACCATCCTCGGTCACTCAAGACGTGAAGACTTCTCAGAACTAACTCTTTCATTTATACACGAAGAACTTTTAATTGAATAGATTATCAATCTCATTCATCTTTATTGGTAAGATCGATTCAACGAGTGGACAGCCAGCGATAATATACACCATGTCATGTATGTCAGAACGTGGGAAGAGGATACAAAATATCAATACCATCCTTTCCGATGCTTGGCTAAAAATTCTCCAGGATAGTTATCACAAGTCTAAGAACCCAACGGTATGGATCAAATCCCTTGACTTTGTCTTGAATCGTAAAAGTTTTATTTGTAGTACTTGATCAATATTATTGAACTTGATTTTTATGACCTTAAAGTACTGTATGAGGAGAATATAAACTCTAGTAGTTTTAATTAGTTTTATTACATAAAATGGTTTTTAGTTTTCTATGGGATGATTTGTCACATAAAATTAATCAAGTAAGACAGATCGAAGTTAAGTCACAATCTGTTGTAATGTGAAGTAAGAGAATACGACCGGCTTCGATCATCATGATAATTTTTAAAGCCTTACACAGCGCATTTCCGGTGTTGGTTTCGTGCAAACGCGCGCGGCCTTTCATCAACCAGCGCGTCTTATACCACAGGCTACCCGCAATACGTGCTATGTGCAGTGATACCGTAAAATCCCGGATAAGCCCCCGGTTCTACGGAATACTTTCTATAAGCACCCCCTCCACCCTAAAGACACACGCACGCCTACAAAAGAGTAGAATACTCGATGCTTCTGCATGATGTTTATCCAGTTTTAAAAATGCTGTTTATTTGGCATTGTACTTTAAGAGCGAACTAGCGATAAAACAAAAGGAAGCTTGAGATATAGAATAAAACAGCAGAGAAACGACGAGAAAGACAAACAACAACAAAAAAAAGAATGAACGAAGGAAGAAAACGAGATTCATCAGTTCCAGTCCCCCTCGGTTTATGAATAAATTAACCCTTCATCACCATTTTCCCGGGCATTTTTGTTTTGACTGTAAAAGATTTCTTTCCAGCTGATAAAGTCATGCATTTAGCTTGAAAAACTCCCTTAAAATTCATCAGTAATCACTTGTGAAGTATGTCTAGCTATTTATCCCATCGAGGAGAGCAGTTGTTGAGATGTGAGCAGCTTGTTCAAGATTGTAAACCAGCTTGTCAAAATGTCTTCCATCAACAAACGAACCCACAGGTAAACCTGGCAGCTCTGTTCTTCTTTCTCTAAACATGATTCAAGATCCTGGTGAAAGAATTGGGGAAATAATAAGAACTTTTTTCGAAGGATTGTGCACTTGCATGGAGTGAAATACTGATTTAACTTAACTGAATTAAAATTTGCGAAATTATGAAGAAATTTAAGACTTAGCTACATCCTCAATCATATAAAATTTTATGGTTAAAGTCGAAAATTAGGAGTACTGCTTGGTAGAAAGGTCCTGCAGAGTGCTTTAATTTAGAAAATTCGCTTCTTGTATAAATTGACCAGCCCTCCCCTCCCTCTCTTTTACCGTTCAGTTGTCATGGAATACTATTTGCTATGTGGTATATGATGATGGCAATAGACCATTTCGAACTTTGTGATTTGAGCATGTCCATGAGCCAATCATTCAATCATCATTGATTCAAATAACCTGTGCAACTTGCAGCATTTTTTGTGAGTAAAATTGCAACCGAAATTGTGTGTGACATGCAACCTGTGAGACAAGTTTCTCAAAAAAAGATAGCGTGTAACAGGGCCTTCAGCTAGCTAAGAAAGAGGTCTGCTACATGTATGTTCGAGGGGAGATTATGACTAACCTATTGAATTCAGAATTGCTTTTAATCAATTAAATAATATAGTGACACATGATGTCATTTAACAATTATCCATCACTATTGAGAATGATTAACATGATTGTGCTTTTTATTTTTATCCATAGGGTATTATCAATCTAGGAGTGAGTGAAAATAAATTGATGTATGATGTCTTAAAGACAAAGGTAATATTTAGCAAATAAAATAGCTTTTTTCTTGCATCTGTTCAGCTGCAATACAGCACACAGGAAAAGTCCCTTTCACAGTTCCCTGCGCCATGTTGAAACATAGCTGTACCTTGGCATGGAAGTGAGATGAACAATGAGCTTGCAATGATAGAGACCTTTTTTAACACCTTGGACACTGAATAATTCACATGTCTCTATCATTGCAATCTCACTGTTCGTCTCGCTTCGATGCAAAGGTATGGTTACCTTTCAAGATGGCACAGGGAACTGTGAAGGGGTCTATTGATGTAAGCATGAAGGGAGCTTTGGAAAACTGTTTTATTTATTTTATTGAATAGAAAGAAAAATAGTTTTCAATGCTGTTTTCTTACAATAATTGTTTGCAAAATTGGCTGTGCATAAGGTTGGTGACAGTAACCATGCTCCATTCAATGATACAGCATGGTTCTTGGCCGATCAGAGCAAGTATACCATCTAAACTACTGCTTTATAATGAACAATTATATTGCTTGCTTCCAGAAAGGGTACAAACCTCATCCATGGACCTCGGCTTCCCAGATTGAATTTTCTAAAAGAGAGAGAGATTTTGAGGGGGGGGGGGGGGTTGTCTAAATAACTCAAGATTTATAACAGTTCTTTTATAACGAGCTTTAATCATAATTTGATGGCAAGTACAGCATCTTGCTGTATGAACCCTTTGTATCAATAGATTGCAGCACAATAGATAACTATTAACTATTATCAATATTTCACTTTTAGTTTGAGGAGTCCTGTGACATCAAACCACATCATACTCATTACTGTGACTTTGGAGGACTACCAGAGTAAGTATTGGGCAGCCTGTGGTTTTTGACCATGAATTATGAAAATCAACGTTTATATTAGCAAAAACTGGAGAAGCTACAGTAACCCCTCCCCCCAGGGGGTCTTGGTGTCATATGAAAATTATGTAAATCGGCATTTGCTGAAATGTGCTTGCATTATTTGTCATTAATACCTTTGGTGGGAAGCTTGGGTGGTGTGTGCTGCTGAGTTGTGCGGCCTCTCAACGATGCGACACAGGATTCCCAGACTTGGTGTCATATGTGAGTAGAGTTGCTTGTTGGTTCTCTCCAGGTTTCCTCCCTAGCAAAAATCAACTCCTAAATTCCAGTGGGATCTAGTGTTGAGTGCTTTAGCTGTGAGCCTCTAGTTGTGAGCCTCTAGTTGTGAGCCTCTAGTTTGGGAGGCTGAGCAATCACTCCCTGCATGTTTGATGTAAAATTGATTATTTTTTTACATCTTTGCTTGCCTTAAAATTCTTCAGGTTCAAGAGAGGAATAGCAGATCTTTTTGATCACATGATGAAACCAGCAGAACCAGTTGATCCAAAGAATGTAAGAAAACTACTAAACTACTCATTTATATACATGTATAGTCTAGAAGATATAATATCTAACTTGTCAAGAAGGGGTATGAATGGGGGGAGCTAGGATCTCGGGCTATAAGTTTTCTTAGTTTGACAAAGTAAGATTTTCTTCGAATTGCTTACTATCAATCACATGACTTTTCTTGATTTGATTGGGGGGCAACCAATAGTTGACTGGGGGGCAACTAGTGATTCTTAAATCAAATCATGTCAAAATAACCCCTCAAAGTATTCTATCTGACTATTTGTACAACATGAAACCAGAAAACAAGATACACAGACAACCTCCAACATTCTGCAAGCCAGTCAAAACACAAATACTACCGGAAGTGACGTCTATTGATAGTAAGCAATACAGGATGGAGAAGACGGGGGGCTGGAGACCCACCTTTTTTCTTTTTTTTGGTAGAACTATTAAAAAATATGCATGTTCATCAAAGCAAAATTTTACGTTTTTGAGAGTCTCACCATTTTAAAAACACTCAGCCAGCCCTGGTCTCTGTTAGGGGTGACTGGGAAGTAACATTGAAGGGTTTATTTCTTTTTTATTCTAGTTGTTAGTTCTAAATGGTTGTGCTGCAGTTGTTGAAGCATTGAGTACAGTGTTGGCTGATCCTGGAGGTGTGTAATTAATATTATGTTGATCTGTTCTGTTTCCATGGTGACAGTATATTATGGGCACGATTAGGGGGAGAGGGGTAGAAGCATAAAGCTAGATCATTCTGGGGGGGGATAGAGTTACACAATTCCAGGGGGAGATAGAGTTAGGTAACATTGGGGTGGAGGTTAAGTTATATTTTTTCAGCTTCTCAGGGGGAGATTGAGCTATGATCAATACAAGGCTAGTCAGTTAGAGGGGGGTAAGATCATTCCAGAGGGTTTTATCACAGGGAATGACATTTCTTACTTGTATCAATGGAATTAAATAGAGTACACTTCTGTGACTGTCAGCCACTGGAAACAAGCAATATCCCATAGGGGGAGGGGTAGAAGTGGAATGCTTGGGGGAGCATAAAGTTAGATCAATCAAGGCAATCAAGGGTGGCATAGTGGTGTACTTGCCTGTCACCTTTACTATTATATATTGCCACTGCCACACCTACTACGTTTGTTTTTCTAGGAATACTGCATGTGATTTTTTCGTTTCAAAAGATCATGGCGGACTGCTCTAATATAAGAGCCGCAATGATAAAAACTGTTAGGATTCTGGTAAAAATCTTATCCAGAAAGAAAGTGTAACTTTTTAATTGAAATATGATGGTTGTCAGCAAGGGGCTGGCATTTAGTAGACAACCATATTTTGGATTCAAAGGGATTATGGTGCTTTGACAAAATTGCCCCTCCCCTCCCCCCTGACTGTCCGACTTTTTGGCACCCCTTCTGAATCTGTCTGGCATCACCCCAGGAACATCTGTGCCAAGTTTGGTGCTTGTACTCAAAAGTGCACAAAAAATCATTACCTACTATGTTATATATGATGTTTTTTCAGAGGGTATTCTCATCCCTTCACCGTACTATGGTGGCTTTGATGCTGATCTTACAGTCAGAGCACAAACTGTGCCGTTCCCTGTCTATCTGTCTAGCAAGGTAGGTTACTCAGTGCGGTCTTATCTCACCTATGCTATCACAGCTTTGATCCCTGGCCTTGGCATGACATGTGAGTGAATTTAATTGGGTCTCAGAGTCCCTTGATCTGGTGATAAAACCTATTGTTAAAATGATTGGCACTTTTACATTGCAACGGCAATGTTTATAAACATTATATCCAACTATATTTCCTCTCAAAAGCTAACCCAAATTTATGTTCCATGCCACCCCACCCCCCTCTTTCTACTAAAATAACCAGTAGCTAACCTGTTATACTTGATTTCTTCTCAGCCTGGACCAGGAGAAACCCAACCTTTTGAACTGACAGTTGATCAACTGGAGAGAGCAATGAAAAATGCTAAAGAGCAGGTTGGTGCTGACACAGGAAGCCCATCACTAAGTGCTATACAGAAACAAAAATAGAAATGACGATCTTTGTACAATAGTATTATCCTTGTTCCTTGTTTTAATGAGATAACAGTAAATTCTGAGAAATTGGGTGAATCATTCAACAACCTATGACATTTTTTTTTTTGGCTGGTTCCCCTTGATTCCAAAGTTTTTTGCCTGTCCTTATCTTACTTTGATTGTTATTATTATCGTAGGGTGTTACAGTGCGATGTCTTCTACTAACCAACCCTAACAACCCATTAGGAAACATTTATTCTGGACAACAGCTACAGAGCTACTTGGACTTTGCTCACAGGTACTTGCTGGCATGCACTCCCGGGGGGGGGGGGGGGGACTCCGGGGGTAAAAATCAGCGATTTGGTATCTTTTAGGGTCTTAAATTTGAGGTTTAGCAAATCAGCACTTTCTGGTATCTTTTAGGGTGTTGAAAAAGGAACTAGCCCATCGCATAATAACGCAATATGTATGCCTGGTAAACTCAGAATATTACTCAAGGAAAAACATTTCAAAAGCCTTTATTTTTTAATAGTATTATTTTTGTGGTATCTCTTAAAGGTTAAAATTTACCCAGCCACGCCCTTTTGAAAAAACTTCCGGTATCTTTTAGGGGTATTTTTGGAAATTTCCGACGAGCATACCTGATACTTTACCCCCAGAGTCCCCCCCCCCCCCCCCCCGGGCATGCACTTATGCCAGGATATACTCACACAGGATCTAAACTGACATGGCACTGTGTTTTGCAGTCTAATTTGACGAGAAGACATATTGCACAATTTGATTGGTTTGGCTGGTGTGTATCACCTTTGCAGCCATTATCAGTGTTGATCCCAGATCCACTAATGATGGCTGGAGGGGAGTCTGGCAAAAGGGGTGTTAAACCTCTACTCAGATGATGACAGGGTATGACTTACTGACATTGTTCTAATTTTATTGCTTGTCTAACAAGCCAATTCATTTTGATTCCTTGCAGGCATTCTCTTCATGTCATTCTAGATGAGATTTATACTTTATCAATATTCAAGAAAGGATATTCTATGAGAAGCATCTTGAGCTTTACTAAGTAAGTATCCTAACCACCACATGCATTGGTTACCCCATAGCAACCAACCATACGACCACCCACTTGGTTACCCATCACACCCACCAACCATACAACCACCCACTTGGTTACCCATGACACCCACCAACCATACGACCATCCACTTGGATACCCATCACACCCACCAACCATACAACCACTCACTTGGTTACCCATGACACCCACCAACCATACGACCACCCACTTGGTTACCCATGACACCCACCAACCATACGACCACCCACTTGGTTATCCATGACACCCACCAACCATACGACCACCCACTTGGTAACCCATGACACCCACCAACCATACAACCACCCACTTGGTTACCCATGACACCCACCAACCATACGACCATCCACTTGGATACCCATCACACCCACCAACCATACAACCACTCACTTGGTTACCCATGACACCCACCAACCATACGACCACCCACTTGGTTACCCATGACACCCACCAACCATACGACCACCCACTTGGTTATCCATGACACCCACCAACCATACGACCACCCACTTGGTAACCCATGACACCCACCAACCATACAACCACCCACTTGGTTACCCATGACACCCACCAACCATACGACCATCCACTTGGATACCCATCACACCCACCAACCATACAACCACTCACTTGGTTACCCATGACACCCACCAACCATACGACCACCCACTTGGTTACCCATGACACCCACCAACCATACGACCACCCACTTGGTTACCCATGACACCCACCAACCATACGACCACCCACTTGGTTATCCATGACACCCACCAACCATACGACCACCCACTTGGTAACCCATGACACCCACCAACCATACAACCACCCACTTGGTTACCCATGACACCCACCAACCATACGACCATCCACTTGGATACCCATCACACCCACCAACCATACAACCACTCACTTGGTTACCCATGACACCCACCAACCATACGACCACCCACTTGGTTACCCATGACACCCACCAACCATACGACCACCTACTTGGTTATCCATGACACCCACCAACCATACGACCACCCACTTGGTAACCCATGACACCCACCAACCATACAACCACCCACTTGGTTACCCATGACACCCACCAACCATACGACCATCCACTTGGATACCCATCACACCCACCAACCATACAACCACTCACTTGGTTACCCATGACACCCACCAACCATACGACCACCCACTTGGTTACCCATGACACCCACCAACCATACGACCACCCACTTGGTTACCCATGACACCCACCAACCATACGACCACCCACTTGGTAACCCATGACACCCACCAACCATACAACCACCCACTTGGTTACCCATCACAACCACCAACCATACAACCACCCACTTGGTTACCCATGACACCCACCAACCATACGACCACCCACTTGGTTACCCATGACACCCACCAACCATACAACCACTCACTTGGTTACCCATGACACCCACCAACCATACAACCACTCACTTGGTTACCCATCACACCCACCAACCATACGACCACCCACTTGGTTACCCATGACACCCACCAACCATACAACCATCCACTTGGTTACCCATCACAACCACCAACCATACAACCACCCACTTGGTTACCCATCACACCCACCAACCATACAACCATCCACTTGGTTACCCACCACACCCACCAACCATACAACCACCCACTTGGTTACCCATGACACCCACCAACCATACAACCACCCACTTGGTTACCCATCACACAACCAAACCACCATGTTTTTTATATACTGACATTTTCATACATTTTAACTTCAGTATACCAGATAGACAACGTCTCCACGTGGTATGGGGCTTCAGCAAGGTATGCTACATACTGGTACCTTTTTCTTTTTCTTTTGGAACTCAAATCTATCTGCAGGTTAACACAGCCCACCAGAGTTTGTGATAAGTGTTACATAATCAAGTAAAACATGGTAAAGGTTATTGTGTAGAGAGGAAAGGCCCTAGGAAGATCACGGTCAAGACGTTGTCTTCAGAGAAGGCTTTCTGAACAGGACCTGTAATTAACCTAGAAATAGTGTCCGAACGAGAAGATGTGACATAGTGTGTTCCTACATCTGTATACAGTTAGGATAGTGTGAAAGGTTATGGTACATGACATGGTCATGGTATGGAATTTGCAACATCCTTTGAACCAATCAAAGAGCATGAGATCTCTGCTGGACCAATCAAAATGTTCCTACACTGCACATCACAAACATGGTACATCAAGTCCATAATGTGAGGTTTTCACGGTCATAAGGAGTATAACATAGTAAAAGATAGGACAGGAGTCGGTTGTACGAAGCTTTAATAGCACTATCCACCGGATAAATCCTTATCCAGCGGATAAAACCTTTACAAATTCTATACACTAGATAACTCTTATCTGGTGGATAACTTTATCCAGGCTTCGTACAACTGGCCCCTGGTCTCTATTTCTCCAACGTTATTACATACTGATGTCACAGTACCCTTCTCTTCTGCACTGGTCTGGTGTGAGTGGAGATTCATTATTTCTTGTATTATTGTGTTCAGGATTTTGGCATATCTGGTTTTCGTTGTGGTGTGCTCCACACATGGAATAAACAAATACTGGATGCTCTGAAATGGGTGGCTTATTTCCAATCTGTCCCTACCTCGACCCAGGTAAATCCTCTATCATTACCACAGCTAGCCCAATCTCAGATTTAGCACTGTCTGAAAAACCTTGATGGCATATTTTAGATTCAAGCATTACGATAATGAACACCCTAATAAATAGCCCATAAACTCTTCATAAAAAAATCTGTAGGAATACGGCTGTTTCAACAGCTTGATATCTTGATCCCAGGGCTCTGTTATTCTTACTGCGCATGCTCGATAAACTTCATACTTATTTTTTGAGCATGCGCACTTAGAGTGACGGGGCTTTGAAGTTTACGGTAAATGCTTCATGGATCCTAAGAACATCCTATATATATGCAATCAATAAATATTCCATTTGTTTCCTCCTTTTTTCTAGTGTCTACTTATGAAAATTGTCAAAGACATAGGTAGGTAGTGTGGTCGTTTTTGTTTAGAGAAGCTACAGAGATGAGCTGAATAGATGGGAAACAAGAGAGTTCCTGAATAACTTGAATCCCCTTTTCATCTACCATATGGATTAAGTGCAGCTAGGTCCTTTTTTTCTTACTTGACAGAGAAATATTACTGTCTCATACCTGCAGCTCAGAGTTTGTATTTGGGTATTGATAAATTATGAAGGTTTGAAAGATAGTAAATGGCAAGAGGGTGAAAAGAAATGTGCAATGAATGGTCTCCCATTAGAAATAAAGCCACATAAATGTCACTGTGAACATGTGGAGAAGGGACAGCTTTGAGTCTCTTTTCCCTCAAGATACAGTACTAGTACACTAGTAGAACAGGTCCCTTAATATCTTGCTCTTGTTAGAGAAAGATTCCTCAAAACGTTTGTCCAACAGACCATGACAAGAGAAGCAAAATACTTCAGTCATGACCTTTGAACTTCATTATTTTCTCTTCTTTTGCAGAGTGGATTGATCGTGTGTTTGTTCCAACCAATCACCAGCGACTGGTTGAATGTTATGGTATAGTGTGTAATGGGCTTCAGAAGGCAGATATTCCTTATGTGGACAGCTGTGCAGGCCTGTTTATCTGGGTTGATTTAAGAGAGGTTTGTTTATTTGTGGGCATCGTTAATTATTATTACATTCATATTTTTTTGTTCTTAATAATGGGAACTTGACAAACTTAAAGGGGCACTTGGACGAAAATCGATGAAAATTGGAAATGACTTGAAACTTAGTTAAACCTATCTATATGGCTCTAATAGTATCCAAGCAACATATTTTCTTCACAGTTAAAAGTGGTGGGTAAAAATTGTTCATTTTTTTCAGCATCTAAATTGTGAGTAAATGACGTCATTTACTCAACCCTATTGTTCTTTTAGTTTTTAAACCAAAATTTCTCAACTGCAAGTGGCTCCCAGGCTAAGATTTTTGCAAATCTGGTTTTCCTGATCATAATTGAGTAATATTATTCTCAAATATTTGAATTATTCGGACTTTCGAAAATGGGGGCGTTTTCATCCAAGTGCCAAATGAGATACCATCTTCAATAAATGTAACTCGCATATGACGCAAATGGCCACTAAACATGCAAAGAAAAAGGGGGGCATAAATTATTGTCTATATAATATTGTATTTTGTTTGTGGGGGGAGGGGGGGGGGATGAAAATATGTTATAGTGGAGTGGAGGGGCCACCACAAAAAGTATTATTTCAAAATGTTAAATCCCAATAGCTACCCAGTCCCCATAGCCCTCCCCCACCCCATTAATAATGAAACGCTCCCCTCATTTTCAATTTGCGCACCAAAGATATGGAATCAGCTACCATATGACCTAAAGAATAGTAGTAGCATGAATATTTTTAAAAGCAATCTTAAAACTTTTCTTTTTAAACAAGCATATGGTTAATTCTAGTTTTACTCTTGTAGATATTTTTAGATTCATATATATATTCTTTTTTCTTTTTAGATATACTCAAATTTTTAGATATGCTATGACCAATAGCATATCTAAATATATATTATTATATATTATATTTATTCACCTTTTGTAAAGCGCCTTAGAATTTTAGATTTGCGCACTATATAAATAAAGTTATTATTATTATTATTAACATGCAAAATTTTTATCGCTGACTGAGGATTGACTTTGTAGCTTTGCTAAACATAGCAGTGATAAGTCAAGAAACATTAATCAATTGTTATCTTTTCTCAGTTTGTCCCTTCAGGAACATTTAAAGAGGAACTGGAAGTCTACCACAAGATCTTAGAACACAAGGTTAACATCAACCCTGGACAGTCTTTCTGCTCCAAGGAGCCGGGATGGTTTAGAATAGTGTTTGCTAGGGATCCCACTGAACTAAGATTAGGTGAGACTGACAACACTCAGGTTGCAATTTTGAAATAATAATAATAATAATAATAATGTTTATTTATACACGATGGGTTTTTACAGCATGGCTGATGTGGTCTAAAAAAGCTATGGTCAAGATTGATAACAATATTTAATATATAAATCATAAATTGGCCATCACTAAATATAACACAAATACAATCTTACTTGATGACGTTTTTACCAGGGGGAGTACTCTCAATAATGGACTATACAGGGATGCTCTGCCCGAAAGGGGATCATTTTTCAGGCCGCAAGTATAGAAAAGGAGTGGGAATTTGTGAGTTTTGGTATAAAAAGGGGTACCTTTTCAGGCAAAAATGTATATGAAAGGGGTAACTTTTTGCTAAAATTTGGTATTTAAAAGGGGTCGAGGGTCTGGGCAGAGCATCCCGTATGAAACGACCCCAAGTACCCCCCCTGGCGTTTTTACTTGAATTAAAATGTAAATCGGTCCCTTGATTGCCGACATTTGCATGACATCCCACCCTTGAAAATTTTATGATTCCTGAAGGGTTTAGATACCAGATTAATCCTAAACTGCAATAGAAGGCTATTCAGGCATTTTTTGGAACTATTAGTTAATGAGGTTAATTTTCCACGCATGCGCAGTGATCATGGTCCATGGTCTGTATGCTTGCTATGAGCAAAAAAAAGACAATCTTGGCTTATATCTTTTATTCTGATTCAAATTTCATAGGAATAGAACATTTGGTTTCTTGCTTGGAACACATCCGTCAAGAAATAGCCAAGAAGAAACAGAAACTTCAGCAATCAGAAGTCGATTGCCATGAGAATGGCCCAACATCCACTTTAATTGACATTGACGTCATGCAAAAAGATGAGGCATGCGCAATGGAGTCTTCAAGTCTTGAAGATTTAGCACGAACTCTGTGTTCTCATATTCGTAACAGCGACTGGTTAGAAATAAATACTGCTGAAAAATGGACAAAAGAGAATCCTGAACTTGCCAAAGTTTTTACTGATAATATTGATGATGATAAGAATGAATGAAATCTGATATTATCAAATATCTTATCTTAATATTAAGAAATATTGAGCACATGAAGAGTTGGAGTCCCTGTGGTAACCACACCCACTGCAACCATGGAAATCAAATATTTTACCTTACTATCCAGAAACATTGAGCACAAGAAGAGTTGGAGTCCCTGTGGTAACCACACCCACTGCAACAATGGAAATCAAATGTTTTACCTTACTATCCAGAAACATTGAGCACAAGAAGCAGGGGCATAGCCAGGATTTTGCATGTTTCAAAACATGAGCCAAAAAATAGACCAACCAAAAAAACGGCCAACCAAAGAAAAAAGAATGGCCAACACAATGGGGCCTGTAAACCCCCCGCTACGCCCCTGAGAAGAGTTGGAGTCCCTGTGGTAACCCACTGCAACCATGGATTTCAAAGATTTGTTTATACCTTTACTTCAGCCCCTGATACTGTACTGTTAGCCTATCAGAAAATTCTCTGTTTTGAACCATCATTTATTGGCCACTTTTACATAAACTTAGCCTGAGAAACCAGACGTCCTTGGCTCTTTCATCTTTTCGAAAGGACCTCTGTTTTCTCAGGCTAACATAGAATCTTAACCACAGTTATTAGATTTAGCAGAGCGTTAATTCTATTTAATTTAAAAAAAAATTTTTTTTGCATGTCAAACACAGGCAACCCAAGTGATGTTCCTGTGAAAATCTTAAAATTGAAAATAAATGAATGTGTGAATTATTATGGTGTTTTATTCATTGTCAACCACCCCCACCCCCTAATTTTATTCCCACGCTATCAATGGTGCGTACGAACATTATTTGACCTGCCTGTGGTCAAAAATAATAAATAATGAAAAAGTGGATTTTATGATTCGTGTTGAACCGGTTGCGAAAATGAGTTCCAGTTTATCACTAGAACATCACTGGTCACCATTGCATTCCTTTCCATATTTTTCAGTGTATGTTAGATCAGGATGATTAACCCATTGTATAGCTTTTGACTCTATATAGACCTTTCCCAAATTTGCTTGGATGATCACAAAACAATGGACCCTCCTCTGCGTTGGCCTTGATAAATTATAAAGGAATCGAGTTCAGTCTTGACTTGAAACCATTGTTTCGTGATCATCCAAGTGAAATTGTGAAAGGTCTATTCAAATCTTTGCTAGGCACCCAATCTATTCCACCTGGATCTACCACAATAGACCTTTTTACCGATATGGCAGCCTTCTTGAATTCTATTGAATCAGATTAAGTTTAAGTAAGACATTATGGGATGCTGAGGGGGCAATTATTGGAAAACTTAGCAGTGCACAGCTGTCAGGGTGTCTATGTAATTTAACGTTATCCAATGAGAAACACATATAAAAACCAATTGAATTTGCTAGTGGTAGTTGTAGCAGGATATGTGAAACACCAAAGCATAAAATTATTTGATAAAGTAACCCCACCACTCTATGCTTTATAAATATTTCATTTGCCCCGTTTGCATCCCATAAATTAAGATGATTCAAATTTCAGATATCAGCTAGACTGACAATTTTTTTTGAAATAGGTGTATATTAAGGCGATTGGAATAGGAATGGCGATGGGGGACCTGAAATTCTTGTCATCCATTTCAAAAATTAGTTCTTCTGGGATGGCTTTGGTTTTTAACATAAGCCTCATTTCAGTGTAGCTTGGTCACATGCAGCATAGCATTACTGGAAACCATATTTTAAGAATTTCTGTGGGGCATGCCCCAAGAACTACAATCTGCGAATAAAATAATGAGACCTTTGTGTATAAACTCTATGTCATAGCAGTATTTGCCTGAATTTTTACTTCACAAAAATTTAATGCCAGACATCACAACCCCCCTCCCAGATTCAATGTTGAACCACCTAACGAATGGCAGCTCCCAACGATCGTCTATGCAACATTCCAAGGGGGAGGGGGGTTGGAAGACTAAACTTTCTCCCTATAGGAATTGGGCTTCCTATGTTGCAATAGTCTCAAGGTATTTTTTCGCCGATTGTAGTCTGGTTTTGTTTTGCATAATCAATGGTGAAATTTGTCTAATGCAGAATAGCTGTTACAACGGATGCTTGCAAATGAGATATTTTTTTGTTTTAAAATCATACAAGTGAGGCTATTGGGTCAATACAATGGTTGTTGTCTCAGCTATTTTTGAATTTAAGCCCACCCCCTCCCCCCCAGATTCCTGGATCTGCCCATGTAAGCAGACACCACACAATGTCCCAAAAGTTACCACTAATAATAGCCCACTTTCGATATTCTGGTTGAGTGATCAAACACAAAGCAATTCAAGACGAGGCTCGGGGGAAACAATGGAGTAATATTCTTTTGTTTCCCCGAAGCCTCACCTTGAAATTTTTGGGTGTGTGATCACTCAACCAGAATATCGAAAGTTGGCCATTAGAAATTAGATTGCCATAAAGGTTAAATCATTTTGAGGTTTAAAAGGAATCAAGACAAGTTATATCACAGTTTTATTACAACCATCATCTATAAGGAGTACATATTTGTTTATCTTTAAAAAAAACACCAAAACTAAATAAATAAATCAAAAAATATACATACACAAACTCTCAATACTAAATGTTCTTCCTAACTTTTTTGGGATGTTTGATGGAATAAATTATATTGAAAAGGAGAAACAGGATTTCAAACAGATATCCAAGGCACTAAATAGAAACTTAGATACCCATTGGGATGGGTCTGTTGTTTTTCATATTGTAGTTTATCAAATGATCCTGTCCAGTGCATGCACGGACGAACCAATCCCAGCGCACTTCTATGCTTAGCCAAGCGGCCCTAGCTCCAAGTCTCTTCCCAATACAAAAACATGCATTTTCAAAAATTTCAATAAAAAAAGTTGAACCATACATGACGTACAAAAAATTAAAGCAAATCTTGGTCATCCATCTCCTTGGATTCTGTGAGATATATAATTTTTAAGATTTGGGCGAGGGCTACTCGAGTTACAATTACAACAATCCTGATCTATTTCACGGGTTTATGAAAATCACCCTTACCAATTGCAATGAATTAGACCAATTTAGCTATGACGTAATGTTTTCCCAATTCAGACCATGTGTTAATCCCATGAGGACAAGATTCTTTGTTTGAGTTGTATCCATATTCATGTCTTCTCATGCATAACCATTAAAGAAATGATCCCTAGGGATCTGAATTGGGAAAACATTACGCCTAAGCTAAATTCGTGTATACTAATAATACAGGTAGAGGTCAGTAGATCTTATTTCCATCATTTGACTTTATAATACTAATAACAAGCGATTGTTGTTTTAGTAAAATCATAATTATGAAAATAACACTTTCATTTCTTAGAAATCAAAGCAAAAGTTATTTGTAGTGATTTCATTTAACACATGAAACAAATTATTATCACACATATATTGTTATATATATAATAATAATTATATAGTAATATATGATATTTCATGGGTTAAATATTTGGCTATACTTAATAACATATTCATGAAAATTATATAATCAAAGTTCACTAGTCAATGCCAAAAACCTTGAAGTTATTTCATTTTGACTCCTGGAAATAATGTCACATTGGCATTGTTCCACATTGAATAACACTTGAAAAATAAAAAAATCCAATTTTGAAAGATAGATCATGAACATAAGATAGATAGACAAATGTAATGAGGGAGGAAGGGAGGTATGGAAGGAGGAAACTTGTTAAGCTAGTACATATGATTATAATATATTTTTTTGAAAATTTAATATATCCCTGCTACTGGACAAACCTTGCGAGGCTTGATACTGATTTTTGATGCAATTCCATTTAGATATATACACATATTTTTCAATATTTTACATTTCATCTCAGAGTAAACAATATTTTTCTAAGGTCTAGAATAATTCAGGGTTTCCTAAAGACTACTTTTCAAATTGTACCTCTGAACAAATTGTATGTATCTCACTATTTCCCTGATATTGATCTGTCACCCTATACTGTGTCCTTCCAGGCTAGTGTGAAGGTTTCAGTGTGACATTAGGGAACTTAAGCAGCTTGAAATCTAGGCAGGGAATTGAGACCTGAGGTTTCAGAACTGAATTAAATGATAGAGGAAGATCTGGAAATAGGAGTTACTTCTTGATTTCAAGACGTGAACGACGTGCAATAAGCTGAAGGTAAGGCGAGAACGATATCATCTTTTCTTGTTCAGATATGGTGTTCCCGTTCTAGATTTCGAGTTGCTTAAGTTCCCTACTAACTAATATTATCTTGAGTTATCTGTCGGCCTTTTTCAGATTAGCTCCATTAATAGTTTTACACCAGCATAGACAATGTATAGCATAATAATAATAATTATTGAATGGTAAGTGGTAGGCCGACCACTATATCAATGTCAATTAATAATAAGAATAGAAAAACAGATACAAGAATTATCACTCCTAGTCTATGTCATGACAACCAAATGACAACCATGTATGACTGAATCATGTCTACGATTATTTAATAAAGAAACCAATTATTAAATGAAATTCATTCCCAACACTGCAATGTAAGATCAGCCTTTTCGAGCTGACCATTATTCATTATTATTGCAGTAAATGATTATTATTTAATGACATTTAGTCCCAATAGAGAAGCGATAGTAAGCCATTTGACATATACCGTACAGATGGACTAGTGCTGCTGCTACTACCAATACATGGAAGATCTGATGACTTTGGAACTAAATGAGGAAAAAAAATAGGTGATTAACATATAATATTTATGACGTTTCTAGGCAGCTTTAGTACAAGACAGGTATCTGACAGGTCGCGGAAAAAAAAAAATGCAAATTGTGCGAGATTTGGGACGTAAATTGTGTGAAAAAAATCCCAGATTGTGCGGGAAAATTTGTTGATTGTGTGGGATTTTTTGCTATTTTGGTTCCAAATTCAACTACTAAACTAGAGCCAATTCCTAATTTCACCATAATTGAGGAATTCATAATGCATTTTTTTTTGGATTTTTAGGTTTTCTTTACATTTTGGGTGAATTTTGCGGGATTTTTCACATTTTGAGAAATTGTGCGGAATTGACCCGATTGTGCGGATCCACAACCATGCAACCCTGTCAGATGCCCTGAATAGACCTTTTTATCTTCGTTGTTTGTTGTGCCCATTTCAGACCATGTGATGCCGCTCTTGGGAGTTGATTCTTTCATGTGTAAATATTTTAACAAAAGAATATTTCTCAAGTGAATGTCATGTCCTATTGAGATTAAAATCAATTTTCAGCCAGGATGATTAAAGTGATTGAAAAAGAGGCTTACCCATATGTTGAATCTGCCAGGAAAGAACCTCTCTGGTATTCTAGTGGCATATGCTATAGCTCCTAGGATATACAATACACCCATCAAAGCCATCCAACCAACTGATGCCTGCCGATGTGCTAATGTTGCACCATACGCTGCTATGAAGTGTATGGCTGGGACTACACCTGAACAGCCAAATGTTAAGAAGACTCCTGAAACCACAGAGAAAAAGAACAAAATTATTGGTTCTGACTGACTGTGGCAAAGGACTATTTTCTTAGTTTGGGGACCCTTAATATATACCCTGCTGTTTGAGCTGTCTTTGAATGCTTTAGAAACAGCAGGGAAGAAAAAACCAGAATATCACAAATTTTGCAAATTGTGACCAAAACATTGAACAAGAAATTTGTCTCAACAAGTGATACATTGTCTTACTCATACCATCACACTGAAGTTTTGTGCAGCCACATACACTTTCCTTTCTAACACTAATGGCTTCTTGTCAAGTTAATACTAAATCCAGTTTCAGGTTTTCTGTTGCTCAGGGTTAGCCTCAATTTTGTGTAGAATATTCATGTGTTCCAATAAAGGTCCATGAATTTTGAAGTGTTTCTATTGTTGAATCCATAGTATATTCTTTACTTTGTCGTTGATATCTGTGAATATTCTGACACTGAAATAAGGCTAACTCTGTGCAAATGGGTCTTTAATCAAGGAACACAGCCGTACTCTTACCTGCTCTTAAACATCGGAACTTGGGTGTGTTAAAGTTGGGATATAACGACACACAGAAACTGAACAAACCCAAGGCAGTCACAACTACCATGTATACTAGTCTGGTTGTCTTATTGCAGTAGAATCCATAGTACAATGGTGGAATGAATGAACCCATTATGAGTAAAGCAATGCCTGAGTAGTCCAGCCTTGAGAAGACAAAACCAAACAAGGATCATGTTAATACAAAGATCATGTATTTTTATGAGAAGGTATTCTTAAAAATGCATTTTTAACATTTTAATTTACAGTGAGGACACTCGAACCATGAACACTTGATATTTTTATATTTTATGAACTTTCTACTGCTTCAAACCTTCTGAAAGTGAAGCACTGAACTCAAATAATCTTATTGTTTAAAATAAATCAAATTTCCAATCGATTTATCAAGGGATAAAGGAGGAAAAAAGTATGAAAAAACCTCAAAGTGTTCACAGTTTGAGTGTCCTCACTGTTAGGACTCACCCCACTGGTGATGAGCATTGTGAAATACACTGGGACCCTCAAAAAATGCACCAGACCCTAATATGACCAGACATGAAGATCCCAGAACCCAGACCCTGGTGGAGTACCTTAAGCACACAGATGCATCCCCAGTGTATCAGATCATGATAATCTGGTAGGTTGGCATGCACTGCTAGAGCTCTGTTTTTCCTCACCCACGTAGTTCAGGTGGTGGTTCAATTCTGTACCGACCTGTGTTATGTAAGTTGAATTTGTTGTTCTCTCCCTTGATAAAAAGATATTTTTTTCTGGGTTCTCCAGTTTTCTGGCCTCCAACACCATCAACAAGTGAGTTCAGAATTTTTTGCACAGAATATTGAGTGTGCGGGTAATCAAACTGAACTTGCTCCCCCACTAAAAGGAAATGATTTACAGCTAATTTATGTCACGTCTGACCAGTAAATCCGAGAATTCAAATGTAGTTTTCAAGTCTTTATTAACATTTCTAATCTCCGAACAAAAGCAAATATTCCAAAAACAATTCAGTTAAAAATTAGATTTTGGACCTGCTATCACGAATGAATGTGAAATATTTTCCAAAAGAATTCACTTGCCAACCACATCGCTAAGTATCAGCTTCAAAATATTTATTTTTAAGATAAAAATATTTTGAGTTGCCATAGTTTTGATCACAGTTGGTACCGAGATTTGCAATTTCAAACAAAGCCGCAGAAACTCCAATCAAAACATTTGAGTTACTGGTCACAAGTGACGTAAATTAGCTGTAAATATGGCAAACATCAGGCTACACTTACCTGCTGAATATCTTGGATACATTGTGTGAATGGCAATAGACTGTGTGGAAGATGGTAGAAAATGCAAGGCAGAGGATTGCTCCAGTAAAAAATGCTCCAAACACAAGTTTTTCAGACCAATCATTTGGGAATGGGTTGTTTGGTGAAAGGGGTCGAAGATAGAAGTACAAAAGCAAAGCAATAAATAGCAAACATCCTAAAAGATGTGTCCAAATATTGCCAGTCTCTGTGTGGACTTTGAAAATGCTCTTGAAACAATACTTGAAGGAGGCAAGAGGTGGGCGATGACTATCAGAAAGATATTCATTGTCCCTTAACCAGTGTGGTAGTTCCATGTGGGATATCAAGTACCAACCAGAGCGACCAGCTTCAATCATAGCTTTCCTCAGCTTGTCAGCTTTTTCACCAGCTTCATGCATGGTCTCAGAGACATTATCTTTGACATTTCTATACATGACATGGATCTTGTCAGATGTAGTCTGAAAACTATCCTGCATTCTCTCAGAAGCCTCACCAATGTTAGTTCTGAACTTTTCTGTTGTTTCAGAGACATTGTCTTTGACATTTTTGTACATGACATGTACCTTTTCAGTGGTATTCTGAAGACTGTCCTGGACTTTTTCTGATGCTTCATTAATATTGGCCTTGATCTTTTTGGCTGCATCATGGACATTCTCTTTTACTGCTTTAACAAAAACTTGGATGTTTTCATCTCCTTTGAGGATGAGAACCTGAAACCATAGAAATCATATAAGTTAAGACTGAGGTTGAATCAAGTGTTTGTAAATCTGCATGGATATGACAGCCATTGGTAGCAATAGACAGATTTAGTGTGGGCGTAATGTTTTCTCATTTCAGATCCCTTGGGGATCATTTCTTTAACAGAAATAAAGTCGTATCATCACTTTGTTTACTGGTGATGCATGAGAAGACACATGAATACGAATACAATTCAAACAAAGAATCATATTCTCATGGGAACTGAATTAGGAAAACATTACGCCTGAGCTAAATCGGTCTTTTGTAACGCAAATCTAAGGTTTGATTGGCACTGCCTTATCCTCATTCAACGCTTTGTTCCTGGTATTTCTAAGAGATTGAAACACCCATTTTCAAAATTATGCAATCCAAAAACAAGTAAAAATTTGGGATGCCTGGTTCTCGCAATCAAATTTCAAGTGATCCAAGTCATTAGTTTCCTTGATTGATGGAAGTCAAATCCTGAACAATCCACCAAACAATGTCATTCCTGGGAAGCTGTGTAAACTGGGTGGATTTTATTTGACCAAGTTTTTAAGAATTTAATACTGTTACTCTCCTTAAAATAAAGATCAATTCTAGCAGCTGAAACATCCAGCCATATTATGACATGACACTGAGGCATATTACACAACTTTCCATGTAATGACCTCTATTTCTTGACCACAGTTTATATCAACAACTTTCCTGGATTTACATTCTGAGTTATGTGCCAGTAAACATGCTGCAGGAAACCAAATATGTGTGTAAACATACTTGGAAAGCAAAACAAATTACACAAAGATTACAGCTGAAGCATGGCATATCATCCAGAAGACCTATTCAGTGTCATTTCCATCCCTTTTGTATTATTTCTTTGTCTACCGAGAACAGTACTCAAGAAAATATCTTAACATGATTGAGACAGGAATATAAAAACATTACAACCAAGCTGAACAAGTATATACTTTCACTTTTTTTCAATCAGGGTGCACAGCCTGTGGTAAAAAAAACATTTTCCTATTCATTTTAATTTAATTCTAATTTAAAAAAATTAGAAAAAATTCTAAATTCAAAAATCCATTTTCAATCAGAGCATTAAACAAATAAAACTGTACAGCACAAACATTGAATATCTTTTGGCTAAATCATACCTCAGAAAAAATAATTTTCCTTAGCCCACACGCAGTGTAGAATAAAGTCTTTCTATACTGTTCAATATTCATTAGGGGTGGATGGGTCTAATGTTTATATATTCTCAAAAATTTCAAAATAACCCCAAAAATCGTATCAACACTTTCACTGTTTGGAAATTTAACCTTTAATTTCCTCTACGATTAGAAAGAATAATCAACAACTTATTCCCATCATTTTTTTTACCGGTTAAATAAGCGCGTACAAACTCTAAGCTTGTTATGACTGCTAAAGCGCACTAGCTGTCGTAACCAAATCTAGCTCAACAAAAAAGCTTAGAATCATTTCCAGTGCAGAATAGGTTCACATTTTACCCTCAATGCGAAAGAATATTAATTTAAGGAAGTTCTAAACTATAAATCACTATTTTTTAGATTAATTTAGTTAAGTTTTTCGTAAAAAATTTAAGATCTAATCTATTATAAGCTTACCTTGGCTGTTTCGATGTCCGGGTGGATGATAAGTCTTTCCCCACTTTGTTTTCCATTTACCGAGTCATAGGAACTTTCACTGACATTCTCGGTATCACTGTTATTCTCTGTATCACTGTCACTCTCCCTGTTGGACTCAGAGTCTAGAAGACAGGTTTCTTGGTTGACATTTTCATCTTCTTCTTGAATTTCTTCTTGAGTTTCTTCTTCGCTTTTGGTCTCCTCATTCAAATTTTCATTACCGTCTTCATCGTTGTTTGTCTCCTGGTTCGCCACAGATTCATCAACGGCAATTTCCTCCTGACTACCTTGAGAAGAAGAGTCTGTGTACCAACCACCTTCGATAGTAACGCTTCCAGTATCGCATAAATCCTCTTCGCTATTCATTTTGTTACTGGTCCTTCTTCTTCTCAAGTTGTATTGATGTCCTTCGGCCATCGACTGTGAGGACCTGTGAGCGAATGCACGTATGACGCTTTTATATTGTCTTCAAACACGTAATCACGCTCAAAATGGAAATACTAAGTTCATGGACAGACACCTGCTGTTATACTACACAACTCTGTGAAGACAATAAGATTGAAGACGAAAAATCAAATCTCTACCAACAGCTTCAAAATTGGTAGAATTTAAGATCAAAAGTCTTAATTTTGAAGTAAAATCAATAATCCCTGCCGCACGAGGTCAACTCCTCGCTCAGTCCGACCGAGACTGACGTGTTTTGACAGCAAATTATCCAATTACAGCTGGCGTACTATCAATTTTGATCGATCAACGCATATTTTCATTCAGTATTAGCCAATCAATATGCGTGTTAAATATCATAAACGTCAGCTGATCTGTGGGATGATATCGGTTCAAAGTCCAGAAATGGTAGTAGGGGAGGAGTGGGGCCGGGAGTAGCCTACTTACAAAAACACTAAACAAAGAGAAACGTATATATATGTAATAAAAAATGCTCAGATTCTTTTTACGGGAGAGGGTTTTAGTTTTGCAAGCATCACCTGTCCCTCCACACATACAAAAACACAGCAAATAATTTTATAGTAAAAAAAAAATATTTTTAGCATAATTAATTTATCTTTTAGTGGGTGGTCACACGGAGAATGGAAAACACTCCAATGCCATTTTTAAAGCTTACTGTTCATTTTTTACTGGGGAGGGGGAGGGGAGCTAGAGGAGTGGATTTTGAGGGTCTTAAAAAAAATCAGGGAGAGCACATAAAATAATTCAAGTTGCACAGGACTTTTATGATAAACAGAATAGAAAAAAATACCAGAGGCCATTTTTTATGCAACAACAGAGAGAGGGATCGGATTTCTTGAATGGGTTACTAAGTTAATCCCACCAGCCCCCCTCCCTGATAAAAATGAATGGTCCCTAAGAGATAAAAAAAGGATGAAATTCCAGGATCTACCTAGAACACATGCACCCAGTTCTATTTGCCAGAATGCATTCCTCAGGGGTGGATCCAGGAATCAAAGAAACGGTAGGCCTGAATAGAACCCTTGCCCCCCCCCTTATTCAGCACCTATCTCCTGAGAGAAAACCTTCAACATTGTATGCAAATTTTTTATTTTGCCAAGTTTAAAGAAAATAGTATCTTTTAAATAGAAGTGGGGGGCCACAGCCCTATCGGCCCACCCCTAAATCTGCCCTTGTTCCTAGCACAATAGACCATTTTCGAGATGCACGAAAAATATTTCAAAAATCAAAAATATTGCAGGCGCAGACATGATCTTGAGGCATTTTTGGGCAGTCAATAGCATGCGTGATCTTGCCCGAAAATTCCTCTTTTTCATGTCTGCACCTGCAATGTTTTTGAAAGTGCTCGCACATCTCGAAAATGGTCTATTAAAACATTACCAGGGACCAAGGAGCACCCTAAAAATCAGTGGGGCTATATAAGAGACTAGTATGGGAAAAGTGATCGGGTTATATAAGAGACTAGTATGGGAAAAGTGATGGGGTTATATAAGAGACTAGTATTGGAAAAGTGATGGGGCTATATAAGAGACTAGTATGGGAAAAGTGATGGGGTTATATAAGAGACTAGTGTGGCAAAAGCGAAAATGTGATAGGGCTATAGCCATACTAGCCCCCTCCCTCCCCCTCTGCAGTCCCTCATTACTCTTTTTCCAGGTGTTTCCACTGCACTTAGCTATTTCCTCTCTCATGTAAAATATTTGCCTATAAACAGGGCATGGGAATCTCACAATTTTCTTTACATTGTAAATATTACCCTTATATACATATAGTAACTCTACCATGCATTGTTATTCCTATTTTTTGATTAGTCTACATATCTATACATATAGTAACTCTACCATGCATTGTTATTCCTATTTTTTGATTAGTCTACATATCAATACTATTTACATATTTTATTGTATGATAATTATTAATATTAGCAATTATTAGATGAGACGGAGTATGATATGGAAAATTATGTATAACGAGGAGAGTGTTATCTGCCGAAGCCGTAGGCTGAGGCGGATAACACTCTTCGAGGTATGCATAATTTTTCGTATCATATGATAGCCAAATCCAATAACTGTTTTATTATTTATTCAAAATATTTTCTCAGTTCAGTCATTTAAGAAAGCATTTCAGATAAGTTTGCAAACCTTCCCTGTTGGGAAGCCATTTTTGTTTGGCGGCTATGATGACGTCAATCGTCCAATAATTAAAAAAATTATTGGAAGAATGACATTTCTTTCCAAATTTGGTCAGTCAATGCTTGTTATGAAAAATTAACCGGGGGGCTGTGGGCCAATCAGAAACGGGGAAATATTTTAAATAAATTAAATAATAAATATCATTATTATTATTATTATTATTATTTTATTATTATTATTTTATTTTAACCTCAGAAAAAAGTTTTTACATAATATGATTTTTCCCTGGTAAAATTACTAGTCGGGTCTTTTCCCAAGACCTAAGACTTCAAACTGATATTTCAAAACCTAACCGAAACCTTTAACCTATTGTTACAATGCTGCTTGACTTTTTCTTACTTGATCCGCTAGTCTTTGTTCAGTTTGTTGGTCCATTCCTCTTTCTTCCCATATTATTATTATTGTTGTTATTATTATTATTATTATTATTATTATTTTTAAACCTGATAAAACACTCCTACTAATTTAAGTGCAAGCCTCCACCCCTTAAATTTAATACTGCCTAGCAGTAATTTGCTGAACTATATAAACAAATTCACAACTTAAAGGCACAAAAACCCCTTGATTTTCCTGATACACTATCTACTGTGGCCATTGCGTTATAGAGATCTTTGATCTTTACCCATGACATAGGAACGGAGGGCCATGTATCCAGGATAAGCACCCTATCTTCTTTTAGATTAATCCCACCCAGTGGACTAAAGTGTCCTAAGAGTTTGCGGTACCCTAGGCAGCCGAGGTCATAATTGATGACAACATGATAACTTGTTGAAAGGAGTTCCATTAAAATGTCACGAAATTCCTCGAAGCTGCCAACGTTCCTGTACCCTGGTCGTTCCAGTAGCGCTTTTTTGGCTCGCCATGAAAGCGCCTCTGGAACCAGGGAAACGTTCCTGAAAGTAGCATCTGTGATCAGCTGTTTTTCATGAGCTTGTCCAATAACGCATTTTAACTTCAAGGACCTTACAACATCAGAAAATTCTAGTAAAGTCATTCCTTGCTTGTCAATTATTTTTTTATCCAGGACTTTATTAACTTCACCCAAAGCAAGCACGTGATTTTCGTCTATCCTTCGAAGATTTTTCAAGTCTAGTTCTTCAACGCCTATTTCTCTTATTTTTTCGTGTAAAATCGTAGCATTGCTTTTGTGAGAAGAGAGTAGCTCGTTCAAACATACAGCGATACTACAAAGACCACAGTATTTCGTATTTTTTTGTTTCGCCGAATATGGCACGATATGGTTGAAATTGCTCGTAGCGAGAAGTTTTCTACCTTCATCGTTTTCTAATGGTATGATAGAGATCCTGCCATTGAAGGGATGGTTTTCATTCATTTCAATGGATATCAGAGAAAAATCTCTTATGTTTTGGTGTACGAGTCATCGATCCACAAAGCCATGTTCAATCTTCGTTCAATCAAAATCAATGAAGCTCAACATTTGACCCACCCCTCCCCCACCAAGAGAGTAACTGTCTCCTTCGAAACCCTTGCATGCTAAGTAACAGATCGGTCAGTGTCCTGAATGAGTCGTAAAAAGTTGGCACAAATCTTTTCGTTGCTATGGTCATCGGGCCTCTTCGGAGGCCCCATTTTGCATGATTTTAGTCTAACAATACAAAACAATACCAATAGCCATTGACTCTAACATGAAAACTGCAAAACAACGCGAATTGAACAACAACAGTGGACAGAAAAACCGGCGTCCTTCAAGACAGGCAAGTGTTGACAGTGTCTTTTCAAAACATTAGGAATTTTATTTGAACATATATATATGTTTTGAGTGATTATTGCTGTTTTATTAATACGACAGCCAATTGCATTAAATTAAGTTTTTATGCTTGTATTCTGTTCAAAGAAAATTTTTAATCGTGTTGAACTACACACATAAGCTTAGTTTCTTGGTTGCTAAGACAAGAAATGTTGTGTCATCTCACTTCAAGAATTCGATAATTTCTCATTCCGTATTTTCTTAAAAACCTTCGACAACTTCATTATCAGTTTGTCTAGAATCGTTAAATAATTAATTCGCTTTCAGAGTTGATAAAGTTTTATAAAGAAAGACAGAGTGATAAAAGATATTGTGTTTGGACATGACATAATTATGGCTTTCATTCTTCCTCGCCCCGCGAACCTATTCAGCTATTCAACTAGGTTTTATTAAGCTTACTTTACTGGCTTATGGTTAAGGGTTTCTACGATTTTCTAAAAAAGCGAAATACTTGACTGAAAAAGAATTTGAGGAATCACGAATTTAATTTATTTGCCCTGGAGTTAATTTGACATGTAAGACTTAATGAAGTGCTTTAGTGGATTCTGAAATTAATTCCTTGGTTTTACGAGGGTAGCACTAAATAGCCAGTGGCTAACAAACCTTTGGCCCTCGTTCCATGATCGAATTGGAATTTAGAAGTTAATGTTTGGGGAGGGAGGGAAAACCAGAGAACCCGGAGAAAAACCCTCAAAGCACAGGAGAGAACCAACTAGAAACTCTACTCACATACTCAAATACAACACCAAGCCCGGCGGGACTCGAACCCGGGTCGCATTGGTGAGAGGCAAGAACTCTCACAGCTACGCCACCCGTGCTTCCCATGGCAAATCGTTGTTGAGAGCTCAGTGAAGTGGAATTGCATAAAGTATGAGAAAGTGCAATCTGGCAGTGGCTATATAGTCCATGTATGACCCCTGACCACAGCTCTAACAAGTTTGAAAAACCCTCGTAGTCAGAAAGTGAACTAATCAGCTCAACTCACATGGAGTCACTGAGATTGGAACTCCAGAATTCAGGGGCACGTGAGAAGTGAATGTTTTACAACCCTGCCATCCTGACTTCTTGGGGTAATGGGATCAGTTATGTCATGAGGGTCATGATCTTTGACCTGCTGTTATATATATGAAGAGATTATAATATAGCAAATAACTATCTGGATTATTTACATCTGGTTCCATGAGTGGTCAGAATCCTGCACTTGAGATGTTTTTGACATTCCTTTATTCCAATTTGAAGTCCCAAATACCCTCCACATGCCATGTTTATGGGAATCAAGGATGCCATAGCAGAAGCACATGTTAGCTATCTCTGTGGACTCATATTCCATTTCTTGACTAATGGCATCACATATGAGTTGAGTTTGTTGGGTCACTCCCTTTCAAGTTTTTTTCTCAGGATTTTCCTGTTTTTCTCCTTCATCCACAAAACCTAACAAGTTAAATTCCAATTCAGTCTTAGTTAACAGTAGTATCAGCCCAGAGGTCATTTCAAGTTTTTTTGCTCTCATCCTAACAAAAAGTTAGTTTGACTAGTTGGGTATGGTATCAACCCCACAAAAAAATTGCCAGTTTTAATTTTTACATGCACTGTAATTTATAAGCTAATCCTTATATTTATTCAATCATATACAGATCCATTCTCTAAGGCCATTGACTGCACCAGGAAAGGAGCGTTCTGGTCCATTCAAAATTATTGACAGGCCTAATAGTCTTTCACCATCCACGGAATCTCTTGTCAGACCAAAAACAACAATTGGTTTTTATGAAGATGGACACAGCCTTCCATCACGCCCCAAATCTGCATCAGGGATGTCAGATGATGTACCAAATATATCGAGTACTCCAAGGTAAGATGGTCATACAGAGAGGGATATATGGCAATGGTTTGAGGGAATTTTTTATTCAGACCAAATGCCAGCTCACTATCAATTCCCATTTCCAAAGTCCTGAACACTGGTCTGTAAATAGGACAATAACATGACTTTTGGAGGGCATATTCATGACAAAAGTCATGTTATTATCATTATCATTAATATACAAGACCAAATCATACAAAGTCTTCAATATCAAAAGTTAGAATTTCAATAAAGTTTTTATACATGTATGCAAAACAAGAAAACAACGCACACGCTTTTAACTGGTTTCCTTAAGATCTGATTGGCTGACAGCAGTCGTAAGACATTCTCTCAACCAATCAGATCGAGGCAGGGTGGTAAATGCATTTGCAGCCTGCGTGCTTGGTGAGGGCAGTTTAATATTTGGCCTTGTATATTGATGATAATAGAGTATTTTATTCTCACATCTTTTCAGTAGATTTGTCTTGAATTCTTGGAGTTTTCACTACTAATAGTAAAGATTAGGTTTTTTTTTTGATTGACGGGAGCCAAAATGCTTCTTGTCTGGAGTCAGTTAGGTCAGAAAATTATGAAAAGTGCTGTAACTAATCATGTGCTTGGATTTTGGGTAGTTAGAGTATTCAAGTACCTTAAGGAAATACGAGCAGCAAAATTATGCAACTTGTTACATTGTTGCATTGCAAGTTGCAGCAGTGAATTTGGCTTGTATTACCACCCCATGCAGCAACAAACTTTTGTTATGTGACTTTGTTGGAAAAGTAGAAGGGATTTCTACTCTCTGCAATAATCTAAATTTGTTGCATACAGGGTGGTAATACAAGCAGCATTCACTCTGCAACTTGCAATACAACAATGTTGCGTGACAAGTTGCACAATTTTGTTGCTATAGTTACCGTACCTTACAAATATTTTTGAACATTCAAACAGATTAAGCTTTTCCAAGAAATCCAGAGGAAGCAAAAGTCCCAAGGGCAGAAGAAAGTCAATCAGACCTAAAACACATGTCGCATGGGATGATACAGCAAGTACTGATCAGATACCTTATGATAAAGATAGATTAAGACCACAAGATGCACAAGGTGAGGGGATAATGTCCTTGTAGTGGGTTGCCTGTGGTTAGCAATAGTTCCCTTCACAGTTCCTTACGCCATCTTAAAAGGTAGCCGTGCCTTTGCATGGAATTGAGAAGAACAGTGAGCTTGCAATGATAGAGACCTGTAAATAATTGACCAAGGTGTTAAAAAAGGTCTCTATCATTGCAAGCTCACCATTCATCTCGCTTCAATGCAAAGGCATGGCTACCTCTCAAGATGGCACACCATACCGTACCATACCATACCGTACCACACCATACCACACCGTACCATGCCGACCATGCCATACCATACCGTACCACGCCATACCATACCATACCAAGCCATACCATACCATACCAAGCCATACCATACCATACCATACCATACCATACCATACCATACCATACCATACCATACCATACCATACCATACCATACCATACCATACCATACCATACCATACCATACCATACCATACCATACCATACCATACCATACCATACCATACCATACCATACCATACCATACCATACCATACCATACCATACCATACCATACCATACCATACCATACCATACCATACCATACCATACCATACCATACCATACCATACCATACCATACCATACCATACCATACCATACCATACCATACCATACCATACCATACCATACCATACCATACCATACCATACCATACCATACCATACCATACCATACCATACCATACCATACCATACCATACCATACCATACCATACCATACCATACCATACCATACCATACCATACCATACCATACCATACCATACCATACCATACCATACCATACCATACCATACCATACCATACCATACCATACCATACCATACCATACCATACCATACCATACCATACCATACCATACCATACCATACCATACCATACCATACCATACCATACCATACCATACCATACCATACCATACCATACCATACCATACCATACCATACCATACCATACCATACCATACCATACCATACCATACCATACCATACCATACCATACCATACCATACCATACCATACCATACCATACCATACCATACCATACCATACCATACCATACCATACCATACCATACCATACCATACCATACCATACCATACCATACCATACCATACCATACCATACCATACCATACCATACCATACCATACCATACCATACCATACCATACCATACCATACCATACCATACCATACCATACCATACCATACCATACCATACCATACCATACCATACCATACCATACCATACCATACCATACCATACCATACCATACCATACCATACCATACCATACCATACCATACCATACCATACCATACCATACCATACCATACCATACCATACCATACCATACCATACCATACCATACCATACCATACCATACCATACCATACCATACCATACCATACCATACCATACCATACCATACCATACCATACCATACCATACCATACCATACCATACCATACCATACCATACCATACCATACCATACCATACCATACCATACCATACCATACCATACCATACCATACCATACCATACCATACCATACCATACCATACCATACCATACCATACCATACCATACCATACCATACCATACTGTCCATAAAATACAATACTATGCCATACTTTACCCTGCCCCACACCACCCCATGGACTTAACTTAACACCTTTCTAAATATTTTTGCTCCAGAAACAAGTAATAAAAAAGGAAAGGGATCAGATCTTAGTAACAACATCTTGAAGGCTGACATGTATTAATACTTTTCTCACCAGATGTGGATCATCCATTCAGATCACAAGTTCGCAGCAAGTCCAAAAGAGCTTCATTTAAACCTATGTCATTGGTGCCTGGGTCTGTCTCTACTATGGTAGCACTGGAGGAGAGTGAAGAAGATGAAGAAAGAAGTGAAAATGTTAGTGGTGGTGAAAACAAGAACCCCAAAACACCCTGCTTTGCAGATGTCCTGCTCTCTGATGCAAGCTCAGATTATGATACTGATTTAGAGGAGGATTTTCCAGGTATTTTAACATAAACATTAAAATATTTTAATTAGACAAATTATTTTGAGACTAATAGAGTGACGTCCTTATCTTGGCATGGGCATAATGTTTTCCCATTTTAGACCACATGTCATTCCCTAGAGTATCATTTCTTTGTTTAACAGTTGTGCATGAGAAAACACAATGTCATGAATATGGATACAACTCAAACAAAGAATCTAATTTATTTTCAAGAAAATGACATGTGGTCTGAAATAAGCATGGACCAATATTATCAAAAGGGTCCTGAAGGGGGATCCTAATTCAATTTCCCAGTCCAAAATGTCTCAGTCCGAGTTATAGAGTTAGAGATTTTGCAAAATCCCAATCCCAGTAATGGCTCAATCCCAGTCCCAGTGCATGAAATCACATTTTCCCAGCCCCAAAAATGGTGAATCCCAACTCCCATTTTACCCCTTAGCTTTAAGAGCCTTAATCAATGGACCACTTCCCAACACCTTACTGAACCAATTACAAACCACTAACCAACTAACTACCAACCACTTGCTGAAACCTTACCGTATGGTGTGGGTTGATCACAATAGCCAAAAATGTTTGCTTAAATCAAATCCATTTGTTCAAACAGATCCACCCAGAAAGTTTGACCCATCCGGCAAAGAACTGTATATCAAATCCTGCAAAGAAAAAGGTTGGTAGTAGGAAGAATAGAGTTAGACTCACCGATCCAAAGAATGTCTGGCTGCAGTAAGCAGCCGTTAGTGGGGAGGGATTTTGAGACCGACACTAAGAACGGCTGCAAAGGAGACTATGTTCACTTGAAAGTTATGTTTATAGATGTTTGATGGCATTTGTTTGTAGACTTGGTTCCTGTGTCGTTTCTTAGCAAGAGGTTCATGGAGAAAGAAATCATAATGAAGCACCATGGACTAGGAACAGAAGGAACTCTGCCGATTGCTAGGTCTTTGAAGGTATTTAAACACTAGCTGAGTTTACAGTGGGGGGAGGGGTACTCCCTATAATGGACTATACGGGGATGCTCTGCCCAAAAGGGGTACCTTTTTCAGGCCACAGGTATAGAAAAGGGGTGGGAATTTGTGAGTTTTGGTATAAAAGGGGTAACTTTGCTTCAAAGGTACATGATCATATAATCTATCCATTGTCTGTTTGTCTGTCTGTGTGACCCTCCATCCATCCATCTGTCTGTCTGTTCATCCATCTATCTGTCCATCCATCTATCTGTCCATCCATCTATCTGTCCATCCATCCATTCATTCATTCACCCATCAATCCATCCATCTGTCTGCCTGTATGTCTACTTTCCATCCATCTATCTGACCTTCTGTCCATCGGTATTCATCCATCTGACCTTCCATCCATCAGTCTATTCATTCATCCATCCATCTATCTGTCTGTCCATTTATCAATCCATCCCTCTGTCTGTCTGTCTGCCAGTCCATCCATCTTTCTGTCCATCCATCTATCCATCCATCCTAGGCTCCATCCATTCATTTATTCATTTGCATCATCATTACATCCTATGTTTATTTTCTAAGAAGTATTTATGTTATTATTATTATTCTTTAGAAAAACACCTTTACAGAGAAGCTTGATCTGACAGATAACTATATTGAACGCCATGGTGCCATAGCCATCTCACAAATGCTTCTTGATAACTGCTTCATTACAGAAATTGTAAGTACAATATTATTCATTACAAAGAAAAAGAATCAATTGGCAAGATTGATGTCGAGTAAAAACATGAGACCCTTGTGCTTATAATTTCTAGCTTACCTCATATGGCCTGCACACTGCTAGGCCCAATAGGCTCAGCTTCAGTAAGCCTAGCAGTGTCACAGCAGGCAATATGTCGACATAATGAACACAGTAAATGACCACTCATCAGTCTTTCCTGTAGCTCAGTGGTTAGAGCACCAGAGCAGCATTTGGGTGAAATTCGGCAGAAGGTCATGGGTTCAATCCCTATCAGGGACTCTGAGTTTTTTTCAGCTATTGACAAATACATAGGCGGCGGGGGGACACAAGAACTGGGAGGTCTGTAATCGCCAAAATTGCCAAAAAAGGGGGAAAATCACCAACCCAAAAATTAAAAAGACGTCCAAATCTCTGAAGCAAAAAATAAATAAAATCATTGTCAAAGCATGAAATAAACATTAAAAAAAGCCCATACAGCCAGGTCAAACGTATAAAACATGTCAGCAAAACAAAGAGAGAGTGCTCAAATAAGCAAATTGCAATTGGGGGGTTAAGAATTACCCTTAAAGGGGGGCTCAGACAACCCCCCCCCCCCCCCCCCGAAAAATCTCAAGTGGTGGTGCTCTAGCCCTCCGGCCCACCCTAGTCTGCTGCCTATGAAATAATAAATAATTTCTATAATAAATATTATTCCATCATATTTTTAACATTAAATGTATTAAACGTCAGATGAAAATCATTATGATGAATGAAATTTTAAATATCATAGTTAAAAACACATAATTATATTATTTTGATTGTAATTAAAAATTTTATAATCAAAATAAATTATAATTTTTTGTAATAAAATCTTCATGAATTTTCATAAATGTTCAATAAAAACTATAGGGAAATATTCATTTGGCAATGGTTTAATTTAGACATGTACACATAAAAAATGTTTTAAATATTTTGAAGAATAGATTTAAAAGTCTTTAAAATTTTCAAATCACAGGAGCAATGTCTAATAGTTATGGAGAGGAAAGAACTAAATTTTCAAAACTTTGAAGACAAAGTGTAATATTCTGGGTGAGTTAAACATGTAATTAAAAACCTGTATTTAAACCTTTTTCTCTTTCAGTATGATTACTTTAACCATAACTTGTTGCCATAAATTGTTCCACAAAGACGAACTCTGTCACTCTAACATCTATAATGTTTAAAATGATAATAAAGTATCTAACAAAGCCATTTTTTTAATGAGAGGGAGTTGAGGAATCTACCATACCAAGTCTGTAGCCAGGGGGAGGGGTGTGCACAAATCCAAAAAGCTGCCATTTTGTTTCCAAAGTTGCCAAACAAAAAAAGCAATTTTGTCACGGGCACCCAGCTAGTTATTGCTAGTTCCACTGTTCAGGAGATGGATATTATGATATCAAACCCCATTATTTTTTATCACTACAGCCAGATTGCTTTATTTTTTATCTCTCCTTTTCTTACAGGGGGGGGGGGGGGTGTTCATGGGCACCCTAGGACCATAAATAAAAAAATTAACCCATCCTCTTTTCAAAAGAATAAATACAGCAAACGTCCCCATTTTTCTATCTTTTTTGGTTGCAGAGAACTTTGGATCAAATGTACAATTATTTTTATACCAATGATGCTCCCATCTTAGCTGAAGAGTGTGTAAAAATGTGGATGATCCATGATCCCACTTCAAAAAACGTGAATGCTCCCTATATGATGTATGGCAATCATCACATCAGAAATAAGTTAACATATTGTTTTGATGATATTTTTTAGGATTTGTCAATGAATTTTATTAGAACTGAAGGAGGGATTGCTTTTGGTGAAATGCTCTACAAGAATCAGTCCCTAAAGAAACTATCTCTGAGATGTGAGTAAAAGAAATGAAAATTAGGGAAAACATTTCAAGGAAAACAAAGATAAACAGGTCATTATTTACAGGGAGGGGGCCGGTGCAAAAAGAGGGGGCAGCATTTTTTATGCTCCACAAAGGACAAGGCTATGAGAGGGTACTTTAGGGGGAAGGGTCACGGAAATTTGTGCAAGTGACAATCAAAATGCACCAGCCCCTCTCCCTGTAATAATGACCAATGTAATAATGACCTAATGATCAATCTTTTCTGCTCACTCCACTTCAGTCTTGGAGAGAAAAATTGTAAATGTGTCAAAACCTCCCTTACAATAATTGTGTTGGTTTTCATTGCAGCAAATCATCTAACAGACAAGGTCGCTAAAGTCTTCGCTGATGCCTTGAAGGAGAACAGAACATTGACTTACCTTGATTTAAGCCACAACGAGATAGGAGAGATGGGAGGCATCTATCTAGGAGCTGGTCTGGTATGAGTATATCTAAACATTACAATTCAATAAAACATACCTTGATAAGCCTGGGTAAGATAGGTGAGCCAGGAAGCATCTATATATCCAGGGCGTGCATTGAAATATTATACTTTTTTTACTTTTTCTAAACCTTTCCTGTCTTTGATTTTTTCACTGTTTTATTAAAAGGCGATGAATTATGGCCTGAAGCACTTCGATGTCAGCTGGAACAGCATTCGGTTTAAAGGAGCTGTAGGCCTTGCACAGGCACTCAAGGTACATTTGTCTATTCAGCTACCTTACGAAGCAGTCAATCTATCATCCCTTCACAGGTTTAATTTCCCCAGAGCAAGTATACTCAATTGGCTGAAAACCTGTGAAAATCCTGTGAAAAATCTGTAAAATTTCAAAAACTCACCAATATTTTCCACAGGATTTTCCCATGTTCTCATCCATGTTCCCTCCTTGGAATCATGTCTGCCCAGTTAAAGTAACTAGTGTCAATGCCCGTCACTCAGGCGGTCTTTTTAGACTCACCTATTAGACACTATCTTCCTTCCTACTCTCCCTTCCCCCTTCCCCTTTCTTTTTTCATTCCATTGTCCAAAACTGATGGTTGTCACTATTTCCATTTCTTATTATGAGCTTGAAAGAGACTGCTACTAATAGTAGTGGGAATAGTGATGTGCCTGACTGGCTTGCATGTCTTTCATAGTCGCTCTACAATTTTAGTAATTTTAGGTCTAAAATTTTCAATTTTCTTACCTAATTTTACCGTGGAACATTGCATAATCATCTATCTAGTAAGCTAACTGCCGCCCAAACATTACCTTTTTAATGATCTCCATCACTTATACTTTGTGTCATTCATTTTGCTAGAATTTATTTCATCATTTCATAAGTTTGATGTCATTTTTTCAGAGTAACGACTGTTTGACACACTTCAATATATCATGGAATGGGCTGTCTCTCCTTGGCTGTGTTGCTCTTGGTCGATTCCTCAAGAAGAACGAAGCGCTTATTGAGTTAGATATCAGTAACAATCGCATTGGTCTCCTTGGTACTCAGAAACTTGCAGCAGGAATTTCTTCTCATCCTAATCTAAAGGTTTTAAAGGTTTGTATTATGATGGACCACAGGGAGCCCAAACTGTAATAGTGTCAGACGTAGCTCTTCTCAGAATTATGACCAAACCATTGCGCATGTGTTAGACCCACCAGACGCATCCTGCCTAAAATTAGAAAAAAAAGGGATAATAACTTCTGATAATGATGAGGTGGATGAGGTCCATGAGGAATAGGTCTTTCCCAAATTCAGTTGAGTGACCATGAAACATTGGCTCCAAGTCAAGGCTGCACTTGTTCATACATTATCAAGTCCATCCTTGACTTAGAGCCGTTGTCTTGAAATTTTAAAATGTCTATACAATGTGGAGTAACAAAAGTTTAATGAAATTCCTGTAAAGTTTCCAAAGATTTGAAGTAACTTGCAATTGAAGAGCTTAGTTTCCTCATTAAAATGTTGCTGCATCTTTTTTGTGAGATGATCAATATTGAACAAGGACAAATACCACACATCCTCTTCAGTATTTAACCTCAGTATATGGTATCATGACTGCATGGTGAGGCAGTTAGTCCTTTGCTATACAAAGCACTTGCATGTGCACCCCATTTTCTTGACACAATTAGGACTATTACAAAAAGTCTTACTACTTGTAGTAATTTGTAGTACTTGTAGTAATTCATGTAATTTATGTGTGTAAAAAAGTTATGTGAGCCTGAAAAGTGGCACTGATCCATCTCTCATTACGTAGCATTACAATTTCATAAATTCTTAATTGTGAAAGTCAAACGTTACCTAGATGCCATCATGATCATTGTTACTTACGTACTGATGAAAGATCTTCGATATTTTCATTTTCAGATTGGCAGAAATCCTATTGGTGATGGAGGGGTGGAATGCCTTCTTAACATTATCAGAACCAACAATACCATCAAGTTCCTTTCTCTTGAGGTAAGAATGCTACTGTCGTCACCAATGCTACTGTTGTCACCAATGCTACTGTTGTGACCAATGCTGCTGTTGTGACCAATGCTACTTTCGTGACCAATGCTACTGTTGTCACCAATGCTACTGTTGTCACCAATGCTATTGTTGTGACCAATGCTACTGTCGTGACCAATGCTACTGTTGTCACCAATGCTACTGTCGTGACCAATGCTACTGTCGTGACCAATGCTACTGTTGTCACCAATGCTACTGTTGTGATCAATGCTACTGTTGTGACCAATGCTACTGTCGTGACCAATGCTACTGTTGTGACCAATGCTACTGTCGTGACCAATGCTACTGTCGTGACCAATGCTACTGTCGTGACCAATGCTACTGTCGTGACCAATGCTGCTGTTGTGACCAATGCTACTGTCGTGACCAATGCTATTGTCGTGACCAATGCCATTGCCATTGTTGTAGAATCGGATTCACACTTTCTATTAATCTTTTATTATTTCATCCATCGTTTCCTGTTTAGGACATAACCGTTTCACCGAAAATCTTTGATGAAATCCAAGTATTGGAACAGGAAAGAGACGTAAAGATCATTACAGGTGGTATAGGAGGATACAAAAGACCCAAGGTATGTACAGACCCATTTTTGTTCAACAAGAAAGGGAAAATCAAGCGATTCCTTAACAGTTTTTGAGACAAATCTTTCTTCGCTTTAAACAATTTGGGGATAGCTGTTCTTACGGATGCATGCAAATGAAACAACAAGCATTGTATCGACTCGATAGCTTCACTTGTATGATTCTTGAAACAAAAGAATATCTCTTTTTCAAGCATCCATAAGAACAGCTATTACATTCTTTGGTTTAAAATATATTCACACAAATGCATAAATGGTAATGGTACTCAAGGGAATGACGTGGTCTGAAATGCCGGAAAATCCTTTCTTAATGCTATGCCCAGGGTCCGGTTACTCTCTTAATGAATCATTCTTTTCTTCAGGAAATGCCACCTGGTATGCGAATTTTGCTGGATTTCGTTCAAGATAACCGGCTTCGCCTGATTGACTGGTTTAACCAGTTTGACAAGGATCAGAGTGGTGGGATATCTCGTGAAGAGTTTCGTAAAGGACTCAAAGAAACGGGCCTCGTTATGACGACGGTAAGTACGTGACCCAGAAGAAATAACGAATCAAGCAATTTCATTGGCTGAACAGTGATCTTGCGCATTGTGATTGGTTCAAATGGTCGCCGTGCCGTGACACATGCTGAGGAAGTGCTCTATGATTCGCTTCCATGGCTTTCTCCCTTTTGGATGAAAATGCCCCAATTTTTGAAAGTCCGAGTAATTCGAGTATATGAGAATAATATGACTCAATAACGATAATGAAGATCAGATTAGCAAAAATTTTAGCTTGGGAGCCACTTGCAGTTGAAAAAATTTTGGAGTAAAAGCTAAAAGAACAATAGGCTTGAGTAAATGACGTCATTCACTCACAATCTAGATGCTGCAAATATTCGATAATTTTTATCCGCCACTTTTTAAAAAAATATGTTGCTTGGCTACTATTGGGGCCATATAGATAAGTTTAACCAGATTTCAAGTCATTTCTAATTTCATCGATTTTTATTCAAGTGCCCCTTTAATTCCGATATTAAATTTACTTTGATATTGTTTCTCTTTTAGCGCCAGCTTGATCGTCTTATTAAATTTATTGATATTAATGATGACGGAGAAATCGATTACAGGTACAGATTTGAGGCTTTTTATCGTTTTACTGCGATTCTCAATATTCTGCGAACTCAGACATTTCAATGGCTTTTTGTGAAATTGGTTTTTCGCTGCCGTCAATCAAAACTAATCAGTCGGTACCATTTTTGACTGGCGGCAGCGAAAAACCAAATTCCAACGGGAAACTCGCAACTCCCGAGTTCGCAGAATATTGAGAACCGCAGTAATATATTCATGTTTAATTATGGAGGCGTGCTTCCAAAGGAGTGCTTTTCTTACTTGCTTGATTCCTGCCTTCCTTCCTTCCTCGTTTTTTCTTCCAAGTATTCTGTCTTCATTCCCTGCTTTACTTCTTACTTTCCTCCCCTCGTTTGTTCCATTCGTTTCTTTCTTTCTCTCCTTTTTTTCTTATTCTTTCTCGTTTTCTTCAGTCTTTGCATTAACTTATATTTCTAATTTGTTTTTTTTATTTTTCTGTTTTCCAGCGAACTTCTGCGTGGACGTGAGATCACCCTGCAAGAGTTGCGTCAAGAAAAGAAGCTTGAAGAAAGAAATCGTCGTATCGAAGACGACCGAATGAAACTGCCTAAACTAGAAGGTTATGACTATGACTTGATGTGATGACATCAACCAGCTTGCAAGTCTTCTATGGCTTTGATTATTTCATTACGTCATCAACTCTACGAATGGGTAAAAGTGCAACAATACCACGTGACATCGTCTAGCCAGTCAGAACTGTTTTTTCATGGCTTCAGTATTCCTCCCTGAATGTAGACGGTCTAGTTTCCTTAACTGATTCACAGAAATAGGAAACCTGGTTCTACAGTGAATCCGCTGACCCCCATTTTGATTTCCCTGGGTTCCAATCAAAGGCTCTTTCGCCCCAGTGCTTCTCGGTGGTAGGATTCGTTATCATACGACCGAGAGGCACTGGGGCAAGAGAGGGCAAGAGAGGGTAGAAATGTCCATGATCTTTCTGAAACCCTCGACTCAGGAAACAAAACTAAGCAATCAGTAAATTGTATTGCTTTATTGCACAAAATGCCATACACCATTCCCCGGCGTGCCGAATGCTTGACCAATTATCCCGACAACAAGCTCAAGTATAATTTTTCGCTAACGATTTTTTTGTCTGAGATAGCGAATAAATGATTGTGTACTAGACTAGCTTGAGTACGAAAATGCTTTCTTCGCCATGCCTTTATGTGGTGTTGTCTGTACCCAAGTTAAACTGAGAAAAGACCAACGTGGATGATGTTGTAAACTCATCATGAGCGGCTACTTTAAAAACGCTTTCAAGTCTACTCATAGTAGATAAACAAAAATCATTCTTATCCATCTTGGAAAGATGGAAGCTACTTGTACAAACACTCAAGTCTGATGTTATCGTTCTTCCTATCCAAGCGTTTTGCATAAAGAAAACGGAAAAATAAACTTTTAATTTAGAATTTTAAAGTGTGGTTGATATTTTTACAATATGTAGAAATAGGGCTGGTTGAACCATATGAGTTCCCTGTTACCCTGTTAGCCGAATAAAATAGGCCATAATAACTTCATTTCATTTAGTTTACTCGTCACTATATATTTACACTGTACGGGTAGGAGTTGGTTAATGTTAGATTATACTAAGTACGAAAGAACCATGAATGTATAAGAGCAACAAGGAAATAAGATGTGAAATTACAATAACATATGAAATATGAGTGTGACAGGAGAAGGAAACAGGACTCGCCTCCCAATAGTCCCCTTCACAGTTTCCTGCGCCATCTTGAAAGGTAGCCATGCCTTTGGATCGAAGCGAGACAAACGGTGAGCTTGCAATGATAGAGACATTTTATTATTGACACCTTGGACAATCATTCACATGTCTCTATCATTGCAAGCTCACCGTTCGTTTCGCTTTCAAGATGGCGCAGGGAACTGTGAAGGGGACTGATATCCTTCCCCTATTGTACGATATGATACGAAGAAACTATTTTAAGGTAGTTCCGGACCCTTGCTACTGCGCATGCATTTCGCGCATCTCGTTTTTTACCCTTTATTAACGTTGTTTTGAAAATTTATCTAAATAATATTTTAATTTGACTTTTCTATGACTTAACAAAGTATAAGCGAATTTGAGCGTGTTGATAGACTTATTTGCATAAGCCCAAGATGATTGACGGGTCAGAAAAGCCAAAAAGCCATTTGAAGTTTTGAAACGCGAGTCGCGATACAAGTGTTTTCGCAGTAAAAATGCTAAGCAATTTTCGCATTCTTTTTTCGGTCCTCAGTAAAATATGGCTTCTTTTTGATAGAGTTTCACGTCTGCGCTGTTCGCGCGGTGTTTTTTTTTCTTCTTCTTCCTTTTTAGTATAGTCTGCCAGCTACTCATTCAATCATCCTTATAAAATTACCGCGTCCGATTTAATTTACACAACTCAATAAACGAACCGCTTTGGCGTATAAAATATTATGGGAACGATGATTGATTGGCTTTTACAAAGACTTTATGACCTTTATGATATAGAGGACACAATTGCTGGATTTTAATTTGGTCAACCAATTATACCAAGTTCTTCAATTAAGGATCAATCAAAATGCCCACATATTGCCTCACTCGGTGATATCTTATAGTAAACGATCACCAATAAGTATTCAGCCATGCAGGGAAACCAGGCCCGTAGCGTGCTTTCAGAATGGGGGGATGCGTTCGTGAAAAATTGGCTTCTGTTAAGAGCAAATCAATATTTCACTATCACATTACTCCTTAAAGGGGGACTAGTACGAAAATCGCTCAAAATTTAATTCGGCTGAAACTTTCTTGGAATGATCTCTAAGGGTCTAATAAACACTAGATCATTTTTTTTCTTGATATTCTGATAGGAAGTATTATATTTTTACGAATCTTTAACGGAGTCTGTGACGTCATTTACTCAACACTAACCACCGCTCCATACATTTCTTTGTAAATAACTTCTTGATTTATTTTATTTCTATAAAGCCCAAAGGTTGGCTGAGAGACTTTACTGACCTTTATTGTGATTACAATTGATTTTTAAGTCTCTTTTTCAGTATTGAGTATGGAACGAGTGAATATTTTGATCACAAAATACAGGGAAATGTATAGAGCGATGTATGGTGTTGAGTAAATGACGTCACTGACTTCTTTAAAAATTCGTAAAAATATAATACTTCCCTTCGGAATATCAAGAAAAAACTTTAACCAGTGTTTATTAGACCCTTAGAGATTATTCTAGGAAAGTTTCAGCCGAATTAAATTTTGAACGATTTTCGTACTAGTCCCCCTTTAAAAACGCAAAAACTCCCCAAGTGTGTGTGTGTGGGGGGGGGTGCGTCCGCACCCCGCGAACCCCCCCAGCCTACGAGCCTGGAAACTTGGAATATATAAGCGTAACAAGTGTAAATTTTCTCATAAAAATACTGAAGTATTTCTGAAATTCGTTTTTTCAGTAAAACCTCAGCACTTGAGTCTAATGGAGACTGGAAGTCGGGTGGCCAGAATTACAGTGAGGACACTCGAACCATGAACACTTGATATTTTTATATTTTTTATTTTATAAGCTTTCTACTGCTTCAAACCTTCTGAAAATGAAGCACTGAACTCAAATAATCTTATTATTCAAAATAAATAGAGATTATCACATGTTAAGGAGGCTCCCTAGAGTTTACAGGTATTTGGAGCTATAAGAGAAATCCTTTTATAGCAAAAGCATATCTGCATATCGATGCCTGATAGACCAACCATATTAAAGATTATGAGTTTAGGATTTGTTTGTGGTAGTAATGATCACGTACAATGTTACCATAGCAACGCTGCATCTGTCATAAAAAGGCCTATTTTTAACATTTAAAAAATAATAACTCGAATTTTCCATGGTCAATATTCTTCTAAATACATAATATAAAACCCCGTTGGGTTTTTTATAATATAACTGCAGCTTAAAAAAATCTTGACATCAGAACGTGAGATATTGAGAAATTTCGATTTTCCTGGATTAAAAAAAAATCTGATGTCAGGATTTAAGTAGCATTTTGTCAGTTGCCTTTTTATAACATTGTGAAAAAAATGTATACGTTTGGGAACATTTCACCATGTAATTTTGAGTTAATTTCATTTTGAAAATTAACGTACGCAAAATAAAAATTCTTCAAGTTTAGTAGTTGCGCATGCGCAGGCATGCTCATTGCATTCTGAATAAATGAACTGTTTTGAACGTGCAAGTTTGTCAAAGTCGTATAAAAATCACTAAACACAAGGGTAGATTTCACGGAGCTTTATTTGCTGCTGCTTCTGTTGCTACTGGTTTGAAATGATTGATAATTCTGGACAAAATGCGAGTAGTTTTTGTGACTCTTGGTGCTTTGCCTCTGGACGTCGATGGAGGAAGAGTAAACTCTAGGGAGCCTCCTTAAGAGCCTGATATCGTTTTTATTCACGAGTTTCCCAACATATCGCGAACAAGCGAGTCCGCGAGCGAGTGAGCGATATGATACGGAAAACGAGTGAATAAAAATGATATCACTCTTAACATATGATAATTTGTTTATTACACATTAAGGGTCGATTATATATTATTATATATCGCGAGATTTTATTGGACAGTTTGCCGTGAAGTGATATCGTATCACTTCACTGATATGGTTTTTATTCACGGCTTTATTATATCCATTTTGAAATCACTAGCAAATCCTGTAATCTGATTGGCTCTCAGTAGATTGATTCAAGCACGAATCGCACTATTTTGAGTCCGAATCGCATCTTTTTGTCAGCCAATCACAATGCAACACTAGAAAAGGTAACCAATCAGATTACAGGATTTTATGTAATCAGATTACAGCAAATACGGAACATAAAATGTAGCTTTTTTCAAGTTTGACTGCAATTTTTTGTTACAAAAAGAAACAAAATCATGGATGATTTTAATAGCTACTTACACAAATTTAGTGTCTATCTAGTATGATTTCAAAATGGATATAATAAAGTGATAATTGAACTTCGTGTCGTGCAATTTTGGTCTGATATCAAACTTGCGATACAAATCACACTCCCGCTACGCGGTCGTGTGATTTTGTCATCGCGCGTTTGATATCAGACCAAATTGCACTCCACTTAGTTCAATTACCATTATTTATTTCACGGATATCAACCCTAAATGTGTAATAAATCATATTTCCAATCGATTCACACGAGGAATAAAGGAGAAAAAAAGTAGTATTTATTCATATATGCATAAGGCATATAATTTTTTCTATGTTTGGTTTACAGTTCTCAAAATTCAAATCTATATTTTCTAAGAATTTCATTTATTTATTTTTGCTTAGTTGTTCATATTTTTCCTCCTCGTGTTAGAAGGTTAATAGTAAATTAATAGTGCATGGTTTAAATTTTCTAAATCTACAATAACACACATAAACGTTGTAGTATACATTTATGCATATATACATATACCTAATGAGATGCAAAAATGGAAAAAGTCCTAAGATATGATCGTGTATATGTTGAAAGTAACCAAAAACACTTCTATGCCTTGCTTTGATGCAAGACACGTCAATTACATAAGATTTGGAGTATCGGTTATTAATACATTATATTTATTGATATATTTTCACTTTTTAGGCCTAAAAACTCTCTAAAATATATTAAATAATATCTACTAGCGTTCAAATCATGTTCCTTATTGATAAAATTTCTTAAGAATATTATTTTGTGAGATATGCCAGGGGCGGCGGAAGCATTGGCCCCCCACTTATTTAAATTGTAGTTTGGATAAATCATAAACTATAAATCATAAATATTTTTAAAGGAATTTGTATTTTGTATTTTGTAAAAAAAATAATAAAGTAGTGCCCCCCCCCCCCCCCCCCCCCCCCCCCCCCCAAATGATTTTCAGCTTCCGCGGCGCCGCTGATGCATCAATGGATACAGAGTTATTAATTTTTTTCATGTTTTTGCATCAATTAGGTATTTGTATATGTGCATATATTTATTCATATTTATATCACGTTTATTACATTATAATTTTTATATCGTGTGAGAGCATTGAGATGTGATGCGCTAGAACTAAATTATCATCGATTATTATTATTATTATTATCTGTTTGTACTGAATTTCCAAAATTTGCACCTAAAATATTTTTGGACTAAACCAATATCTCCGATCTGATCAATGATTCCTACTATGATTCCTACACCAAGGCTGTCTTACTAGACAAGCAGCATTATCTTCATTACGTTACATGATTCCATAGATGCTTTGAGATTCTGCATGCTTGGTTTTGTTAGCCCTGTTTATCCCCCCTTCCCCCTCCCGTACCCCCCTTTAATATAATCGATATAAATATAGAATGAACCCCATTTTTTGATAGCCCCCCCCCCCCCTCCCCTAAATTGTGGATTGAAAGCTTACTGAATATTCCATTCACCACTTTCACATTCCCATAATACTTTGAGTTTTTGGGGGCAACATTAGCAAAAATTATTTGAAAATTCAAAAGTTTTCTTGCAGATGCTGAGTATGTTTGCTATTATCATTGAAAATCCAGTATCAGTTTACATAATCAGAATTAATTCCACACACATGGGAGAATGAAACGTTTGGTGTTACAGACAATGTAGAGACTTACCAAGAAATGTCATGACTTTTACTCATAAACCTGTTCAAATTTCTTTCTTCTGGTTTTTGTGAGTTCTGATAGAATCTATCATAGATGCATAAGTGTTTTTAGATGTTTTTTCTTCAATTCTTATTAATCTTCATGTTAATATTAACGATTTTTTCTCGTTGTTGCCCCTAAAAACGCAACAAATTATGGGAATGTGAAAGTGGTGAATATTAACTCTACATTCCCACATTCCAGATACACCATGTTATCTAGCTAAATATATTTTTGTTTGTTCAGACACCTGCTATTTAATTTCCACTAGCTAAAAGCAGACGAAAATATCCTGTAAGATATGCAGCCCATGCATGCAGTGGATTATTCCGGCCATTAGTCTTCAATATTATCCTCCAAAACTGAACATATTGCTTCTTGAAAAGATAAATTAACGCCAGCAGGTGGATATTTAAGTGATTTGGGCTATAAAAAAGAAAGCCGTATGTTTTTTTTTGGAAAAACATTTCCAAATCGAACTTAGACCATTGTACAAGGTTTGGCTTGTGATTGGCTGGTTTCTGACATGTTATTACTTATGCGTAATTTGGAAAGGTTGGCATTCAAAACAAATCCTTCCAAGTCAAGAGTTCAACTACAAACCTTCGCGTTTTCGCTCCAGAAATATTTAAATTCTCGATGTAAGCTGGCTCTGCTGTTTAGCGATAAAGATGTCTTCGCCGAAGAAAACAGATGATGATCCAGAAAGCTCAGTGGATTCAGTCAGCTCTCGTCCACGATCGGTAAATATGCAGACACTCATTCCTGAAACCCTTCTCCAACTACGTACAGCCACTACAGGCCCTGTCACTTCGAGCAACGGATCATAAAATAACTAATATGCTGCGATATTTTTTTGTTTACAGGGCTCAAAGACTGCCAAAGATGATGCTAACAGTTTTTTGACTCGACCTCGAGCGGTACTGTACAAGTTTTTGGACAATTTTAAACCATTTTTATCACATTGCTCTTCTTTCAGCTACCAGCTGCTGCTGTGCTTTGTACCATGGTGTTAAAGTCGTTTGTGTTTGTGTAGTTTGATCAATCTTCACATTATGCTGCAATTTTCCAACAGGGATCCAAGACTGGTGTATTCTTAGATCCCCACAGCTTGGACTTCTATACCCAGGAGTTCGAAGCCGCAGAAATATCCGGTAAGTTCTAAAGTTCGTAGTAGGAAATTAATTAAGAAAAGTGCTTTTAATTTGAAATTTTTTTGCCAGGCGAAGTGCAAAACATCCCTAGCCCTGAACCATCGTTTGTGGTTCTTGCAACGAAACCAGGTCAAATTTTTGATAAAAAGGTATTCAACATATGGAAATATCTCAGGGTATTTTTTAAAGTAAAATGGCCGATGGACTTGTTTACTGTAGTTTGCAAATATTAACAGCCATTATTTTAAAAATGAAAACTGAGGTTGAACGTGATGCTGAAAATCCCTGGGGAGCGCTTGTCACCAAGGAACTGATCATTTCAGTTATTGAATTTTTATTGCGACGACAGTCCTTGAGTTGTATTGGGAAGGAAATTAAGAACTCGTATATTTTATATTTTCTAAAGATGTAGGAATCACTGAACCGAAGTTTTATTTGCGGATCACTTCCTTCGATCGTTCGTTGTTATCGACCGGTCGGTTTCTATGGGCTTTTGCGTAGATTTGTCAAGTGGCGGCTAAGTGGTTGTCGCATCGCGCTTCTTGTTATCCTCCTTTTGATATTTTTCGAGCTCTTTTCTCGTATTTCTTCAAGTTCTTGAGTTAATTGACCGCGAATTTGTCAGCTCGGTTAGCTTTGGTTTTTTAGCTAACTTGCATGCTCCCTTTTTATCGACTCACAATGATTCATCATTTTTGATGACCTTTTTATCGGGTTTTAATGGCACTGACATTAATGACAATGCTTATAGATAAAAGATTATGGATTAATTAATTATTATAGATAACGCATAAAACAAAACTAGATTAAGTTCCTCATTTACAATCGTAAACAATGAATCTTTCGAATTCTGATTTAGTTTTTTGGCGAAAATACGAAACAAATTTAATTCAAGGTTTACAAATTTGATAACTCGACTTTGTTAACTAAAAGCAGAGAAAAGAGAACAGGGTAAAAGGTAAAAACTGTTTTCCTTCTTATTTTTATCATGTTTATGTGGAGCAATTCTATACTTTAGGAACTGCATACTTCCAAGAGTTCATATGCATCGGTATGACGTAAATCATGCCGATAACCCCGGATATATTCATGATAAGACTATCAAGCACTGAAAATACCAAATTTATTTAATTAAGCTTGATTTTAAATGAAAGGATTAGTTAAGATTAATATGAATTTACAGATAAGTGATTTTTATTTACTAACGAAAGGAACTGTTCACGTAACACAAATTAATGAATAAACATAGTAGCTAAAGTTAAATTAGCTTTTAAAAGATCAGAGTTTATTACTATAATAATTTTAATACATAACACGACAGATTTAAGTTTTACATACATGTTTCAACAGCCCTGCTGCCATTATCAGTGTAAATGGTGCAATAGATCAAGAACAAGAGTATAAGTAGGTGACCGTGTAGACAATCAAAATAAACAAAATAATATAACAATTTGGATTGATAATAAAGTGGATTATAAGTAGATTATCATAAATTAATTTGGAGAGGCATATATAAACTATAAAAAGGGCGTTTTTACGTGATGCGGTGTGTCATGTGGTGATCGAAGCGTTTGTCATTACAAAGGTCAAAACACATATATCTATATATATCAAAACAAGCCCCTATTGGCATCGTTGTGGGCCTACAGTAACAGAATGATTGACATCCACCAAGAATCTAAGAATAAATTCTTTGAATGTCTGGCTAAACGTCCGCATCCGGGACCGAAAGCTACCACCCAGTAACCATCCACGTATCTCGCCAGTCCAGTATCATTCGTTTCCTCATCAGTTCCTTGAAGGTCTAGAGAAGACGGGGGAGTCGATGTAGGTAGCTGTGGGAAGCAAATAGTCCTTAGTTACTAGTATTACGTAGTTATGTTGTCCAAAATGACGTCACTTATCTAGTGTTGATTGGCTGGTCACCCGTTTCCTGTCGCGAATTTCGATTGCGAAAGTTCACGTGGTTACACGATATCGAGGCATTCCTCAAATCACTCCAAAAAAAACATGGCGGACGAGAAGCGTTTAAGCATGGTGAATACAATATCGCCTTCAAACTTTCATTTTGTCGGCTTTTTAGACTCTAAAGTGACTGTTTCTTTGTTATTCTAGGGTGAAGAAGGGACCTTACTGGATAAGGCCATCACTGAAAGCGCTAATCACTATTTCGATGAGTTAGATTACAGAAGTACGACATGTTTCAATTTTTTTTTACCCTCGTCTTTGTTTTCGCATTCAATTAAGAAATAAAATTTTCTCAAACCGATTGATCGGATACCGAGATACTTGAGAGTTAAATTTCGGGCTAGTTTGCTGGTTGTGGTTTTAGAGTGTTTGTTTTCTTTCCACAGATCACAGACAAGTCTACGTTGGAGTTCACCTTCCTCTCCAGAATGCAAGCACTCGTCCGCGAAGGACAAGCAAGGATTCTTCTCGAAGACGCCATCATCATAGACATCGCAGAAAGCACAAAGGAGAAAAGGATTCTGATGGTATGATAATACTTTTATCCCCAACACATCATTGTAGCAAGTTTACCTTCTTTTCATCCTAATTCTGGATAAAAGCCTTTTTTGTGTCATTGCGTCCGTACGCCATGATCAGTAGGGTGGAGGAAGCTTGGATCTCATGAATCCGGAATTCGAATTGTAGCTAATAGTTAGCAAATACTTCCTTATAGACCGTTCTTATAGTTATCCTACACTTTGCAACTATGGATTACTTATTTTTTTTATAACACAAAATTGAAGGTGTCGTTGGACACTTTTTCGATTCTTAAAGAAGAGTTCTCATAGCGTTGTTAGTACCTGGCAAAAGTAGTTTCGTTTGTTTATTGAATGTTAAATAAGTATGTGAATACCGATTGTGATGAAAAGAACTTTTGTCGTACAGGACTAGTGGGCGGAAGTTATTTTTTCCTTCCTTTGATAGCTCAATGTCTCCTCGAAGTTCAGCAAATTAGCAAAAAAATATCACCAATCATATAAGAATTCTTTTTCTGCCTTTATTTGTTTGTTTGTTGTTGTTTTGTCTCCTTCTCTTTCTCATTCTTTTTCTATTTCTTTCTTCCTTTCTCTTCTTTCATTCTCTTTCAATTCATTTGTTTGTTTCTACCCCTCCTTTTTTCTTCTTTTTTTCCCTTCCCTTCTTTCTTTTTCTTTCTTAATGTTAATTAGAAGTTTTATATATACAGTGGTTATAATACTTTTTTAATCATTTTTGAAAATCTTCATATTTTATTTTCATTCCTAGAATGCTCCTAATTTTTAAACAAGCTTTCAACAACTTTTTCTATTCGCATCCTTTGTATTGACAACTGAAGCATTGTTGCCAAAAACATCTTAACATTGTTTTAGATAAAATAGTTTCAGTGGTTGGTCATATTTTATACATGACAGTGAAAATGGTATGCTCAAGAACTATTATTATAAGAAAGTTAAATGTTGTTCTAAGGCAGTGACCATTCAAATTACTTTGAACCACGTTTCAGCTCCAAAACTGTAGAGTTTAGAGTTTTGACAATATCATCAATGTTTTGACAGTATAATTAGTACCAAGCCTGTGTCGTATGAGTAAGGTTGTTTGTTGGTTCTCTCCTGTGCTTCTAGGGTTTTTCTCCGGGTTCTCCAGTTTTCCTCCCTCTGCAAAAATCAACTTCTAAATTCTAATTATTGCAATTTCAGTGGATGAATAGCTACTTTGAAGAGATGCCACTGCTAAATCCCGTTTATTTATTTATTATCTTATTATACAGTATTATAAAGGTCTTAAATGGTATTGGAACTAATGAATGATGAAAGAAAATGTTTCAATCTTAAGCATACATTTTTAATGAAATGACAACATTTTTCTGGGTTTTTTAAATTTACTGACATGTTTCGACAAAGTCTCCTGTCATCATCAGAGTGACTGTACAAGCATACATTATGACGGCCAAAATTTCCTGTATATCATTTTGGAGTCACGCATGTTCAGGCATTTCATTAGAAGCCGGCAACCGGCGAAATCCAGCATCTACTTTCCATATCTGAGCCGCCTACTTTTGCCATTCCAAGTCCCAATTGTTTGACCCCTTCATTGATACAGCCGTCTATATTATGTAATCCATCTGCTTACTTGAAATTTTAATGAAATCCCTGCATGTTAAGGAATCTTATTCTATATGACATTTAAACTTAATTAAACTAATTTATAAAGTTTGAAACTTGATGATATCTCAGTGTACAAATATGTACATGGAGTGATGAGATTAACACCTAGGGCCATCCCACCAGAAGGGTTATGCTTCCAGATATTCCTACCTATCTAAAATAATGTTAACTTAGGTTTTCCCCATTAAAATATTATTATCAATGAATCCTTTTATTTGACATCAATATATACATAGATATACATAGATCCCTTTTTTACTCCGACATTAGTAAGTGATCTTTCTTATTTTTTACGGTGTAACTTTTACCTTTTTATCGCAACTGTTTCATTAGAAACACCGACGCAGCTCACACTAGCTTACCGCTAGTTATTATCTGTATACACAGATGTTGACTACTCTCCCTAGCAGAAGCTGTCGTTTGAGTATATTTCCCATTACTACTAATACTACTACTAGTTCTAATGGCACATTCTGTATTCACCAGTAAATGTCAATGAATTAAGTGCCTCTGAGTCAAAGAATCTGCAATAGTTATAGATTTGAGTTTTTCAGGTTATTTTTATGAACCATCACAAAGATTATATAACTCAATATGAAATTACTAAATCTAAAACAATAGCTTTGTATGTAAACAATACCATCTAAAACAACAGAACTTAGAATAACAATACAATTTAGGACAGGGAATTAGATCCAATTCTTTCCCAAGAATTTAATATTAGAAAATAAAAACACAAAGAACTTTCATAGTAAATAAAAGATTTAGGAATTTAAATTATAAATGATTTTTGTCTTTCACAATTTTCAAAGTTTTTTTGAAAGTTAATTTTGACTAGTAGGAATATTTTGTTTGGCAAATATAAAGACTATCCTATGTACACTGTAGTTTTTGTCATTTTGATCTTTATTGACAGACATTTTTAGAATTATATATATGTATATATTCATATGATATATGGATTTCGATCACTTTGAAGGGTGTCTAGTGAAGTACATGCGTACATCATGCAACATTTTTTTACAGTAATTGTGTTGTGATTTGTTAACATTTTTGTGAATTACACCGTCAAGTATTTTAAATGAAAATGAAGCATTTGTTGTATCGCATTCTGATTCATTTTATTAATAGATAAGTGAAAGTACAAGAATTGACATATGAAAGTGAAATTGGCAACATATATATAGCTAGATTGAGGCATGACAGTCGGTTCTAAAGCACTAAGAAACTAATGTTTACAGTCAAAACTGCTCAAGCGTGTGGTCTCAGAATCCATAAATGAATTTATTATTCAAATATTGAGGTCATTATTCACTCTGACTTTAAACTTGAAAAGATATTATCTACTTGAGTTTTGATTGGATTCTTCAACAATTGCCATGTCAAGGTAGAAAAACTCCCCAGAAAGGCCATCCCTTAGAATTTTAGTTGTGAAGTGAATGTGAAGTTTGGAGTCTTTGGATTTGTTAATGAAAACTCAGAGTGAATAATCAACTCAAAATTTGAATAATAAAATCATTAATGGAGACTAGGGGTAAATTCCTTGGATGAAACAGAACTGCCAATCTGAGTATATACTGTATTAAGTACTTGATTTATTTCTAAACATGATTTATTTAATCTTTTAAAGGAGATATTTCATATCAATAGCATATTTTGTTATATTTTTTCAGTATCATAGTATCATATTTTGCTTATACGACTCAGTGTAAACCTGGATTTTTTTAGACATTAAACAATATTATGCATATAGTAGAAACCATAGATCCAGTAATGTCTTTACCTCTCAGGTTTGCTTTCCCTTGGCTTTCAGTCTTGTTTATTTGCACGACATCCACACACCATTTTTCCTCCATCTGTGAAATAAAGACATTCTTATTTTCTGTGCTCAGTTATTTCTATCACTATTTATAAAAAAACCTTATTTGTTTACTGCTTAGACGTTTACAAATCTTGCTTGGTATAAGAATACTTATTTCACTACAAATGGTTCTTTTCCTACTTTAATGAAATGCCGGCTCCTCTTTTTTCTGTCAGATAAATGTTTAGGGTATTTGTTTGTTTGTCAGATGGTTTTGCTGTTAGTACAGTATGCTTGTTGTCTGGTGTCTTTCAGGTATTCTAACAGGTTGCTTTTGTAGATGATATGAAAATTATTATGGCCTGGTTAGTTTATTAGTTATTTTGTCCACTTTCAGATGATGAAAATCCATGCTCCTTACCCAACGAGAGAGTGCGTTTCATCCTTGGTGGTCAAGAAATAGAAGTTGAAGGCCATCAAATATTTGCTGAACTTGATGAATATAGAGTTACTGAAGATGGAGGAGTGTGGAAGGAATCCGCAAGATGGCTGAAGTTTGAAGAAGATGTTGAAGAAGTTGGAGACAGATGGAGCAAACCTCATGTGGCCACTCTTTCTCTTTATAGTTTGTTTGAGCTGCGTAGCTGCTTGCTGCATGGCTCTGTATTGCTAGACTTGAATGCTTCTAACCTAGAACAGATATGTGGTGAGTGAAAAGTGAATTGAATTTGAAGTATCCATCCAATCATCCATCCATCCACTATACATCTGTCCGTCCATCCATTCATCCATCCAATCATCCATCAATCCATCCATTCACCCATCCATCCATCCATCGCATTTATCAATCCACCCACCATACATCTGTCCCTCCATCCATCCATCCCTCTACTAGTCCATTTATCTATCCAATCTAGCTATCCATCTGTCAATCCATTACATCCATCCACCCACCAGTCTGCAAGAGGCATTTCAAAAAAATAGAATATAGACCCATTCACAGTTCCCTGTGCCATCTTGTAAGGTAGCCATGCCTTTGCATTGAAGTGAGATGAATGGAGAGCTTGCAATGATAGAGACTTTTTTCTACCATGTTGGAAGGGGCTAAAAATATTATTCACAGTTCTCTATCATTGCAAGATCACCATTCATCTCGCTTCAATGCAAATGCACGGCTACCTTACAAGATAGCACAGAGAACTATGAAAGAGACTATCGTTCTCGTGTCGACAAGAGTTTTCCTGACAAACATTTAGTGGAATTTTCATAATTATATGGAAGCCCAAGTTCAAATGTGAATATGCAAATGATGTTTTGACTTTCAACAATGAAAAATAATCAGTTGGTACCTTTTGTATGTTTGACTGATAGCAGTGAAAGACCAAATTCCAAGGGGAAATTTGCAGTTTCAGAGAATACATAATAATTTAAAACTCCAGTAAATTTGATCCAAAATGTGGGAGCCATGATTACTGGTAATAAACTTAATTTCTGTTTTATAGGATTAGGGCCCCTTTGAATTAAAGCCTGTGAGTTGAATGGGGTTTTCCTTTAAGATAAAAATAGCATTTCCTTTTTTACGCAAATTCCACAAAGCTTACTTAATTTTGTGATCTGATAGACTTGATCCTTGATGACTTGGTGTACACTAAACAGCTGGAACAAGAGAATAGGGCCAAAGTCAAAGAAGTTCTTCTAGAAAAACATGTTCACCAGTTTGATAGATCAAAGTCTCGCAAACAGAGACCAAGAACCTCACAGAGTATTGGTCAACATCTAGCTAACCTAGGCTCTAGAAAATCCTCTGCGCCATCTCTACAAGCCTTGGAGAAGAAGAAGCATGTGATTGAAGGCTCAAAGTCGGTTCCTTTTAATCTCACGGCACTGATGGAGGAAGATGAAACAAGTGAGTCTGACAAATCCTTTCCTTACATTCCATCTGCTGTTTCATTGGTTGGTCAAGGAAATGAAGATAAGAAGGAGAAGGAAAATAATGGTCACAATGACACCTATGAAACAGTAAGTTCTGGGATTTTCACTGCAAAACTGAATATAGTTTAATATAAATATCAGCAAAAAAAATAGTACCATGTTTCGAAGACTGCATGACTTTATCGTCAGGTAATGATAGAAAACTAAATATATTTGTCCTTTGGAAAAAAAACAGTGGGAGATACAAAGTGTTGTCTTGTCTGGGTTCTACAATCATGATCAGTGAAAGACTACTTTGAGAGCTGCATGAAGAAGAGCTTCATTGCCATCATGTCTCAATATTCTGAATTGATTATCTAATACTTGACATATTCTTGTTGATATTTTTAGTTTGATCATAACTTCATGAAGAAAATTCCCATTGGAGCAGAAGCATCCAATTCTCTAGTTGGTGAAGTAGACTTCCTAAAGAAGCCAATCATAGCCTTCGTACGTCTGGAAAACAGCCTTCTTATGAATGAGATCACTGAAGTCCCTCTACCCACCAGGTTCATGTTTGTCATGTTGGGACCACCAAGTACTCCAGGACGATATCATGAAGTAGGCAGGGCAATTGCAACCTTAATGTCTGATGAAGTAAGAAATGAAAATAAAATCTATAATTATTTGCTTGATAGTAATTCCTTCACTTTGTATCTCTTGGCAGCAGAGGTAGACTCTGCGCCCTTGATCTCCCAGGGTCTCCTGTTCACTTTCCTCCCCCAAACTGTGCATAGTAAATTCCAATTTGATTGAATGCCATGCCATGCCCTGACTTATGATTGAAGACCTATGGTGGATGAGCCTTTTCTGTTGTGGGTCCTGAACTTTGGAACAAGATCCCAGTAGACATTAAAAGACTCAAAAATATTGAAACATTTGAAGAAAAAAAACCATCAAAACCTTACTTTTTTGTGATGCATTTGAAAAGTTCTAAAAATATGAACCATTTTGTACTGCATACAGCGCCATTGAACTGCTGGAAATGGAGCTATATAAATATATTATATTATTATAATCATATCAGCCCAGATGATGTAATCCTCTGACAAGTATTATTTTAGAACTGCAATTATTTTTTTAACAATCAAAAAGTAAGAAAAAAAGGGTATCTAGTTAGTTCTTGAAGCATCATTAGACTTAAGTAAATCATTTACTATATATTTTTAATTTGTGTTACCCTTTGATATTTTCTTGTTTAGATCTTCCATGAAGTGGCTTACAAAGCAAACTGTCGACAAGATCTTCTGTCAGGCATTGATGAGTTTCTCATGCAGGTGAGAGTGGCTTACATATGACAAAACACAGCACACATGTGGGATGGTTTATTTCTTACCTGGGAGGGGGGACCAGTTGGATTGGGGAGGGGGGAGGTCATTAAGGATGTTGAGTGCCAGCCATTTTTACCCTAGTTTGCATCAGTTTGGTGACATTGTTTCCAATGCTATTTTAGGTGACTGTATTACCACCAGGAGAATGGGATCCCTCTATCCGTATAGAACCCCCAGCAACTGTGCCATCACAAGAGAATAGGCTTGAATGGGGTAAAAGCATTGATGGAGACCATGATCCAGCAGACAGAGAGGAGCATCTCAGAAAAACGGGAAGGTATGGATCCTACTTTCTTACTTACAGTCTTGCTTTTGGGTTGGTTTCTATGACCAGGATTTGAAATTCAAATACATAGATGGACCAAGGAGGGGGAGGGGCTGGTAGTGCTACGTATAGACCTACCAGTTTTTCCCTTTTCCCATACTACAGTCAACTCTTGTTACAGCGGACTCTCTGGGCCGTCACTTGGTGTCCACAATAACAAGCATCCGTAATAGCAAAAGCATTTTTTAACAGTTTTGTTCTTGTTATTGCAACTAGGTTTTTTGGTGGTTTACTAGCTGATTTGAGGCGCCGTCTTCCATGGTACTGTAGTGACTTCAAAGATGCACTCAGTCCACAGTGCATTGCTTCAGTCATTTTTATCTACTTTGCTTGCTTGACTCCAATTATAACGTTTGGTGGCTTAATGAGTACAAAGACAGACCACTATATGGTAAGAAGAATCACAGATCTTTGTACTGTACCTATGTTAATAGTTATGTAACCCAGGCAACTAGCTATAATTTGACATCTGAGTTTTTGGCTTCTGTCAATCAAATATCTATTGTAAGAGATTATTAGCATTTTCTTGACTGACAGAAGCCAAGAATCCAAGCATCTGTGGCTATCTTTCTCTTGGTTCAATAGATTAGTTCTTCCCTCCACAAAAACCAACATGCTAAATTTCAATTCAATCTGAGAGCTAGCAATACCCTGATTAACCAAGAGATGTTGCTTCTGGCTTTACTAAAGTTGAGGTTTGGTTTGGATGGCAAAACATCTTTCCCACCCATTAGAAATCTTTGGCTATTTGTGCAGCAACATATCAAACTGAATCATCTTTGAATGCATAATTTGGATTAGCAGTAAGTTGTATCTTTTATCTGTTTGCAAAAGTGCTGTGAGACATGCATCACTGCCATACTTTTCATTAAAAATTTTGGCTCAAAAAGTTCCACAAAGCTGAGTGTGTTTTGCACTTTAATGCAAAAAGTTTTGATGCACTGTCACCCCAGCCTCATTTTCTGTTTAACAAATAGAAAACGTTTGCCGTGTTTACATAGCCTGATATAAACACGAGGGAAGCCTGTGGCTTGGTTTTACACAACAGCTCTCGACTTCTCCCAAACTTCCCTCGTGTTTATATCAGGCTATGTAAACACAGCATAATGTTTTCTTTTTGTTTTATAAAATATTGAAAATGCCATGTTTACATAGCCTCATGTAAACACGGCTATCAGCCAATGAGATTGCGCGTTATATCTGAACTATTTTATAATATTAGTTTCATTAAAGCTTTGACATGACTAAATGCACTAAATATTTTGTAATTGCCTTTCAAAACCGCGGTACTGGAAATCGCATTCTCCTGGACCCCCAAATTAGCCCTCCAAAGTGCAAAACTATGCTCCATGGTCCCTGTATCTAAGATTGAAGGAGTATTTTAACCATACAATCGGGCATTTTACATTGGCCTTACTTTACATGTATGTAATCTAGAACAAAGTGCTGTATCTGCTCTGATGTTTATTTAGAGCAGATTTTGTACGAGTGTGAAAGGTCACAAATGTCGAATGTTGTCATACACGACACAGCACTGACACAGTTATGGCAAGGCATGGTCCATGCCATAACTTTTTCATAGTCATACAAAAACTGCTCTTTATTCATAGTGACATTTCACTTTTCACTTTCATAGGGTGCTGTAGAGCAGATGTTAGCTTGTTCTATTGGTGGAATATTATTCTCTCTGTTAGGTGGTCAACCATTGATAATCCTTGGAGCAACAGGACCAATGCTTGTATTTGAAGAGATCATTTACTCTTTTTGCAAGATGTCAGATTTAGAATACCTGCCATTCAGAATGTGGATAGGAATGTGGACTATGTTCTTTTGTTTTATTCTGGTCTTCACAGATGCTAGCTCATACGTCTGCTATTTTACCAGATTCACAGAGGAATGTTTTGCAACTCTTATCGCACTTATTTTTATTGTCGAAGGTTTTTCAAAATTATGGCATATAAAAGCTGATCATCCTATAGACATTGGGTACACAATGCACCATGAGTGTTTGTGTAAGAAAGAGACTACATTTTTTGGGCCAGTTACTTTACCGAATGGAACAGTAATAAATAGTTCAGTGACAAACTGGACAGAATTGAATGTACCAATAAAAGACTGTGAGTACAATGGAGGGCAACTGCTGGGGATAGCATGTGATGAGAATGTGTTTTTCTTATCTACTATTCTCACCCTTGGTACCTTTGCTTTGGCCATCTCTCTCAAGTCTTTCCGCACCAGTCCATACTTCCCAACTAAAGTAAGTGTTCACTCCAGCCATTGTTGTTATGTAATCTAAGTGCTTTAATGTACTATATGTATGCTCAGGGTCTATTTCAACAAAGGTTGTTAGAGCCATAGGAGATGGGTGATATGTCATTCCGCAAATGGAAAGGGATCCTAAACACAAGGCATTTAAAGAGGGTTTAGTACTAGTACGATTTTCATACTAGTCCCCCTTTAAAACAATTTTGTCAACTACAAGCAACACTAGATACTGTATCTAAGCACTAACCTCCTTGTTCTTGACAAAAAATAATAACAAACACAAGTCATTTCGGCTATTCGTGGATCTTAGAATGACCTATCCCCAATCGCTTATCACCTGTTGCCTTTCACCTTTGGCTCTGACAATGCTTTTTGAAATCTGTGGTCTTTTTTCTTAATCGTTGGGAGATTTCAATTTCAAGAACAGCAATAGATAAGGTCAAAATAATTGTCATCTTACGGGACCCAATTTAGAAGGGAGGGTCAGGGTTACCCAGTACTGACCACCCTGGAAGTGAATTGCTGTATTTTGTACTCAAATATGTTACAGTCATCACATTCTAAACAAAATATTTGTCGTAGGAAAAAATGGACACTCAATGTTGAGCATTTCAATGGATCTCTAGGGGAGGGGGCATTAACCTGTACCTAGTACCTAAATCAGTAAACTCAGAACCCCATTTTGACCTTGCCGTAAAGATTACCTCACATTATGGTAATATTCTTTTACTTGATATGTATCATGAGGATGCATATTTTATTATCAGCATACTCAGTACTAACAGAACGTTATCATTGCTGTTACATTTCAGATCCGTGCTAAAATATCAGATTTTGCTGTGTTGATTGCAATCCTAGTATTTGTGAGTATTGATGTGGCCTTTGGCGTCAATACCCCAAAACTTATAATCCCCTTGAAGTTCCAGCCAACAGCAAGCCATAAAAGAGGATGGCTGATACCTCCCCTTGGAAGAAACCCTTGGTGGACTATTGTTGCTGCAGTTATACCCGCCATTCTTGCTACTATCTTAGTTTTCATGGATCAACAAATTACTGCTCTAATCGTTAACAGAAGAGAACACAAACTCAAGGTAATAAGATATAGAGCTGTTAAGTTGTGACGTATTTCCGGGTCCAACTGCTCACAAAAACCGATGAAATAAAGAGAAAAATGTTCTCAATGAATTAACCTCCAACTGAAACAATTACAACTTTGGATAACAAATCCTGTCATGAAAAAAAAGTAAGAAAAAATCTTTATAAAAATGCTTTTCGTTTTGGACCCGGAAGTCGTTTTTCTATAGGAGTAATGTCACACTTAACAGCCCTATGTCAAAACAGGACTTACAGTCAAGACAGCTCAAGCATACCCCCTAGAATACATTAATGAATTTATTATTCAAACATTGAGTTCATTATTTACTCCAACTCCAAACTTGAAAATGAATTATCTACTTCAACGATTGCCATGCCAAGGTAGAAAAACTACCCAGAAAGACCATCCTCCTAGGATCTTAGGATTTCCTGGTCTTGTTGAAACTGAATGCAAATATTTTCTTGTTTCAGAAAGGTGCTGGCTATCACCTTGATCTGTTACTGGTTGCTATTATTATTGGGATTTGTTCAATTCTTGGTTTACCGTGGGTTGTTGCTGCTACAGTTCTGTCGGTCTCTCATGTGCAGAGTTTATTTGTGGAATCTCAATGCACAGCACCTGGAGAAAAGACACAGTTCTTAGGAGTTAGGTGAGTACTACTCTGATAAGGAAGACAGATAGCCAGTGGTCTAATTCAGGTCTATTTCATCATCGCACATGTACCTACAATCTTCTGCAAAATAAAATGGGACACCTAGTATTCTGGGAGACCGTTCCCCCTCTTTCCCATAGCAATGTTATCTCGCATGTATTTTATCCAGTAACCACTTCATAAGCTCGAAAAACTTCATAGAACAACAAGGAGGAAAGTGGGACTTTATTTTTGCAGAAGATTGAAGATCATCTTCTATGATGCTTCTTGTTTTCTTATACTGTTTTGTTCTATTGTACAGAGAACAGCGCGTCACTGGTGCTACCATCTTCATGTTAATTGGTCTTTCTGTTCTCATGACTCCAATTCTTAAGGTAATAACCACACCTACCTCAACTCAACCACTGTTTTTCTGAGAAAAAGAAGAATCAAAGTTGAAAGTAGTTCACTTGTCTTGCTTGCAGGGTTTGATTTGCATTTTGCTCCAAAAATGATGCCGGTTTCCATGACTGATTGGCGCTGGCTGTTATAATTTTTTATTGACTTAAAAACCGTTGGTGATTTTGGCAAAAAAATAAATAGCAGAAAAGAGGAAAGTCTAGGCCACTGGATTGTTCAGCTACGATGTTAACCCTGGGTATCTGTCTTGTTTTTCCCATCACAAAAAAGGCTCCTGTGAGGCATTCAAGTATTGATGACACATTTGTATAGATTTCATCGGCTTGGGTGTAATGTTTTCCCATTTCAGACCATGGGTCATTCTCTTGAGAATAAGATTCTTTGTTTGAGTTGTATCCATATTCATGTGTCTTCTCTTGCGCAACCGTTAACAATGAAATGATACTCTGGGGAATGACACATGGTCTGAAATGGGAAAACATTACGCCCAAGCCGAAGAGGTCTATTCTCTCTACCTTCTAGTCATATAAAATGCAATTGATATCTTGATTATTTGATCCTAGTTTATTCCCATGCCAGTACTGTTTGGTCTCTTCCTCTACATGGGATTCTCAGCACTAAAAGGAATACAGGTGAGTGAATATAGTGAGTAATATCGCGAGTCATTAACCATCTTAATTTGAACTAAACTGTTTTTCTTCTTCTTGCTCAACTTAAAGTTCTTTGAGAGAATCAAGATCATATTCATGCCCAACAAGCACCAGCCTGATTTGATCTATCTTCGACGAATCAAGATCACTCGAGTCCATCTCTTCACATTCATACAGTTCACATGTCTTGTAGTGCTGTGGGCCATCAAGTCAACACCAGCAGCTCTGGTCTTCCCAATCATGGTAAGAGAGGTTCATCCTAACATCACATTTTGACTTTTAACCATCTCACTCCCAAAGGGCGCCCCAGGAGTGAACAGCCCTAAACAAACCCAAGAGGTTCTATGAAATATATTAGAGTTTTGGGTACCTCTGTCATAACAAGGATAACTTTGAAATCGTAGAATTTCAGGGTTAACAATAGTAGAAATGTTTATTCTTCTATAAAAAGACTTAAAATTAGTACTATTTATAATGCACCCTTCTTAAAATTATCTTAGATGCGAGGCTAACATGAAACACAAAAGAAATCACACTTTTTCTCAATGGAATTTGTGGCATTTCTTTTGTGTTCCATGTTAGCCTCGTATTCAAGATAATTTTGAGAAGGGTGCATTGAATACCATATTTTGAAACAAAAAAAAATCGCCCTCAAATGGAAGTGAGAGTGCCAAACGGCAGTCTTGGGAGTGAGAGACCCCTTGCATGTGACGTTAAAGCAGCTCAATTTGGAGAACAAAACAAAAGAATTTCAATCTCCTGAGAATTGGAGTCTATTGTTTTGTCCTCCAAATTGAGCTGCATTCCAACGTGCTGCAAGGGGTCTATGCTACAGTTTCCAACTATTGCTCAGGGTTAGCCTCTATTTCGTGTAGAATATTCATGTATTCCAGTGAGAAACTGTAGAATTTCAAAGTATTTTTATTGTCGAAGATGTCATTCTGTACTTTACCATTGGTATCCATGGATATTCTGATGCTAAAGTGAGGCAAACAGCAGTATTTTACAAAATTGGAAAAGCTCACTCGTTCCAGTACTTTTCGATCATAGGTTTCGTTCTCGTGAGAGACTGGTACTACGGATTTCACCGAAGTTTGGCATGCATTACAAATATCGTTCACCTTTCAGATGCTAGACGTTTGCGACTCAGCCAACAAACATTAAACTTTTTAATCTGCATTCCTTTCTCCACGTGTCGGCATCCTAATTTTCCCCAGCACAAACATGACACACTTTAGTGAAATCCGTAGTACTAGAGGGCCTTTCCTAACTAGGGTAATGTTAACCTCAAGGGCGGATCCTCCCCCCCTTTTTGGAATAATAAAAAAAACATACGAGAGTGTTAAAATACAGAAAATTGCACGTTTGTATGAACTTATGGTTTGAATATCTTCTTTCAAGGTTCTCATGCTTGTTCTGGTGCGCAAAGTCATGGAGAAATTCTTCACCCAGCATGAACTCCGGGTTCTTGATGATTTGATGCCAGAAACAGTGAAGAAGAAGAAACTTGTTGCGTCGATGGCTGAAGGAATCGACGGCGATGCAGAAGATGGCGTTGAAGGAAGTGAAAGTGGACAGGTAAGACTTGTTGGGTCCATCGATGCGTACAAGATATCGAAGAAGGGTTTATTAGTAAGCAGAGTTACAGTCCAAACGGCTCAAGCGTATACCCCCCTAGGCTCCATTAATGATTTCATTATTCGAATATTGAGTTGATTATTCACTCTGAGTTTTCATCAGAAAATCCTCACTCCAAACTTCACATTCATTACACAACTAAAATTCTAGGTGATGACCTTTAAATTTCTTGGGAGTTTTTCTACCTTGGCATGGCACTTGTTGAAGAATCCAATCAAAACTCTGGTAGATAATTTATTTCCTAGTTAGGAGTTAGAGTGAATAATGAACTTAATATTTGAATAATAAATTAATTAATGGATTCTACGGGGGTACACTTGAGCCGTTTTGACTGTAAAGGGATAGGGGTGATCATTTGTTTTATAATTGTGAATCCATGACTTCATAGCCTTTGTGATTGACTGGAATGCTTTCACTTATTACAACAGGAGGATGATGTGGACGGAGGGAAGAAAGAAGAACAGGCAAACGGACCAAGCCAGGTAGAAATTCCAATCAATATTACTGATGAAATGACGAAGAGCTCTTTATGGAAGTCGTTTGTAAAAGAAGGGTCAGTCAAAAAAAGAGAAAATAGAGAAAAAAGTTCGAATAACCACCACAGCTCTCGAGGTAAACACAGACACCGGCACAAAGACAAACACCGCAGCAAACACTCGCGGGGAAAAGAGAAAGATCCCGGTTTGTGGTTCTCAATGGACAGGAAAAAATATATGGATTCTGATGAAAACGATTCGGTAGAATTAAGGAGACTTACTGCAATCGAAGAAGACGAGCCAATTGTTGACCCGAAAGAATCCCTCGAGATACCCGAAGTTCGTATAACAATGCCTTCGTCAAATGGAATCGACGAAACGAAAGATAAGGAAGATTGAAAAGTTATAGATGCAAAATTTTTATAATGAATTGTATCTAAAATTATCACCACTAGAGTTAGCTATCTTGAAAGAAAAGAAAGAACTTTCTTTCTAGATGCCGTCAGCAACTGAAGAGGACAATTCGGAACAAAGGGAATTTCGTTGATGAAAATATAAATTCTCACAACGTTTATTCCTTTTTGATTTTGTATTATAAAAGGAGAATTTAGATCTTCATCAACATCATTTTCATTCTCTTTTGTTGCTGCATGAAGACTCAAATATAATGAATAATAGTAAGTAATACATGTTGTTAGACGCTGACACTACTAGAACACTGTTTTCGCTTTATTCTTTTGGCATGTGGCTTCTCTTCATTCTGATTGGACATTTCGCTTGATATATCCTGACTGGTCTAGTAATAGTCACGTTTGTCGATTGGACATTTCACTTCGTTATCTGTCGTATGACTGCCAGTTCTTCAATCTGATTGGATATCTGTCTATCTCGGTTAGTCACGTGGATTCCAGTTCTTCATTGTGATTGGGTCATCTCTCACAAGAACCTTGTGTTGATGCTTCTGACGTATCGTTATTGATTAATTCTTATTGGTCAGAATAATCTATCATTGCCATCTTCATTTTATTCATCCGAATGTCAAGCCGTACAACCGGGCTGCTTCGTCATCTCTCGCTTATGCAACATCTTTATACAGCGTTCTTACTTTTTCTACAAAAAAAAAGCAGGATTTCTAATAATAAGTTATAAATGTGTGAAGTTGTAATCAAAATTATCTTTAAGACACTGGTCAAGCTCTAGCCTCCTTCGCAGCCGTTCTTAGGGTCGTCACGCAATGTTTCTCTCCCTAAGAGCGTTTGCGTAGGAGGCTAGTCAAGCTCTAGAACCGGTAATGGGACCCTGTACCCGCCTTGGTATACTAACCCTCGTACGTCCTTGCGTCATATTACGAGGTAACAGTCTTGAATGCTCTCTACTATAAATGGACCAAGAAATATCGAAGTCAGACAAAGTAAATTCGAGTTTGCTGTACGTCACTCAACCAAGAGATTTCGCTAAGACATGGAAATTTGCTTTGACGTTTACCAATACTCGATTTTACTATTTTTGACCTCGATGTCTTGTTTGTCGCGGATTAAATTACAAAGGTTCAGAAAACTATTCACCTGTAGACCCGTTTCGAATATGGCGCCGATGACGTCAAATGAGGATAGATCCTGGGATGTCCCGGATGTTGTGAGTGAAACCCTGTTATTTTGACTCTTTCGAGTTCGTGTAGACTGACATTTTTTTCCAGGGTTTTTTTCAATAGAAATTGCTGTTTTTAATTAATAAAAAGGTTCTCCGACCATCAACCATGTAAGAAATCTATAATAAGACGTCCATTTCTCGTTTGACGTCATCGGTGCCTTATTCGAAAAGGGTCTATTGCGTGTAGTGGTGCGGGAATGAGAGCTGCTACAGAGGTAAACACAAGGTGCAGTTTTGGTTGCGTTAAACATTACGTGTACCATTTGAGCCTTTGATCATGACTCCAGCCGTAATTCAATTTTGCTTCTCTCAATTGTAACTGTGCTACTATTCCCAGTATCGTTGAAAGAGAACAAAAATTTTAAAAAGAAAAAAATAGTATGTTGAATTATCATATGACCGTATTTCACTGTACGCGTGATTCTAAAAAAAACCTTTGGGGAAAATGTCGTCAGCAAAAAAAGTACGCTTTTCCGAAAAGTGTAATAATTTCCCGTTCGGACTCGCCGTTCGGACCCGCTGCCGTCAATCATGTAAAAACTACGCATTTTGATTCGCATTTATTAAAAACGCTTTGAAATCGATTTTTTATATGTGGTCATATGATAATATGTACTTATTGACTGAGTTAAGGTCGGTCCGAACGGGAAAATATTTGGCTCGAGGTCCTGAAGTACGGAACGAGCGCAGCGAGTATTACAGTGAAATACGGTCATATGATAAGTACATAGTAACTGTCAGTGTGAGCAGACACAGGTAACCCAGTGGAAGCTGTTATGACGTTCCCGTTACTTTCTAAAATGACGCAAGGATCCTTGACTTAGTATATCACTCAAGAATGTAAAAAAGAAATCAAAAAACGTTGAATGAATGGAATTTTTTATTTTTCTGTGGGTTTATATATTTATTTTAAGATGTTTGAACAAGGTATTCTAAGAAATGTTTTGGAAGTAGAGATAATTTTGCTACCTTTCTCAAGCCATTCAAGGTCATCCCCAAACGTTCGATTTTCTGTCTCGCTTTAAAGGATCTAGCCCTAAACGAACCAATGAATGAGCAGGTAATTATATGCAAATGAAGGTTCATAGCGCAGTCAGACATCTCCGCGTGTGGCGGGAAATTATCACGTGACCTGTCATTGGTTGTCATAGCCGTAGTGTTGGTTGAGTTGATCACTATTTTTTTATTTATTTTTTTTTTTTTGATGATTTTTTTGTTGTATCAGGCAACTAGCCTGCATAGCAGGTCCTACTCCCCCTCCCCTCCCCTGGGCTTTTTACGCAGGCTATCAGGCAGCAGGATGTCCATGCCTTTCTGCTAAGTAGAGCGCAATGATTCCGCTCCATGCGCCGAATGCAATAATGGCCGCCACTTCATTATCATCATTTTTTTTAATTCATATTTTAATTACGCACCACATTAAAACTATAGATTAGAATGATATCAAAAGAGTTAGAAAGTTTGAGGTGGAAATATTAAACTCTTGAGAAGTCATGAGAATTTAAGATTGTGAAAAACACCAGAACGAGGCTAGTCAGTCCTCAGTTGACTGAACACACAAATCTCTGTATTTTTGATTCCAAATAACTTCACTGGAATTCGATTTATAGCAATAAAACTTTCCAACAATACATATTTCTGCTTGCTCTTTCTGATGGTGGTGGTCATTTTGAAAGATTAGTTTTTATTTCTGAAAGTCAATAGCAGCCATTACTTATTGCATTCGGCGTATTAGCTATTTGCTAAGCATCTTGTAGTGGATGTCGGCCTGTTATATTCACTCACTTGTGACGACTGGCTTCTAACATTCTAAGGGCTAGATCCTATAAAGCAGCTAGATAAACTGCACTACCAATCCCCAAAATTTTTGTCGTAAGTTGGAAGTGGTATTTCCCGTTAGACAAACATCTCATGGCGTCCAGAAGTCTTTGCCGTTGTTTTAGTATGAACAAACTGGTCAGTTCAGACAGTAAAATAGTTCGAAAATGTTTTTAAAACTTTGCCCAGTTTTCTCTACTTGCCTTACTCGTAGACATGTAGCGAATTAGAAGACACTATTTGCTTATGGTCCACTAGTTTGTTCGTACTAAATAAGCTTTTGGTTCAGTATGGACGGGAATAACCTCTACCTTGAACGTTTTCCCAATTCAGTCATTCCCTAGAGTATCATTTCTTTGTTTAACGGTTGCGCATGAGTAGACACACGAATATGGATACAACTCAAACAAATAATCCTATTTTCAATAGAATGACACGTGGTCTGAAATGGGAAAACATTATACCCAAGGTAAAGAGGTTCAGCGGTAAAGATTTAAGCGAGGCGTATAACTACTGTACCTTTTCAAGATAAGAGAAGTTAACCGGAGGGATCGCCTCGCCTTATTCAATGGGAAGCTCCTCCAATTACAGTCAAAACGGCTCAAGCGTACCACCCTAGTCTCCATTTATGATTTCATTATTCGAATATTCAGTTGATTATTCACTCTGAGTTTTCATAAAAAAATCCAAGACTCCAAACTTCACATTCATTTCACAACTAAAATTCTAAGTGATGGCCTTTCTGGGGAGTTTTTCTACCTTGACATGGCAATTGTTGAAGAATCCAATCAAAACTAAAGTAGATAATTTATTTTCAAGTTTGGAGTTAGAGTGAATAATGAACTCAATATTCGAACAATAAATTCATTAATGGATTCTAGAGGGGGGGGGGGGGGTACGCTTGAGCCGTTTTGACTGTAAAGGTGTGAAATAATTTTTATATCGAATGCAAATGAAGTATATATATAAGGTGATAACTGATTTTGACAATCAAATAATCAATAGAATACTAACAATTGAAATCGTCAGATTGAGAAAAAAAATATTAATGTATTTGTGTCAGGAATGTAAGTAAATAACTTGAAGAGCAAATAAAGTTTATTATCTGTGATGTCCAACTGTTGTCATGGTTACCAAGGGGCCTAGAGAATGAAGGACCGTGGTGGTGCAGCACGTCGGAATGCAGCTCCATTTGGAGGGAAAACAATAGGTTCCAATTCTCAGTAGTCTGAAATTCTTTTGTTTTGCTCTCCAAATTGAGCTGCATAACGACGTGCTGCAAGGGGTCTATTGCACCCTCGTGTTTGCTTCCTGAACTCAGAATAAAGTGTATGAGCAGAATGTTAGCTAGGCCCCCTTGATTTGACGGAGGGGTTTTCTCCCTCAAAGCTATTGTTTTTTTCCGGACGGAAGTCGCATGAATAGCATGACTTCAGGACGAGAAAAGAAAACTGAGTATTGAACCACTGGCACACGAAAGGAATAACTTATTTCAATCTTCCTATGATTCCTAAGTCTGGACGGATTCTGAGCTCCATTTTTTCTGCAATTTCCCCAAGAATCTTCTTCTTATCCCCTCAATGCTTAATTGATGTTTCTTTCTTTGTATTCTCTTGTGATTCGAACCCATTTTCTTTCAAAACAAGTATGTACAATAGTGTTCTTGAGCATATACTACCGACTTACGTCCGGAACTGAACAATATATAGCTTCTGCCGCTCTCATATTTCCATGAATACCTAGATCGTCTTTTTTCTTCCGTTGTCTTAAAAATGAGATCCATCTTGATATCTTCCAGTTTGTACAGTTTTCTTCATCTAAAACTCGTCGTGGCTCGTCTGGTCTCGACCTCTGTCTTCATCTTGCTTGTTCCTCTACTTTTCGTGACTCCTACTTTGTGCGTATCTACCCCCTTTGGAATTCACTCCCTATTCATATCCGTTCTTCCCACTCCACTTCTGCTTTCAAACGTCAACTTAAGGATATCTTCTTTGACAGTTTTAATCACACTTTTGATGTACATAATATTCACACATGGCGCATAATTTACCCCTTATGCCACCGCTCTAGTCTGCACTCAGCATGCACGTGTTAGCCTTTATTTTATCATTGCATTTTATTCCTAATTCATGTCTCCACTTTCTTTCATTTTCCTGCACACTATTTTTTTCGGACTTTTTCACTTTGCTGCTTGTATATTCCTTTTGCCCGGTAGTTTCCTTGTCTAGTTCGTTTATTCATTGACTCATTCATTGTATTTAGTCTCGTGTTAATGTCTATTTTTATATATACGTTTTTTGCTAGAACATGTATTTTCCGGTTGTACTGTCCTGGAGTCATTGGAGATTGACCTTTGTAAGGGACTACCTGTCCTATTGTCATATCTACGTGGGATTGTATTTCAGTTCAATAACCCACTTTCGATATTCTGAAAAGAAAGAAATGAAACGAAACGAAACGAAACGAAAGGAAAAAAAATGCAGTGTCAAAAACCCTCAAGACAAACTAAATAACAAATAAGATAGCAGGTGACCGTCGTCGAGTTAAGCTTCATATAATTATAATTTTCTTTTCTACTTTGGAATAAGATACAGCTGACGTCACAAGTACCTGTTTAGTGCACTCTCAACTGTCTCAACGATTTCAATATTTAATAGAACGTGTTTCCACGCAGCTGACGTTTTCCTAGTTACTATCATTTTTGAAAGACAACATAATGCAGATATTGTAGAATATTAACTCTATATATTAACCTGTGTTATACCTAGTAGCCTTGTTCAGTTTCTGAACTTATTGTGTATGTACTTACGGCATTAGAAACGTCACACCTCATGATTATTAATGAGTGTGGATGACATAAGTAATGTTCATGAAACTACTTCGGCCAACAAAGATGTCTCTCTGACAAGCTCTTGCTGATTTATTAGTAGAATTTGCATAGTGTCCCGCGATTGAATTATGTCGGTGAGTCAGAGAGAGGAACCTGGTTCAGTTTCCGTTGAGATACTGCAAACTAGAAAAAAAATTCAACGTTGTTTCTTAAAAATAACCTTTCTTTGGCATTAAAAAAAATATATAAAAATAAACAGCTAGGAAACCAGAAGAAAACTCAGAAAGTGCGCCGGTGGAAGGAAGCCTACAAGATTACGAGATTAGAAAAGTGATTATGGTATAATTATCTGTCTTATAACTTGACAACATTTTCACCACGCTTTTTCAAGCATGTAGAAGTGAAGTCATTTTAAAATTAAGATAATAGAGCCTGGGATATCGATAGTCTTTTCCAGTTCATATCAGTTCATGGCCATGATTTTAGCAGAAACCACAGGCAACCCAAGCTCTTTTTTTTCTATCTATTACTAAATGTGTAACTACATGTAGAGACTTGTATGATGTCTGTTATTAGATTATTAGCCTCAGTCTCAGAAGAAACACCTCTCTACACATTCTCAGTAGTAATATAATGGCCATGGGTTGCCTGTGTTTTATTTTAGACATGCAATCTATATTTTTAATGCTTTCAAGAGGAGGAATAAAATGTCATAACAAAATTTTTAGTCGAAGAGCTGTTGCTAGGCAACGGGTATTGGTTCAGTTGGGTACTTTCCTCGCTATTTGTATTCAAATTATATTTTTAGACGGGGCATAATTCAATTGTATATCGCTTCGAAATCTGTTCCCCTTACCTTTGAGGAGGCAATCTTGCACTACATACTAGAATAACTAGATATATGACATTTTTGACCACGATAAAAATTTAAAAAAATTAAATTTCTAAAACGAGCGAAATGTCTAGAAAACGTTTTGGATTCATTATTCAATATCAGTTTGTAAACATGAGCTGACGTCATCCGATACGTACGAAAAATAGCAGGTACTATTGGACTTGGGGTTCCGTAAAAACGCTTGGTAAAATTATAATTCACTTCTGCTGTAAGGATTTCATGGGGGAAATAATTTGCCTCTAAAAGAATACTGTCTATAGTTGGTGACTCGACGAAGAAACATCCACCTCAGCTTATTCCTAGGAATTTCTTTGCATTCCCAAGAGGAAAGGAAATTAGAATTTCTTTATTAGAAATCGTATGTTGAGCTTAGCGTTTGGGGATGATTCCAAGTTCACCGTGTTCGCCTTCATTTCGACGTGGTTCTCTGATATCCCAGCTTGATTTTGAGGATTTTCTTAACATGGATAAAAACAGTGAACGATACGTGGCGAGTGATTGGGCTCACCTCGCTCGAGAGGAAAACCAAAGAAACAGTTCGACTTCTTATCTGAGCAAAAGCCTACAAGTTGTGCCAGATTTAGATGAATTGTTTACACCAAAAGAAACATCCCATGGCTTGGAGATACAAAGAGACTTTAAGGATTTACACTTATCGTGGCCTAAAATTACTGTGAATTTAGCAAGCGAACCAAATTCATTCAATACAGCATTGAGTGAGAGAAAAGACGACTCTGTTCCACGGAGCCCTTTCTTACCGAGAACTTCCATATCAGAAATCGATAATTTAGGAATTCTATCGCCTTTATTTTCTGTGACGAATACATCACCAATGATTAAAACTCCTACAACTTTGTATGAAATATGCTGCTCGTCGCGAAAGTCTTCCGATGATTTATCGATTTACCTGCCTGATAATTTTACACCGGCTTCGTTGGAGAGCTTGGATAAGTCGATAAATCGAACAGTTTTTCAGTTTCCAGCAGCTGCGCCTAAACACGAAACAATTAATGACGACGTATTTGGTAAAACTAAGGAAGAAAAGCCACTGAGTTCATCAGTTGCAGGATGTATCGCCAAAATCCCCGAGTCCCGAGAACTGAACGGTATAACCGACGACGCTTCCGACCAATCATCGATTAAGCACGAAGACAATAAATTAATTGATATTGCCTTAGTTAAAGAAAAACGAGCTGAAAAGAAGCGAAAACACCACGAATCGAGACAACAACGAGAAAAGCGACAAAAACCTCTTGATGAATTTGAAAATGGATCAATAAAAAGCATAAACACTTCAACAGAAGAAAGCTCACCAATACTTCGGAATAAGCTGGAAAGAGAACGGAGAAGCGACCTGAATAATAGGTACCAGAAATTGCGTGAAATTATACCTGACTTGGCTGGTAAAGACAAAGCATCCAAGATTGCCATTCTGAACGCTGCCACTGATTATGTTAAGGAACTGAGTACAGAAGAAAGGTGTTTAGAGGAGTCCATAAAACACGAGAAAGCAAGAAACGAACAACTCTTGAAAAACTTGGTGAATATAAGTAAAAATATAAGTGATCAACAATAGATACTGATAAACAAGAACGACGACCAATCAAACGTCCAAAAAACAAAATCACACACCAATAGGCACTGTGTAACAAAGCTCACAAAGCACTCTGGGAAACTGAGCCCTGCAAAAATGAAACGGGAAAATCAAAGGAAATATCAGGAAAAAAATACTCTGTTATTTTCGTCTGTTAAAATACTTACATTTCCATAGAAAATGTTGGAGGAAAAATTGTAAGATGAATTTTTAGAGGAGCCAAAAAGGCGTAAGGACTCGGTTTCCCATCATGCTTTGTTCTAGAAATTCGAGCTCGTGCACATTGGCTATTAATTTCATCGATCGAAGGCTTAAACAACCTCTAGGCTAAACACTGAAGAGGGTCTTGAAGGGAACGGAGGGTCCTAATCCCATTTCCAAGCCCAAAATTTTGCAATGATCCCAGTCCCAGTCATGCAAAATCGCATGAAATCCCATTTTCTCACCCCCAAGAAAGGCCCTCATTGAAGTTGGAGCATGGATTACTCACAGAACTGATTAGACTGTTGGGTTTCGCGTAGGGAGGAAAACAGGAGAACCTGAAAAAACCTGGAGCTCAAGAGTAGTGGTCAGTAATACATTCGCTTCTAATCTCTGACCGGGGTCTCATCCGAGTTCCTGGACTCTATGAGTCAGCCAATATGTTCTAGATATCCTAGAAATTATCGAATTTTAAATGTAGTCTCTTTTGCATGCATGTATCACATATGTGTAGAGTTTGTTAGGTTTCTTCCTTGATTTGAGGGATATTTCTCCGCAGGCAAAAACCTAACCAGAAAAATAATTTCGCCATTTTTCGCGAAAAAAAAATCCTATTCTAAGTCAGTTTAATTTCGCGACATTTTATTTTTGCGACATTTATTCTTCGCGGTAAATCGACTGAATTGCGAAAATAAAGTGTCGCAAAAATAAAACTAATGCAAGCAAATCTGCTAACCAATCCAAACATCAGTTTTATCGAATCCTAGGGAAACATCGTGTTGGATTTTACTGAGGAAAATACAAAATAACTTGTTCAATACGCTTAATTGGCGTATCCACGATTAGAAAAAGGGGGAAAGACCTCTTCTGTCATGTGATATAATAGAGTTAAGGTATTTATTTATTTATTCATTTATAATGATATCTTAACAGGATGCTCCTTCACTTTAGTGATTTTCAAGAAGGTCCTGTAAAACTAATTTTTATGCATCATATAATGGAGTTAAAAAGTAGAAGGCAAATTATCGATACAAAATGAGAACAAATTACAATTATGCAAAAAATGTAAAAAATCAAATATCGAACTCAGGACTCTAGGTAAGAGGCAAAAGCACTGTTGATTCCATTCCATTCCATTCCATTCCATTCCATTCCATTCCATTCCATTCCATTCCATTCCATTCCATTCCATTCCATTCCATTCCATTCCATTCCATTCACAAATACCAACGGTAAAGTAAAGAATGCACAACTTCAACAATACAAACACTTTGAAATTCCAAGGAACTTCACTGGAACACGTGAATATTCTATACTTAAACTCATAGTCTAGGTTAAACCTGAGCAACAGAGAACGTGAAACTGTAGTATTACATGCTTGCTCAATGCACCCTTCTCAAAATTATCTTGGATGCGAGGCTAACATGCAAATGCAAAAGAAATGCCACAAATTCCATCGAGAAAAAGTGTGATTTCTTTTGTGTGTCATGTTAGCTTCGCATCCATGATAATTTTGAGAAGGGTGCATTAGTTAGTCGATCCACTGTTGAAAAGCCTCAGTGAACTCCAGTATAATAGCAGTATGAACTACTCCAGGATTTACTTGATCAACTTACATAATTTAGGCAAATATACTGAAATGTTTCCAAATTTTTAATTTTTAATTAACAAATTTATATTGAGCAATAAATAAATGATACTTATTTGTTTGTCTCACGATTGAGGGCCATTTGTATAGAGGACCGCGACGTTTCGACTACAAGCTGCTAGTCTTCATCAGGCGATGGTGTAGACTAGACTCTTCCACAGTCCCCGCTCGGCCGCTGCACTCTCCACGCTATGGGACTGTAACGGTACAATGCCGAAAGGACTTCTGGGTCAAGGAATCTTAGACCCATCATGAACCGAAATATATCACAGGAAGCCCAAGCTGGCTACCTTTATTTTCAATTTTTTTTCAAATACTTTGAAGTTGTTTTTATTTTATTCTTTTCAGCTTTTCGGATGTTTTTTTGTTAAATCTCGGGATTTTAGAATTAGCCGCCCTCACTGATTTCATTTCATATTTCTTATCGGTTTAGTATAAAAGGGTCATAAAAAGCACGATAAGCATATAGTTCTGAGAGTGGTTTATTTATTTTCTATACCTTTGGGTACCTTGTGTGTCCAGGACTTGCTTGATGTGATTTTAGGTGGTAAACATTTAACGTCAAACTCGTAATCATTCGATTTGAAATGACCTAGGATATCCCTCTAATACAGCTCTATACGATCGCTTTGTTTGTTCTAAGCCATTGTATCTGCTTAGATTTACCAATGTTGACGTGCTAGCTTCAACAACTGAAAACTTTCTTTCGACAACAATCCATTGTGCTTTCCGTTGTAAAAATACTAGTACTGTTAGTAGACAATAAATATCTTTCAAAATAAGAAGGACTCACTGGTCAACCAATGAGAGAGGAGCTTAGAACATGTTGAGTGAGTAATGTGATCGTCCGGGTGAGTGTAGTCTTGAGAAAGACTGTTGTTGGTAGAGACTGACGTTTCGACAACCTGAGCGGAAGTCATCTTCAGAGTACAGTGGGGAATGAAAGACAGTAGATGGTATTTATAGCTCTGGTGCTGCGCTCGTAATCGTAAACAGTAATTAGTTGGTATTGCGTATAGTCGCGTCGGTATAGTCGCAAGTAGTGGTCTTTTGTTTTAGGTAACGTAGGACTTAGAACAGTAGATATATCAGCCAATCAGTGAAATGCTACCATTCTACCGTTACAGTCCCTTAGCGTGAGAGTGCAGCGGCCGAGCGGGGGACTGTGGAAGAGTCTATGGTGTAGACTCGATGGTGCGTCTGTTATATGCCGCTTGCGGATCATCTGCGCTGTGGTTAGATGGTAGAAACAGTCCTTCGATTTTTATTTACTTTGCTTTGTTATGATAATATGAAGAGGTGAAGAGGTGAAGGAGCTTAGACAGCATCAGAAGAGTATGAAATTCAATAAGGATTTTACAGAAAAAGCCAAAACCACAAGAGACATAACCCGCACTGAAGGAAATGCTGTTCTGTAGAAGACCAGCAAAGGGAAAATCCACAGAACTAACAGAGATTGAAGAGAAATTGCATAAGAAGCTCAGTGCTAGCTCTGAAAGATTATTGACTTGTCATGGTTACTGACAGAATGAGCAAATGCGGATTCGTATAATCCGCCTCGTACCGCATACTGAATCGTACGATTCCCTAATAATCCCGCGTGGTCTTAGTCTCCAGCACAGCCGTTTTTAGGGTCGTCACGCAACGCTCCCTCACTAAAAGCGGCTGCGGAGGAGACTAGTATAATCCCGCATTATTCTTCCAAAATCTGAAGAAAATGCTTAAAAATCAAATTGAAAATGTATTAATCCCTCGATTTTGGTCTGTCTGTCTGTCTGTCTGTCTGTCTGTCTGTCTGTCTGTCTGTCTGTCTGTCTGTCTGTCTGTCTGTCTGTCTGTCTGTCTGTCTGTCTGTCTGTCTGTCTGTCTGTCTGTCTGTCTGTCTGTCTGTCTGTCTGTCTGTCTGTCTGTCTGTCTGTCTGTCTGTCTGTCTGTCTGTCTGTCTGTCTGATCATACCAGGTGAGCGTAAAGAGGTGTCTCCCAATATTAGAATTGGGGATGACGTTTGCACGGATAAATATGCCATCGCTTCTGCTTTCAATAAGTATTTTTCTGGTGTTACTGCCCGTTTTTGGGACACGCACGGGATTTATTTCCCACTGTTCGCAATGTGCCTACTGTAAAGATATTTAGTTCATCGCAAGCGCACCGATTACCATTTCAATTTAAGAATGTTTCGCAGAATTTTATCCGTTCACAGATATGTAAGTTGAAGAATGGTAAGGCTGTTGGTCTGGATAATATTCCTTCACGTCTACTCCGAAAGACGCTGTTGATATTGTTACCAAACCATTGACAGCAATAATTAATGCATCTCTACTTCAAGGAAAAGTTCCTGCTGATTGGAAATGTGCATGTGTTATTCCCCTGTTTAAGACAGGAAAGGTTGTAGATATGGATAATTATAGACCTATTCTTCCAACAGTGTCTAAGTTGTTAGAAAAGGCAGTTCATGCTCAGCTTTATGAATATCTTACCCAGCATAAAATCCTAAGCCCATATCAATGTGGTTTTAGAAAGGCGCACTCTACTGAAACTGCTGCATTATCATTTGCAGACAGTATACGTAGGAATATCGATCAAGTACATATGACAGGGGCAGTTTTTATCGATTTCCGAAAGGCTTTTGATAGTATTGCTACATAAGCTATCTGCTTTGGGAATTCTGGATAGGGAATATAAATGGTTTGAAAACTATCTTTGTTGCAGAAATCAGGTTGTTCGTTTTCAAGGAGTATTATCAGAACTAGAGCCTATAACTTCTGGTGTACCTCAGAGCTCCATACTTGGCCCTCTTCTTTTTGTTATCCATATAAATGAAGTACCAGTTGTTGTAAAGCATTGCAGCATACTTATGTATGCGGACGATACTGTTTTGTTTTGTTTTGTTCTGGTTCAAGTGCGCCTACAATTGAAACTAAGCTTAAAGTGCTAGTCTTACGAAAATGACACTATCCCTAAAGAATATATCTTATAAAAGTAGACATGTTATATAGTTCATTGTCAAAATTTTATTTCGATACGAGACCGGGAAGATGTTGTATTTAGCCTGTAAAGTTCGGCATTTTCGGTCCGCCATTAAACGAATGCGTTCCTGTCAGTGGTAGCAATTCAACGAAAGTGACGTCATATGTGCAACGATTAAATTTTTTTTTAAAGTTGAGGTTTCTTCCCTGTCATTTTCTGCTGATATTTCGCAGGAATTTTCATCTAAAACGCACGCCATTTCAGAATATATGGGGTCGAATATAGAGTCAGTGTATGGAGAGCAAATTCAGAAGTGCGCATATGACGTCACGAATAAATACGACTCAGCTGACCGAACAATGGCGGACACACTTTTTAGCGATTTTAAGAACGAAATTCATTCCCTTAATTATTTTTTTTCTATCCGATTTTTGTTAATTCGTAAACTATACGACCTATTTGTGGATAATAATCACAGAAAAGTGATGATTTTACAGTGTCATTTTCATAAGACTAGCACTTTAATACTGAGCTTGAGTTAGTTAGATCATGGCTTGATGAAAACAGCATGTTCCTCAACTAAAACTGAGTCTATGGTATTTGGAACCCATTCTAAGCTTTCACAGATTTCTAATTTTAGTATATTATTCAATGGCCGCCCTATTAAGCGTGTTTCCGAATTTAAATATCTTGGAATCGTTTTTGATGAATGCCTTTCATGGAACTGTCACATCCAGTATATGTTATCTAAAGCTGGCAAAAGGCTAGGTATGTTAGGGCGAATTAGAAATAATTTAACGTTACATTGTGCAAACATCATTTCAGTATAAGTCCTTTATTCGCCCTGTTCTTGAATACTCTGATGCTGTTTGGGGGTGTTGTGGAGTAGGAAATACTACATCTTTAGAGAGACTCCAGCGGCGTGCTGCGAAGATCGTTACTAGATTAGGCGAGAGTGATAGAGCTTTAAATGCAGTTAAATGGCCGTCCTTACAAAGTAGACGGGATAATCATGTCTTCAAACTTGTTAAGAAATGTATCAGTGGAAATTGTCCCCAATTTTTCAAAAATTATTTTACTTTTAATAGTGCTATTCACAGCAGAACCACTAGGCAAAGCAACATGTTACATTTGCCCAGGGTGAGAACCGAGTTGGCTAAGAAATCCTTTTATTACCACGGATGTGTTGTTTTTAATAGACTAAATTCATAGTTTTAGATTTTCTATATTTGTAATTGTAATGGAATTCCATGCTGTCCAATTGGGGCTCTTGGACTGACTTCCGGGGATTGCTACTGGACTAGATCGACCGAGTCCGACCGGGGTTCTGTTCTGGTTTTCTCTGTTGGACGGTGTGGACTTCCATTACCTATTTACCTTTTTATATAGCGTTTTTTTTAAACTATCATATTTTGAATTTATTGTAAATATTTATATATTAATATTAATCATATATATATTTTTTGTTTCTATTTATTGTATTTTGTGTAAGTGTAGTAACAGGGCTCCTTTTGATAGCAGTGGCATATTATGGCCACCGAATGGACTACCCTGTTTTTATTTTTATTTAAGTTTAAATAAATCTATCTATCTATCTATCTATCTATTTTGATTGACGGTCTTCTAAATTCTAGTTTCGATACGAAATATAAATAACGGTCGTAAGCAGATGGATTTGACTCACATTTGACTTGGTTTTATACCTCGTTTGGGCTTCCTGTGTCTGCAGTCGAGTCACTTCCGGTAAGCCTTTCAAAATAGACATGAAAATCGACACGAATCGACCCTACTCGATGTGAAGTCTTTCATGTCTTTACTTCATTCCTAATGATGAGAAGAACCAGGAATAAGATAAAATTGATAATATGGACAGTACTGTTTGTAGGGTTTTGTTATTACATCTACAGGAATCTTCAGCTTTCTAGTCTCGTTGGGCGTCTAGGAAACAAACCTGTTATATGTCACAAAACCAAAAAAGAGATTGCTCAACTCGTTAACATCTCGCATGCAGTTCACAACATCCTTGATGACCTTGGTATCAAACATTGGTTGATGTTTGGTTCGTTGTGGGGAATCGTACGCAAAAACTACAATCCTTTACCATGGGATGAAGACGTGGATATAGGGTTATCTGGCGACGACGAGAATTTTTCAAAGCTCACGAGAGAACAGTTCCTGTCTGCATTCACTTCCAAAGGATTTTTCTTGAAAGAGAGATTGGATCGCAATGGAATTATTGGTGTTTTTCGCAGCGATCTGTGTCCAAATGGTTGGGTTGACCTGTATGTTTTTTACAACTACAATGGTAAAATGAAAAGAGCGGGTTGGGAAACATGGTTCGCTCCTATCAACTATAACCTGTTTTCTTCCTTTCCTTCCACTGCTGTCCAGGGGTCTCTACCTAAAGCGCGCTTCGGAGATTTTGAGATATACGTTCCTCATGATATCATGTTGGTTCTTCGAAGTGTCTATCCTTTCAATTGGTGGAAAGTTGATAAACCTAGAAACTGTATCGATGAATAATATGTATGGATAAGTAAAATGTTTGTATTTTAATACATATTTTTAAATAAGATTTTTTATTGTTCGAATGTATTTATCATGAGTCCTCGGCTGATATATATATCGAAGGTAAATAAAGTTATCTATCTATCTATCTATCTATCTATCTAAAAAATTTGGGTTATTTCTTTTCGGCTAAATGATATACAATGTCTCCTAAACTCTAAGCTATTCGTCATGCTAGCTCGGTAACCCAATAACAGTACATCACGCAATGTTAAAACTCGAAGGGAAATGTGGAATCGAATAGGGCTGCGTGGCGACAAACAAACCGAATTTCTCATCTTCTTGAGTTCGATTTCTGCCGTTTGGTTTTTAATGACAACTTTTTTTGAAAAACAATGCTTTTGTAATAAAAGATAAATAAATAAAATGTGTTTTCCGTTTTCTTTTTAGTATAATATTACACTTGTCTGAGTCATGCATCTCAGTATTAAGCGAGTTATTTCTTAGAATAGCCACGCAGCCCTATTGAGCCAAGCTAGTCCAGTTATTGTCATCTGTGATTTTGTTTTGATGACATGCTTTGGTGACATATTAAAAGCGTATTCCCCCTCTTGTTTTTCCCCCCAATCCTACCGCACTTTGACAAAGAGTACTTAGAACGTTCTATAGTAACTCATGTGGTGACCTCAATATTGATTGACTAGCTGGAACGATGTAGCGGCACATGCAGGTATTTCACTTTGAGCTCTTTTGTCTGTTGACTCAAACATACATGATTTATTGTATTTTGTTAGTTTTTTTTTAAATTTTAAATTGAGTGTTTGCTTCGTTTTGACAAGAGGGAATTTAGTTGTGCGCATGCGCGACCAGTTATGTGAGTTCAACCGAAGCTTCGACTTCAAGTCATTGAATGCGAGAAACTAAGGTTTTCAAAACGGTTTTATTGCTACCTCCAAGACCGACATCAGTCTTAACTGCCACCAGAAGCTACACGAAGACTTAGATATTTCAATTTTTGAGGGAAGAACGCAACGGACTTCGATAGATTGTTCTAAAGCACTTTATTATCACTGCAAGCGAACATCCCTTTGTTGACAAAATGGCGTTCTGGTATTTCGCAGCACTGAAGGACATCTTCTACGGAAGATGGGACAATGATAAGTACACATGTGATGGTGTCTTGAATATACAGCTTTGATTAAGATCCAAGACGAAACGTTCCTAGAATAGAGTCTTAATTCTAGTATATTTTTCATAAAACTACTTGTATTTGCTAGAATAATGCTTCATTATCTCGAAATGTACTATAGATCACCAAAGTTTTGTGAACAGAAATATTAAAAGCTATGCTGTCTAAGAAGCTTTCTAAAGAAATTTTGATTGGCAAAAATAGGGAAGATTGTTTTTTGGACCGATTCCTTCGTCATGTTGACCTCAAATGCATAAGTAACATAATTTGCTCCCCAAAAATTTCCTGTTTGGAATTGCATTTCTCAAAATATCTTCATATCTTCAATAATTCCATAGTTACTAGTTGCAGCTCGTAATATATCACTGAGATCGGCTGAGTTTTCAAAAATAGCGATTTGGGGTTTTACCTTTTGGGGTGCCTGTGTAATTTATCGTTTCGCTTCAAAGCTATAGGCGAGTTTGTAAAAATCGGTTTCTAATACCTAAAAAAAATGCTTATAAATAAAAGTCTGATACTTAATTAAGCTTTCTGAGTGATTTTTGAGCAAGTTGGGGTCTTGAAACGAACGTTTTGGTTATTGATGACCGCGATCAAGTCGTTACGGGTTTGACAAGTATTTTCACATCTAACATTGACCATTGATCTCTCGGCACGCCGTCTTTTCCACTTCCATCATCGTGCCATGGGCTCTCTAATATATAGGATTATACAGCCATATTTGTGTATTTGTCGCGGGATAAAGTTGACTTAAATATGTAGCCGCACGTAGTTGTCACCCATGGCTGACATTACAACACGTAGTAAGTTCAATCATGGATGATAAATTTATTGGTCCTTTTATAGTCGTCAGGTCTGTTAGCGAAAAGATCGTGCACTTTTGAGTACAAGCACCAAACTTGGCACAAATGTTCGTTGGCGCATACTAAACACATTTAGGGGTGGGTGCCAAAAAAATGGCGGTCGGGGGGAGGCACGCCACACTCTCTACTAGATGGATAAATTTTATCAAAATTCATATGAAACAAAAAGAATTCCTTAAATTTTTTGTAAAACTTTTGATATTTCTGCAACAAAAGAAGATATCAAAAAACTGCAAACGCCATTCTGAATTTTTTAAACAATTCTTCCATGTTAGAGTTAAAACTTGAAGGAAAGTTTTTCGTTTCATATAAATTTTGATTAATTTAACCATCTGGTAGAGAGTGTGGCGTGCCTCCCCCCGACCGCCATTTTTTGGCACCCACCCCTAAATTTGTTTGATATGCCCCAAGGAACATGTGTGCCAAGTTTGGTCAGTGCTTGTACTCAAAAGTGCACGATCTTTGCTATTTTTGTCGCTAACAGACCTGAAAATTATCATCCATGGTTGAATACACGTTTCAACACACATACGATATGCATAACTCATCACAGGTAGCCCAAGCAGGGTTTCTGTGGTGTCATATTAGTTATAAGACTAGTTATAGTTAACACTAAGATGCCCCCTCTGTGATTTACTAACTGAAAGATAAGATAATAATTAAGGGATGTGAATATTATTAGTAAACTTTAATAAACCATTCATACAAATGCAAATTTCTGGGAGAGTTGAAAAAAAACCGCGTGTTACGTTAAGTGACCTTGTGTTAACAAGACAATATAATATTATCGGCCTGAGTTCGCTCTGACTCTACAAATTTGTTTAACTTTTCTGCTAAACAGTTTTCATTCTGTAAATCACTGATAACTCAGTATTGGATAATTCTACAGAAAACCTACAGATAATACATTTATCATGTCGAGTTCACACGATATCAGGGATTGGCTGAGGGCTCTCGGCCAATCAGAAGCGACATAGTGGGTAAAATGTATAATGATAGTGATTATTGTCTTATCAATCATAATAATCTGTGCCTTGAGCAGAGTTGAAACCTGACGTTAATTATCTATCCTGAGAATCTTGTCATTACGAACCCTGTTCCAGACACATCACCAGATGGATCCTCTATCAAGACAATTTTGAATCCCTCTGGCTGTAATGAAAGAGAGCAATATAATAATGACAATGATAATGATTTATTATTTATGTAGCGCCCTTTCTATGTATATATAATCAAAGGCGCTTTACAATCATGAGAGGTGGTTAATATAAGGTGTAGACACTGAGGGTGGTCACTGCCAGGGTTTCTTTACGTCCTCAGTGGTTCTTTTACGTCCCTCCGATATTGGTTAGTGATGAAGTGTGGAGAGACGGGACCGCCATTTAAAGTGGTCATCCGAGCCACTTGAAAGTCTAACCGTTTGCAGATGTAATTACAAAGGCAGCACTTTCTCCTCGGTTATTTTAAGACCCTGAGTGTTGGTCCGGCCGGGACTCGAACCACGACCTCCCGCACGAAAGCCCGGTGCTCAACCAACTGAGCCAACTAACCTACCTTTTTGGAAGTCGACAGAGCAACGATCCCTCGCTCTGTGGTTGGTACGAAGAATGTGCTCAATACGGAATGACTCCGAGATGTGATGAAGTCTGTCAAAATTATCGCGGAAGGTCATTAGAACAAGGCATTTCAGGCAAAAAGACCACCCGGTTGGCGCAGTTGGTTGAGCACCGGACTTTCGTGCGGGGAGGTCGTGGGTTCATAATAATAATAAAAATCTTTATTTGGGTATTCAGATAAAGTAAAAACTTTTTTCCAATCTGGCCCGTTAAATTAAATTACATCACATTACAATAAATAAGTAAATAAACTGCCTATACAAAGATTCTAAATTAACTAACTAACCTAATTATTAATAAATTACAAATCAGAATTGAATCAGTATAGCCTTGACACGTTTAGTTCAGTTGTTGAGTTTAAGTGATTGAGAAAGTGTTCTTTACATTTACGGTTAAATGAGTTATGAGACAGTGAAACAGAGTGAGTTTCGAGAGGTAAGTTATTCCAGATAGAAGGTGCTAAGAAAGAAAAACGGCGTTTCCCTGCATTTGATTTTGCCTTGGGAATGGTTAGATGTTTGTTTGAAGCCTGTCTAGTGCCATAATGATGGTGTGGGTGACTAATCTTATTTGCCAGACACTTTGGAGCAAGGCCATTCACACATTTAAATGTAAGGTTGGCGAGTCTCTGACGAACAACATCAGAAATGGGAAGCACACCAAGCTTTTGAAAAAGATTGACAGAAGGAGATGAAAGGTCACCATTAAGTAACATCCTAACAGCACGTTTTTGAGCAAGAAGCAATTGCTGAAGAAGTTCAGAGCCCCGGCGACTGGACCAACACTCAGGGTCTTAAAATAACTGAGAAGATGCTGCCGTTGTAATAACATCTACAAATGGTTAGACATTCACGTGGCTTGGATGATCACGTAATCCCATCTGGGGCTCAGAATTTTTTTCTGAGCACATTTCACAGTATGGTATGATCATATACACATTTCATGACCACGTAAAATGGCGGTCCCAACTTTCCACACTACCTAACCCTGCATCGGAGGGACGTAAAAGAACCACTGAAGACGTAAAGAAATCCTGGCAGTGACCACTCTTAGTGTCTGGCCTTTACTAATGATTTCTTAATGGGTTGATTGTGGGATGGGGATGAGAATTTTAAGGGAGTTGGAAATTGGTGCAATGTACCTCGAAGGCGAACCTGTGTTATTGTACAGTACCAGCCTGCGGGCAAATTCTCAGATAATAATAATTGCCTGTAACTGGACCTCAGGTCATCTTCTGATGCATGCACGATTAACTTGTTTAGGCAGGACCTGCTTAAACGAGATAAGGCCACGAGAGCTGAGATCATGTTGAGGTATTGACATGAACATCACGTGGTTTGAATTGGGCAATCAGTTTACATGCGAAGGGGATTTGGTCTATTATGAATCGATTTGTCCTATTTCTTAAAATAGACCCCTTGCAGCACGTCGGAATGCAGCTCAATTTGGAGGCAAAACAAATGAGAATTCGAACATATTGTTTTGCCCTCCAAGTATTACCAAGTCACTGCCGGTTGACTTCTTGACAGCTAAGTACGATCAACGTACAACTCACGTTCAAAGCACAAATGAAAAGATCTCAGATCACTAATTGCGGACAACTCGGCATTTAAACCGATTTCAAAATAATAATAGTATAATAATAATAATAATAATAATAATAATAATAATAATAATAATAATAATAATAATAATAATAACGGTTTATTAGCATAATCTTACAATGCTAAATAACTTTCTAAAGACAAAGACGAACACATAAGAATAGAAAAAAAGACAAGACTGTGTTCCGGTTTAGACGTCGAATCCCACATGCACCGAACCCAACGCAAACTAACTCAAACAGTAGATTTTATTCATTTACATTAGACTCGGCACATGTGAAACTCGACGCCCAAACCCGGCCTAAAAGTCACGGTGCATGATGTTAAAAACTCTAAGGAAAATCTATAGTAATAATAAATGACCAAAACTATGAATATCTATTGTGCATGTACTTGGGCAAAAAAGAATTTCTTAGCAAGATTATATTGTTCATTGGAGTTGGCACAGTGTCTTACGGTTTTAGGAAGACTATTTTAACACGTATCAGGACGCACTCTCCGCTCATCTAGTGAAAAAATATACTGGATGCGCTACCTTGAAAAGTGCCTGATACCTGTGGTATCTTAAGCTTAAACTCACTAGATGAGCGGAGAGTGCGTCCTGATACGTGTTGTTCTAACTTACATAAATGGAACTCTCTACGCTCTACAATAGGAAGCCAACCCAGCCGTAAAATATCAGATATGTCTGCAAAATGCTTAATTATTAAGCTCGCAGCTGCCAGCTGCACGCGCTGTAGGCGTTTACAAGATATTAATTAGGCACAGGATAGGCCAATGAATCATTCAAATTAATCTAATTTAGACAAAATAAGAGATTCGACTAACTGTTTAACAAATAGAAAACGTTTGCCGTGTTTACATAGCCTGATATAAACACGAGAGAAGTTTGGGAGAAGTCGAGAGCTGTTGTGTAAGACCGAGCCGCAGGCGAGGTTTACACAGAGCTCAAGACTTCTCCCAAACTTCTCTCGTTTTTTATATCAGGCTATGTAAACGCGGCATAAAGTTTTCTATATTTTTTATAAAATATCGAAATTGCCGTGTTTACATAGCCTCATGTAAACACGACTATCAGCCAATCAGAGCGCGCGTTATATCTGAACTATTTTATAATTCCTTATATGAAATGGTGCAAAGTTTTTGAGTTTTCTAAGAACTGCTAGTGTTCCGTAACAACTAGAGATTTTTAAGTTAGTGTCATTGTTCCATTTCAAATGTTGATGGATCTCAGTTCCAAGGAGGCGAGTTGTGGTAATATATTTCAAGCACTTGTCCATTAACTTGTCCATAGGTTGACTTGATAGTCATTGAATTGATGAACACGTGCGTTGTTGAGTGGACAGCAGCATAAACTTGGTTTTCTGTGGGTTTAGTGCAAGATTGTTATCTAGAGACCAAGATGACAGCTGGTCCATGTTGTATTCGCTCCTCACAATCTTTAATATCCCCGAGCTTGGCATGCACATGTTTTGAATTAACGGATCTCATTATTATGACTCTTTAAAAGGGCAATTTTGTAGGAGTATTGCAGCCTTATCAGTACCAAAATTAATGATGGCCCAAGTCCACGAGTATTGAGAAGAACAGTATATTTCTCTCTTTTCCCCAATTTTGCCAATAGTCCCAAAATTATACAACTAAAATACGTGAAATAGAATCTATCATGGAATGGGCACACACGAAAAACATAGGGCAGGAAATGTTAATGAGAGAGAAGACTGAAAAGAAGATCTACCTATGACCTGAAGTACCCCGAAGCCAGACGTGTTCTTTACATTTCTTTGGTAAGGTGTCACTTCTCATACTCTTCACAAGTCTGGTTCCAGCAAGAGGTTGAGCTAATTAGAAAAATCGAAAGGGTCCAAAGGAGAGCTACCAAGTACATTCTCATGCTTCCATTCATCACAGATATTCCTTACACCGAAAGACTTCAACGTTTACGTCTTCTACCACTGACGTACTGGCATGAATATCTGGACATGGTGTTCCTCTTCAAAGTCATCAACGATTATGCTGTGCTGAACGGTAACGTGACGCCCAAAGAGCGTCAAACCAAAAGAAGCACCAGGAGTAACACAACCTCTGAAGACACCATCACTCTAGACATTCCTCCACACAGAACACTGACTTTCCAAAACAGCTATCTACTCCGTGCTTCAAGAACCTGGAAAATCCTGCCTGATGAACTGAGAAAAAGAACACTAAAACTGTCTAAATTCAAGACCTGTCTGTTTTCCTACTACAAGACTGCACTTCTCTCACTCTACGATCTTGAAGATCCACGCAAGTGGAAATCTGTATGTGTGAAATGTCACACGGCAAGCACGCTAAAAGGAACTTTGAAATGTTAGCCAACTAGACGTCATTACTAGTGTCAACTTCCATTTTTCAATTCTTGTAATTGGGGAAAACCTGTAATAGATTCCTAGCCTCTCTAATCTTAGAAAAAATACTGAATCTCTCACTGATTCGTTAATATTTTTATTTTTATTTCTGCCAACATCGTTAAGAGTAAATAAGATAAAGTTTATTGAGCGAAAACCAAATTTAAAACTTCTAGGAGTTAGGTGTCGGTAGTAACTATTTCTATGTGCGAATAAGTTGTTTAGCATACATGTAAACAGATAGTATATTTCATTTCTGTGGTTTGACTTTTAGTTTTGGAGATATTTGAGGACAAAATCCAGGATTTCACTTCCAGAGGTGGTGGGTGCCGGGTAACACCACCCCTCCCCCAGAATCGGGTACCGTAAGATGACAATTGTTTTGACCTTATCCCTAACTTGAAAATTTAAAGGACATTGCAGGTATAAGCCTTTCCGAAGTCGAGAAAAAACTGGGTCGAGTTGGCATTGCAGCGTATTGTGGGACTGTTTTGGGAGACATATTTCCAAGATGGCGTCTAATTTCGTTCCCTAAAACAGTCCCACAATGCAACGCAATGCCAACTCGACCCAGTTTTCCCCTCTACTTCGAAAAGGCTAATAAAATTCCTCTTTAATCTCTATGTGGAGGAGACTTGATGAGCAAACTGATGTTATGTTGTTTATTGTGCAAATTACCAGGCTGGCAGTCAGCGCGCGAGGGAGGGAGCAGATGATGCAACCAAGATTCTGGATCGTCGACACAACAGGCCTTGTGCACGATGGCATTTTTTTCTACTACTATCAAAATGCTTCGCGAATTTTCTTTCTTATTTAAATTTGTATTTCCTCATGAGAATAGTAAGACAATTGGTGCTAATGAACTGAACAAAAGAAAGTGTGCAAAGGATTCTGGTAGTAAATGATGCCATAAGGCATACTGGAAGCGAATCGTTTAATCTCGAGAATTGAATCGAGTCATTCCTAATAATGAGAAGTTCCAGAAATAATATAAGGATCATAATATGGACAGTACTGTTTGTAGGATTTTGTTATTACATCTACAGGAATCTTCAGCTTTCTAGTCTCGTTGGGCGTCTAGGAAACAAACCCGTCAGATGTCACAAACCAGATGACCTTGGTATCAAACATTGGTTGATGTTTGGTTCGTTGTGGGGAATCGTACGCAAAAACTACAATCCTTTACCATGGGATGAAGACGTGGATATAGGGTTATGTGGCGACGACGAGAATTTTTCAAAGCTCACGAGAGAACAGTTCCTGTCCGCTGCATTCACTTCCAAAGGATTTTTCTTGAAAGAGAGGGTAGATCGCAGTGGAATTATTGGTGTTTTTCGCAGCGATCTTTGTCCAAATGGTTGGGTTGACCTCTATGTTTTTTACAACTACAATGGTAAAATGAAAAGAGCAGGCTGGGAAACATGGTTTCTTCCTATCAACTATAACCTGTTTTCTTCCTTTCCTTCCACTGCTGTCCAGGGATCTCTACCTAAAGCGCGCTTCGGAGATTTTGAGATATACGTTCCTCATGATATCATGTTGGTTCTTCGAAGTGTCTATCCTTTCAATTGGCGGAAAGTCGATAAACCTAGAAACTGTATCGATGAATAATATGGATGTGATGTGATGTCTTGGTGACAATGGATAAAAACATGGGGCAATTTCTTTTCGACAGGATAAAATGATAAATTCGATATCGACAATGGTAGGAAACGGACTAATTAACACGGTAGCTTAGGTTACCCGTTAGCTTACTATATATGTTACCCAATATCCACCCTAATCACGCTATGTTATAACTCGAAGGGAAATGTGGGAAAATCTTCATGGAATTGAGCCGAGTCCAGTTATCAGTTCATCTCTGGTTTTGTTTTGGTAACATACTCACCTGGAAGGACAGATTAAACGCGTCCCCCCCCCCCTCGTGTTTCCAAGCCTACTGCGCTTGAAATAACACAAGTAAGTGCCACTTGAGGCCACTATTAACTATTGGTTGACAAAGAGAATTTAGAAGACCTTAACTGATGACCTCAGTATTGTACTAGCTACTTCTGTACTAGCTCGTACAGAAGCGGCAGATATCTTACTATTTTGAGCTCTTTTCTCTGTTGACTCAAACATACACCATTTATTGTATTTTGTTAGTTTCTTTTTCAACTTTCAAATTGAGTGTTTGCTTGGTTTCGACCAGTATTTTCACACCTAACAGTGACCATTGATCTCGCAGCACGTTGCATTTTTTTCACTTCCATCATCGTGCCATGGGTTTTGTGTATTTTTTGCAGGGCATAGTTAACTTTAATAAAAATGTGGACGCAGTTGTCATTTCAACATGTATCTTGAATACACGTTTTAACGCGCATGCGCCGGTGACTCATCGGTCGGTAATTCAGGTGTAAAATGACACTGTTAGAAAACGGTGTCGAACTTAACCATGAATACTCCGAATAATAGTGATTGGTATAATATCGCGACCCGCTGTTTCGAACCTCGATCGTTTGGATTTTGGTGTTTTCCGATCCGTCAATCATCTTGGGCTTATGCAAATAAGTCGTTGAACACGTTCCGCTCAGCTTCGAATCAGAACACAACAAAAGCATAAAATTCAAAATTTTTTCGAAAACCCAAAATAAACTCAAGAATATTCCAAGGAGTTGCCGCGATGAAAAATTGTATTAAAGTTAAAAGAAGGCTGATCAATAAGAAATCCTGCATTAGTCGGCAAAACTACAAACACCTAACATTCATGTACCCGATGTAAGCTTAATACATATTAGAATATAGTTATACTCACTTGACCAATCAGTAATCAGTATTTCAATGCTCTATATCCCATAGAGAAACTAGGGTGTCAAGTGAGGTGTCAAAATACTGAGGTGTCAAAATGGAAAGAGCCTTGAAGCTCAGGGAAAATACAGGTTTATTCAATGAGTATTCTCTAAGCTAGACATTAGTATTCCCTATATAGAGAATACTAATAAGGCCTTTTGTTTTCTTTTTGTTTCAAGGCTTATTAGTATTCACTATATAGGGAATACTAATGTCTAACTTAGAAAATACTAATTGAGTAAACTTGTATTTTGGGCCTCAGTATAATTACTCTATTGGATATACAGAAAATTATTCAATGTCCCCCTTACAAAATATTTAAGTCCTAGAGTTTAAAATCATCTCTGAAATATCGTAATATATAGCTCATGATAGCAAATTCAATTAACGTTGTCGTCAGTAAAAAAACCTTAAACATTTTTTTTTTTGCCAACAAACTTCACAGTATGCTATCTAAAAAAATTTATCAGCAAAAAAGTCATTTTATTTGCAAAAATGTCATTTTATTAGCAAAAAAGTCGTTTTATCAGCAAAAATGTCATTTTATCAGCAAAAATGTCATTTTATCAGCACTTTTTTTTTTCAAACTATCAAAAATTAAATAAAAATAGAAAAACTAAATAATAAAAAGAAAAGAAAAAAATTTAAATAAAAACAAGCAAATATTCCAAAACAAAAGATAGTGCCCTCCACATGCCATACCCCGAGCATCCGCAGATCTGGGACAACGTATGGACTTCGGACATGACGGCAATTAAATCCCTCCGCCCTTGGTTGCACGAATTACGCAGAGTCATGTTCTAGCCCGAAGGCATCAGGGGAGAGACCAGCCGGCCCCCAGACCATATCAGCTAGCCCCTTGCACAACCTGCCACGCACTGGCACATTGATTTGAAGTGGAAAATAATCTAGTCTATCTGGTGCATTGTTCTCACGGCTATTGTTGTGATAATATCTTGAAAACCGTGGTCAAGTGGATAAAAACTGAGCTTCCAAGACACTGAGTCAAACCCGATTGGGTGAGATCATTACCTGGATGGGTGACTTGAAACGTGTACCTACTCAAGCTTTTCTTTCTTTCTTTCTTTCTTTCTTTCTTTCTTTCTTTCTTTCTTTCCTTCTCGTTTGTCTTTGTTTGTTTGTATGTTTGTTTGTTTATCATTATTATTATTATTATTATTATTAAAAGCTAAACTCATTATTATTATTATTATTATTATTTTATTATCATTAATTCTTATTCTTATTCTTATTCTTATTCTTATTCTTATTCTTATTCTTATTCTTATTCTTATTCTTATTCTTATTCTTATTCTTATTCTTATTCTTATTCTTATTCTTATTCTTATTCTTATTCTTATTCTTATTCTTATTCTTATTCTTATTCTTATTCTTATTCTTATTCTTATTCTTATTCTTATTCTTATTCTTATTCTTATTCTTATTCTTATTCTTATTCTTATTCTTATTCTTATTCTTATTCTTATTCTTATTCTTATTGTACTGTCGCACTTTGTAATAATCGTCGCACTTTGTAATAAATCTGTCGCACTTTGTAATACCTATCGCACTTTGTAATAAAACTGTCGCACTTTGTAATACCTATCCCACTTTGTAATAAATCTGTCGCACTTTGTACTACCTGTTGCACTTTGTAATAATCGTCGCACTTTGTAATACCTGTCGCACTTTGTAATAATCGTCGCACTTTGTAATGAATTGAGAACGTTTCATATCCTAGTTGTTCTCATGAGAAATGACCAATCAAACGTCAGGTTTCAGTTTTCATTTAGGAAGTCAGGGTTAGCCATTTACCTTTAGGTAATCTAACCATTTAATTGATTGACGGCAGTGTATTGCCCGATAACCCTGTCGCGACGGTTGTCTCGATCAGCGCGTAGCAATGAAAACAGTCGTAATACAACTTATTCTTTTTTCAACTAAATGATCTGTTACAAAATGATCGGTTAGAGAATAAACACTCGTGCTTTATCAGCGGGGATTTAAAGCTCCTCGCAATGATAGATTTCTATCAATGCTCAGAGCTCCAAATCCCATAAAGCACTCGCGTTTATTCTCTAACCCTTACATATGTTGCATTATAGAAACTACTTTGAGACAATTATAACTTTGCAAACGACAGCATTAATAACTATTAATAATAATTTAGTTACGAAAACAGCCAGAGGTTGCTGTCGAAATTTTCGAAGAAAGCTAAATGTGATTTACCCGGGGGGTACTCCTAAACATTTTGTACGGGGATGCTTCACCCGGATATTTTTTCACAAAGCCCTAGTCAAGATAAACCACAGGGAGCCCAATTTAGATAAAAGTAAAAGGTGAAAATAAAATGGGTGAAAAAATCGACTTTCTTTCTTTTTTTAATTCAAGGACAAGATAAAAAGATATTGTCCTCTATTGTACGAAAAAAATCCATAAAAAATCCATAAAAGATGCACTATAGAACATTTTTTCGCGCGCGCCTTTGTTACCTATATAATTTTCCTGTGGTATCCTATGTGTGGATTTGTGTCAGTATACATTAAAAACGCGGCGCACTTTAAACCTCGTTCGTATTATAGAGGACATTATCTTGACGTTGAATTTAAAAAACTAATGAAAGTCGATTTTTTCCCGATATTATTTTTACCTTTTACTTTTATATAAATTGGGCTCCCTGTGGATAGACAACTTATAATTGGAAAAATTATCAGGGATAAAATCCCATAGTTTCTGATATACTTTTGACACACTTGTATAGAGCTGTTAAGTTGTGACGTATTTCCGGTACCAACTACTCAAAAATACTATCAAATTAAAGCGAAAAATGCACTCAATGATTTAACCTCCACCTGGAACAATTAGAACTTTGGAAAGCAATTCCTGTCATAAAGAAAAAAGTAAGAAAAATTTTCATATAATTGCTTTTTGTTTTGGACCCGGTAGTCATTTTTCCATTCGATTGACGTCACACTTAAAAGCTCAATGTATATTTGCCGATTCCCAAATCTGATAATCTTATCATATGGGTTTTCTGTGGTGAAAAAACACTAACTTATTAAGATTCATGTCTTCCATCCTAAAGCCGCTGACTTGCCAGCGCAGTTTAAGTTACTAACTACTGCACGTTTTTTGGCTTTGTTCCTAATCCAAGATTTTTGTTATATATCAGTGATTATAACCCAACGATGAATTTTCGCGCGCTGTCATTGGTTCGAATGGTTCATGTGCAGGACGGGTATCAGGCGATATCCCCCGTCCGAAGTGATATTCGTCCAGTAGAAGGGAAAAACGTTAAAAAAGAAAAGAAAAAAACATGGAAAACAACGAAACTCGGTTTTTACAAAAGAGTGGGAGTAAAATACAAAGACTGGTTGAGAAAACTACGCCAGGAAACACAAAAAAATCAACAAAAAAATACAGTAAATGTCTTCAATGGTAAGCATCCATGTTTCGTGAATGAAGTTGTTGGTTTTGTTTTCGAAACTGTTTTTATAATTAACTACTAAAAACCAACAAAGAATTCGACAACAAATGTCAAACAAAAGAATAATTCAATGTCAAACAGCTTTCATTTACCAAAATAAGTGTTTTTATATCCAGCTTAGAGACGAGAGAGAATAATTTTTTTGAAAACTCTAGAGATGATGAGTCAATGTAGTTTGTTGAATCCATTTCAGTGAAGTCGTTGGGTTATAAAATAAATAAACTGTCTCTCTCTATTTATGTGTATGTCTGTCTGCCTATGTGTCTGTCTGCCTGCCTGCCTATGTATCTGTCTGTCTGTCTGCCTGCCTGTGCCGTCTGTCTGTCTGCCTATATATGTATCTGTCTGTCTGTCTGCCTATATATGTATCTGTCTGTCTGTCTGCCTATGTGTCTGTCTGTCTCTCTGCCTATGTGTCTGTCTGTCTGTCTATCTGCCTATGTGTCCTATGTTATCCAATACTTCAATGGATTATTTAATGGGAAATGTTGCATGTCGTGAGTTTTAGTGGTAAGCGTGATGTGGTGTACTCAAGTGTGCGTTCTAGTGTGAACCTGTCTGCGTGTACCTTGATGCATGACGTAACGTGCGTCCTTACATGTGATCACTGACCTCGCGTGAGAGACCCCCGCGGGAATCCCGCGCGTGTTTGGAAAGATTGCGTGCGCGTGTATATAGTCCGTGCCGTTTTGTTTGTTTTCTGCAAACTATTTCATACTTGAACTTTATGAAAACCTCAAAAAGAATCAAATTCTGAAGCCAAAGATTTCTGATTGGACAATACAGTTGTCAGTGGCGCTAAACTGTCTCACCAAATAACAACTAAACAAATCAACATTCGATAGTGATGGCACGTTCTGTGCTTGATATCATGCAAACTAATAACCACGCTGTTCTTGCCAGCCATCACAAATGACTCGTGTCATTGCAACTTATTCCTTGCACCGTAACATTGGTTTTATTCCATAATATTGGTTTCATTTAATATTATTTAGTTGAGCTGCCACCTTCTTAATAATTCACAGATTCGACACGGAATCAATAGTTGTTTAGTTTCAATGAGTTTAAAGACTTCCAAATGGATGTTTAGGCGTCAATTTTGCTCCAAAGTTCAACACTATTCATGATCATCAGCACCTTGATCTTCTAAGCCAAGCCTGTAAACTAAGAGAATTAAACATAGTGTTTGTGCGTGTCTCTAAGCATTTATTTAAATGTTTGTATGTTTGTATTATGAGACGATGACATATTGTATTAAAAATCAAAGAATAAACAAACTGTACGTTGTATAATTGAGATCTGAGTCATCCTAATTATCTGGCTACCCCCTGGGACGTTCATGGACCCCTGATGCGGCACGGACGACCATTCTAGGCACGCTTCTATACTCTGTCAAATATATGCTTATTTATTTATTCATTTATTTATTGTGTGTGTGTTACATGCAGAGAATCCAACTCCCTCGATAGGTTGTTGCCCAGGTTTTCGTTCACCAAAGAAGATATGTCAATAATGTCAAAAGAACATTTTAAATTCCTGTCTCATCTTGGATTAACAAATCACTTGTCTTTTCTATGCAAACAAAGACTTGGTGGATTTACTGATTAAAAATCACCTAACCAGTAATTTAGCCAGAATAATTTCCCCCAATAATTTCGGATCTAATGTATATCGAACACTGAAAATTTTAGGTCTGTTATTAATACATAGGGCGTTTTAGAATATAACACCTCCAATACTTTTGACCTAGCCCACCCCCCCCCCCCCCCCCGCAAATATTTTTGGGCCTTGCTACGGCCCTGATATATCATGTTTTAAAGTGCCTTTCTCCAATAATTGTTTCTAGAAATCCCATACAGCCTTATAGTTCTATAAACTCTTTAGTTTACGGCCGGCTGTAACTGATGTACAGCCAGCTAGAGAATTAGTTGTTCGACCAGGCCTTCCCTTGCCTGCAAAAGGCACTTTTAAAACAGAACTTTTGGCCATCACTTCGACTGCAAAACTACATTTTTCTTGACCGTCTTCATTAGCGCTTTGAATCAATTTTGGACAATATTGAAGTGTAAAGGAGGAATTTTTCACTATTTAAACCCCCTTGCTTGCACGGCTCCATGTGCTCTTTCCAATAAGAAATATGGGGGACAAAAGGGGCGAGGAGCGCCAACAAGATGCTGATTATGTAGGTTAATACTACAAGACATCTACATCAACGCATTCAGGAGCATATGTATTCTGCTATTGGCAAACATCTTGTTAAGCATGGGAAGTTTTGTAGTTCTAACTTAAGTAGTCTTTTTTCTATTCTTATAAGAAATGCCAAACTAATTTGGATTGTCTTCTCTATGAAATGTTTTTTTATTAAGGCTCTTAAACCCAAGCTTAATACCACAGGTATTAACCCAAGCTGGGTTTCTGTGGTATCATATCAGACTTATAAGGCAATGCCTTAAAATTCAATAAGGATCGCCATACATTCCCTTATAAGTCTGATATGATACCACAGAAACCCAGCTTGGGATACCTGTGTTAATACTCAAGAGGACTCTATCCGTGCTAAACCTTTTACCTAAATATTAGCTGTTGTCTCTAGGGCTTTATTGCATTCTATTGTGCATCATTCAGTTCTTATATATAGTCTCGTGATTTCCTTTTTTCTTTGCTTGATAATGACTTAGGCTAAGTCGAAACGTTGCAGTTCATATTTTTATTTAGTTTTTTAAACATGTTACATAGTATTTTGTCGCAATTTTTTAAAATCTAATTATATACAAAATCTGGGGAAAAAACGTGGTCACGAGAGGAAAAGGCAATAAGATAGAACGAAAAGAAAGAAAATGGAGAAAATACTTCGATGACTTTGAAGAACCCAGCCTTGAATTTCTATCAATGTAACGAGATGACGGTGAAGTGCGCAAGTGCATGTAGTGTGTTGTGGTGTGGTGTGGTGTGTTGTGGTGTGTTGTGTTGTGGTGTGGTGTGTTGTGGTGTGTTGTGTTGTGGTGTGGTGTGTTGTGTTGTGGTGTGGTGTGGTGTGGTGTGGTGTGGTGTGGTGTGGTGTGGTGTGGTGTGGTGTGGTGTGGTGTGGTGTGGTGTGGTGTGGTGTGGTGTGGTGTGGTGTGGTGTGGTGTGGTGTGGTGTGGTGTGGTGTGGTGTGTTGTGGTGTGGTGTGTTGTGGTGTGGTGTGGTGTGGTGTGGTGTGGTGTGGTGTGGTGTGGTGTGGTGTGGTGTGGTGTGGTGTGGTGTGGTGTGGTGTGGTGTGGTGTGGTGTGGTGTGGTGTGGTGTGGTGTGGCGTGGTGTGGTGTGGTGTGCAATGTGATTTATGCTTGGTATGGTGTAGTGCAGTGCGGTGTGCAATGTGATTTATGCTTGGTATGGTGTAGTGTAGTGCGGTGTGCAATGTGATTTATGCTTGGTATGGTGTAGTGTAGTGCGGTGTGCAATGTGATTTATGCTTGGTATGGTGTAGTGTAGTGCGGTGTGCAATGTGATTTATGCTAGGTATGGTGTAGTGTAGTGCGGTGTGCAATGTGATTTGTGGTGTGTCGAATGTATTTGGTGTGTTATAGTGTTATTGAAAAGCATCCTAGTACAATTTAGTACGATGCTTTCCATTCTGTCCCAATAACAAAATATTAATCCATCAGAGTTCATCACTAGCTGTTGTCAATTATGTCAGGTATACGGTACATATCACAGGTTATGAATTGGTCTCGAGTTAATGTAGTTAAACCAAACTTTAAGCGACGGCCCTAGCCTGTTGAATCAACGGTCAAAAATCAATACTCGTTTAGTTACAAAACCACAAAACGGAAATGGAAAATATTGATTTGATGTATAACCAATTGATGTTCTCCCCCCCCCCCCCCACCCTAGACAACTACATTCCGATCAGATGTTTAAGACATGAGTAGAGAGGATTAATCAACATGTACTCAAGATATAGTTGGCATGCGCTGGTATACGGCGATGTCTCTCACCGCTATGTAGTTTATGCCTGGGGTTACGGGTTCTATTCTCCACTGAAGCCCATGTATGATAGTTTGAGTTTGTATTGTTCTGTCTGTTCTCTTTGGTTTCCTCCCTCCGTAAAACGCAACATGTGAATTGAGTCGTTGTGTGTTGTATGTAGTGAATGTAGTGGTATAATGAGTGTGGAGTAAACCTTTTATCTCTTGGACTAGATGGAATGTTGAAATGGTTCAAAGCACTTGTAAGTTATAGCATTAAAACACCTACTGAACATCCAAAACACTTCGATCTAATCAACAGATAAGATAGATTAGAATTGTGTTTTGATGATGTCATTTCCGGGCAGGTGTTCAGTTCTAATCACCCATTTCCTTGGTATGAATCATAGTCAATAGAGGTATCTATTAACTATGTTATGGACGAATTACTTTGATAATGTATTTATTAATTAAAAATCGTCATTTCCGGTCAAGACGAGAATGTACTCGACCACTAGCCGTTGGCGAGTCTCTCGCTCATGAAACCATGAATTTTATTTTCATAACCCAACAGTAGATTGAAGTTTTTCTGATGGTTACCGTTGGTAACTGCTGTACATCGATCTGCTCCATATTACCATGATGTTGTATAAGGATCAAGACCACAAACTTGACCCAGAAAGTGTTCTGGGATGATCCAGTTATTAAGATTTAAAATTTAAAATTATTTGGAAATTAAACTGCAGGATAAGTTCCCAGAACCGTTTACGTTAGCTGCTTTTCATCTTCTTGCGCCTTTGTGAAATCGGCCCACGATTTACAGAGATGATTGGATGGTTGATGACATCTATACCGGTATTAGCTATCACCGGAGGCTTAATTTGAGTAATTGTTGGCAAGAGCAAATGAAATTAAAAATTTAGTTTAAATTTTAATATACAGTAGCACGTGAAGTTTCGATGTGTGAACGTGCGTTGATGGAGTGTTCACTCCATCCTCCCCTCGGTGAATTTAGTAACTCATTAATTCACTTGTTTAGACTACATTCAGCGGGTGGAAAGGAGTGTCTAAAACAGGCATATGTAAAATTGATTAGAAATTATCCCGGAAGCCGACGCGGAACATGGCGTGATCTTAACCGGAACTAAACTTGCAAAACCGGAAGCTGAATCCGAATTCACCCTGGGACACTCAATCAATCAATCAATCAATCTTTACACGTCAGGAAGCCGCTATCCCGAAAGGTTTTTAAATAAAGATTGCTTTAATGTTAGCGAAAAGAGTTAGTGATTTAATGGCGGATTTCCTGTTCAAAAGAATTGAAGGGAATGCGAAGCTTGAATCAGTCACGATTTTGCCGTGGTTTCTCGCGAGGTGTGAGGGATTCATGATGTGGAATATTTGTGAAATGATCAGTATGCAACTGAAGAGATACTTTGTAAAATATCTAAGCCATAGATCCCAGTCCCTTGTTCAATATTTGAAGTAACGCGGATTTTAACGTGATCATGTGATTGTAGGTAATCAGATACTCAAAGCAGCTCGTATACAAATGGTTGCATTTTGTTATCAGACAGGAGAAAATAATATATGTTAAAAAGAAGCTTTAGCAATTTAATTTTCCATTTTGATATTTTATTCTGATCGCAACTAAATAAATAAAATAAATCAACCTTGTTTATTAGTTATTATTATTATTATTATTATTATTATTATTATTATTATTATTATTATTATTATTATTATTATTATTATTATTATTATGGACAACTTTACTGGAAACTTTCCAACAGATTCCCACAACAATGCGGACCCAAAAGCCTAAGTAGTGTTGGTTTAAACTATGATAAAAGCTATTAAAAGTTACAAAATTATGGAAAAAAATTACGAGATGTCTAAGATAGACTAAAAAAAGAAAACACTGATCCTTAAATCTTAGATCCGGGTTGAGCGTCAAATACCACACGCGCCGAATCCAACGCAAACGGGAAAGTTTGAATTCATCTGCATTAGACCCGGCACATGCGAAACACGACGCCCAAACCGGGCCTTAAAAAAAATATAAAATCTATAGATAATAATAATAATAAAATGAAATAACTTATTTTTACTTTTTATTATTATCATTATTATTATTGTTATTATTATTATTATTATTATTATTATTATTATTATTATTATCAATTGTTTATTAAGTTTCCCAAAATAATACAATAACAAGAAAGCAAAAAAAAAAAAAAAAAACACACACCACACACACGCATACACACATACACACATATATAAAAGGGGGGACAACAGCAGGGGGAAACTAAATTCCCATATGGAATAGATGGTTGCTCGTAACATTAATTCAACTGACAAACCTCTGGCCCTCTCGTAACGTCTCTTATGTTGAAAGGGACGGAATCGATATTATTACAAAGGCAGCACCTTCTCCTCAGTTACTTTAAGAGGGGCTCTCCCTAAAAATCGCCTATACCTATGCAAGATAGAAAAATCCCTTGAGTATTATTTCTTTGTTTTGAGAGAAACGTTTGAGAAGGTACATTAATATAGACGTTTCTCTCAAAACAAAGAAATAATACTCAAGGGAATTAAAAGTGATCTGTCATGGGAAATTAGAGTTCACTACCTAGTATGCTCATCGATGGTTATGCTTGCTTACTTAAGTTTGATCTGATGATGCCTATTGTTAATTCTGCTGCTGTTGCTACTCACTTCTGATGGTGCTTGACTCCTGATGCTGCTGCCTCTAAGGATGCCTACTGCTGAGGCTTCTGATGATAGCTACTGCTACTCCTGCTTCTGATGATGCCTATAGATACTGCTGCAACTGCTGCTGCTGCCACTTCTGATGCCTACTGCTACTTCTCATGATGCCTATTGCTTTTTATGATGCTGCTGCTACTTCTGATAATGCCTACTGATATTACTGATGCTGCTGTTGCTACTTCTAATGAGGCTCACTGCTACTTCTGATACGCAGGGACTCTAGGAGTTGCAAAGCGGTGAGAGCACTCACCTCTCACCAATGCGACCCGGGTTCGATTTCTGCCGGGCTCGGTGTCTATGTGAGTAAAATTGTTTGTTGGATCTCTGATGATATCTACTGCTGCTACTAATGCTGTCGCTACTTTTGATGATATCTACTGCTGCTACTAATGCTGTCGCTACTTCTGATGATGCCTACTGCTGCTACTAATGATGCTGTTACTTCTGATGATGCCTACTGCTGCTACTAATGCTGTCGCTACTTCTGATGATGTCTACTGCTGCTACTGATGCTGTCGCTACTTCTGATGATGTCTACTGCTGCTACTAATGCTGTCGCTGCTTCTGATGATGCCTACTGCTGCTACTAATGCTGTCGCTACTTCTGATGATATCTACTGCTGCTACTAATGCTGTCGCTACTTTTGATGATGCCTACTGCTGCTACTAATGCTGTCGCTACTTCTGATGATGTCTACTGCTGCTACTAATGCTGTCGCTACTTCTGATGATGTCTACTGCTGCTACTAATGCTGTCGCTACTTCTGAGGATATCTACTGCTGCTACTAATGCTGTCCCTACCTCTGATGATGTCTACTGCTGCTACTAATGCTGTCGCTACTTCTGATGATGTCTACTGCTGCTACTAATGCTGTCGCTACTTCTGATGATGTCTACTGCTGCTACTAATGCTGTCGCTACTTCTGAGGATATCTACTGCTGCTACTAATGCTGTCCCTACCTCTGATGATGTCTACTGCTGCTACTAATGCTGTCGCTACTTCTGATGATGTCTACTGCCACTACTGATGTCTGACGTTACTTCTGATGATGCCTACTCATACTCCTGGTCCTGCTGCTACTGATGCTGCTGCTACTTCTACTTCTACTTCTACTTCTACTTCTACTTCTACTTCTACTTCGGCTACTGATCCTGATGATGCCTACTGCTATTCCTGGTGCTGCTCGTAATGATGCCTACTTCTACTTCTTGTCCTGCTGCTACTGATGCTGCTGCTGCTACTTCTAATGATACCTAATGCGGCTACTGCTTCTGTAGATGCCTATTCATACTCCTGGTCCTGCTTGCTACTGGTTTTGCTGCTACTTCTGATGATGCTTGCTGCTGCTGCTGCTGTGATACCTAATACGGCTACTTTTAATGATGCCTATTGCTACTCCTTATGCTTCTGCTACTGATGCTGCTGCAACGTCTGATCATACCTACTACGGTTGGTGCTTCTGATGATACTTACTCGTACTCTTTGTCCTACTGCTACTGGTGCTGTTGCTGATTCTGATGTTGCGGCGGTTGCTGTTGCTATTACTTTTAAGTTGCTACCATTGCTGTAATTTCTTGTCATAGGTAGCAATTAACAGCAAGCGCTACCATCTATTTCCACTGTTACTGCTAGAGACTTTGGCTGCTATTGCTACTCAGTGCTGATGATACTTAGTAGTGATCAGTTTCGTGATATGTATCAGAAGCATAATACTGTTAAACCAAGCTGCCTTGCTCGGCTGATCTGGTTAGGTAACGATCGAAGTGTTTGTTGTTGCATGTGGTGTTTTCATTGCCAAGGAACATCATAATACTCCACCAGTACAAGAGGTCAAATTCCATCTATTTATTGAGCGTGGTATGGAGCAAGAGACACCATGTGTTATGGTAATTTTCAGAGGTTTTTATTCAATGTTGTTATGGTCATAATAAATGCGTTGATTAAATGAGACAGTATCAGGAGAATGATCGATGAGGTTCAAGATAACACTGATTGCTTAGCTTTTATGAAATGTATAATTAAAATCCATCGAAAGAGTGGGTTCTGTACCAGACAAGGTTGGCAGCCGGGTCCCTTTCGTAAACTTTAGTGAACCTATAGTTTCATAAAATCCTTGTTAGGTTACGTTAACGATGAACAACTGGTATATGAAAGTCTACCCTGTTTGCAAGCCCTATACCTATGTTATGACATAACCACCTCAAAATTCAGACGCGTTACTCCTTATTTGAAATAGCAACGAGCGACGAATATGCACTGGGATTCATGACATAGTAGGCTAGGGTTTAGGCAAGTAGGTTTAATCTGTTCTCCCTCCATCTCTCTCCCTCTCTGTCTCTCTGTCTCTGTCTCTCTGTCTGTCTCTCTGTCTGTCTCTCTGTCTGTCTCTGTCTCTCTGTCTTTCTGTCTCTCTGTCTCTCTGTCTCTCTGTCTCTCTGTCTCTCTGTCTCTCTGTTTCTCTCCCTCTCTTTCTCTCTGTCTCTCTGTCTCTCATTCTCCGCTCTGTCTCTCTGTCTCTCTCTGTCTCTCTTTTAAACAAGTTTATGAACTGCAACTATAACTGCAAATCTCGTATGGAAAACTGAGTGTTTCAGTAGGTAAAGGTGATGTAATGTCTTGACTAATTATGAGTCATGTTCCAGGCTTGTGTGAGTAATAGAATGGATTTGTTTACACGGATTGCATGTCATGATATATATTATATATATCGATGAATAAAGTCAACCAATAAACCACTCCCAACTCACTTGGTCCACTAAAAATAACTAGTGTTTTCTATCGAAATAACACACACCGATCACGAAAGACGTCAAGTATGAGTCGAGCAAGAACATTGATCACAACCAACAAGTACAAAGTCCAATAAATCTGTTATGTCTAGTCAGTATCTTGTGAAAAATGTTCCAATAAATTATTGATTCAAACCATAATATATATTGATGAGAGAAATGACTTTTAAGTGGGCTACGGCCGCGATGATCTGCGGTGGCTTTCTCGTTTTAAAGCGATACTAGCACTTGCTTACTTTATTTTACATCTAACATTCGTACGTTAGTCAGTTATGCGCTGCCGCTAGACCGATGCTAAACTGATGAAACGGCCAATATTATAATTTGTGTTGCAAAATTATTGTGAAGTAGGGGACTGTAAACAAGACAATTATTTAGAATAGCAGTTGTTAATTCTAAATAACGTGTTGAAAAACCCTAAGTAAGCAATAGCACTTTGTTTTCATTCACGTTTATCAGAAAAAGACTTTGGAATTGTATTTGAAATCAAGGACACCGCAGTTGCCAATATAGGAATATAAGCCAAATGAATTATTTTGCGAACAGTTGAATGAACTAGCCACGAGATGGGGTAACTTTTGATTTCAGTATCTTTCTTTCACTCATAATATGTGAGAATTTGGACTTAACAAAGCAGGTTGTGTTATTTTCCCCCCTGCGGCTCTACATCAAACCTACCCTATACGCCGACGTCTTCAAAGCCTTGAAATTTTAGACTACATTATAACCACAAAAGTTTAACTTGAAATTAATATTTATCTGAATCAGTTCAATATTTCACCTGTTTAATCGATTTTTTTTCCAACTTAGTTGAATTTAGGAACCTTTCGTGTCCCCGCAGGGAAAAAAAAGCAATCGATTTTTATGAACAAAAAGCGAGAGCACCTTGAATCATAATAACAATGTATGTTTTGAGTTGTGGTTCGTTTATGAACCCGCAATGGTATTTTATTTCAACCGACAAATATTAACGGGGACTCATGATTGCGAAAATCAAAGATGTTAGTGAAAAAGACTCAGTTTGTTTGTGATTAAGAAGAAAGAGTTTGTCTATGGCTGCAACTTAAACTCCCAGTAAGTCAGCCAGTTGACGAACGTTATGAACTCTGCATGGAAGAGACCAAACGAATTCACCTTAACGATTTCACTTGTAGAAGGATTCAATAAAGCTTAATGAGAAAAACAATTAGAGAACAAGTATTGTTTCTTAAGACGAAAATTATCAAAAGAATATTGAAAGGACTGAGAAAAACGCCCGCTGTAAACACCTTTGAATTCCAGAATGTTCTGTTGGAAAAATGGCGGGAAAAATCAATAGTGGAAACCGCGTTTGGCACTTATTTAGAAAGATAAAAAGTTCTACTTAGTAAAAGCTTAAAGAAAGTAAAGCAAAGCTCAATTCCTTTAGAAAAACTCCATAAACTTCTCATGGATTAATTAAATAAATTACACTTCTTAATGATAAACAAACGCGGATTATCCGAAACTTTTCTCTGTTAGAACGATTCTGTTATTGAATGATTTTTTTTGTATGGCTTCTCTATTCGATATCATTTGTGGATTCCTTTGAATACCCTTTTAAGATCTTCTAAAAGTTATGAAAAATATTAACAGGTTATGAATCCTACGCTTCTATTTTGATGTAAATTTCCGCAGAAGATAAAGACCATTGAAAATCAAGAAAACTACCTGTAAAATTTCAGCTTTGTAGGGCTAAACATTTGCATATTTAACTTTTTTCTACCTGATTAACTATATCCACCTTTTCAAAATCGATGACAGATTCTTCAAATATATCACCTCTTGGAAAAGAACCATAAAGTTTTAGAATAAAGAGTTCATGAACATTTGAATGAGCTGGATCCGTTTTAGCATCCAAATTATTCATCACTAAGTAAAGTGTTTGCAGTAGAGATTGGGTTTCAAAACAAATTTGGAGATCTTAAGTTCCATCTCCGCCACCAGTTTTCCGCCCATGTCAAAAACAAAACAGATTCAATAACATTGTAATGGACTTTTTCTTTTATAATTAAGTTGTTGGAGCCAAGTTGAAGTATTCTTCGTGTGTGTTGGAGGCAACTCTAAAATGTTTCTAAAATTAGCAAAGGCCTTGTTCAGTTTCTTGCTGGCTTTTTTGCTATTGTGAAACTGATGTTCTTAACTGATCAACAAACGAAAAAGAAAGTCAGTACTCTCGATCTAAAATCCCCCCAATCTAAATAAACAATTCTAGAGAAGTCATAGAAACCGAAATGGAATAGAAAATAGAGCAAGTTATTAGAGACGAACTAAAAACAGCCCGACTGCGCTGAAATGAAAGTAGAGGAAGACCTTCAAATTAATCTAATTGGTACGAGAGAATCTCACGTAATTTTGAAAGACGAACTTTATCAAGTATTTCTTACGAAAAAATGCTGGAAAAAGAAAATAAAGGCTCATGAATTAGCTAGTTTTGACAAGTTTATTGAAAAATTGAAGAATATATTTCAGCAACTTTGACTTAAATGTTTGTTTTGCAAATGCCTTGATTTTTTTATTCCCTATTTTTGAAGCTACTATTTACAAGATCATTGATAGCACCATTACTATTGATAAGCCTTGTATCTTGATACTACAAATCATCAAACATTTATGACATCCGGTTCGAGCCATTGTTATTTTTCTTGTCACTGGAGAAAGAAAACCGAAAACTTCACTACGTCATTACTTCTGTAAATGTATAATTTACAATCAATCTGTTCCAGGAAACGAACATCACGCACTTAGCTGTCGAATATTGATATCAGAATCAAAAAAGACAAAAAGATGAGGTTAAGTTGAGCTTACTTTCCTGAGGGATTGGAATAATCTGATGCGATAGTCAATATTTGAAATGAAGTAAAATTCCATAATCTACGATTCAATCACTGGAAAATCGATTGCCCTGATCGTTACGATTGTCTAAATCTGTCCTTATCGTTATTTAATTATGATAGGAAAAAACAAGCCCAGATTTGCCTTGGGAGAATAGAGATCAAAGTTTAGGTGCTGGCTCGGCGTTAGCCTTGAGTTTGGGAGGAGCAGAGTATAATTTGTGAAATAGAGAGGGTCAAAAATTTCTAAATGAAAGGTTATTTTTGGATAAAAATTATACAGAATGAGATAGAATACAAGTGCAAAACTAGGAGAGTCAAAATACAGGCGTATCTTTGATGTTTTTAGCTTTTAGAGTGAAACACAGCGTTGCAATATATCTGTGTTTTGTAAACTTTGCATTTAGATGGTGTTTCCTTGCTAACTTCGCGCCGCTGTTTGCAGAAGAACGAAAAGTATGTCAAACTACACAATATTAGCATTGGCATCCAAAATTCTGATCATCAGTTTTGTTAATACTTTATTAAATATTGATTTCAAATTTTAACCAAATATTTTGGAAACAAAATATTTAAGGCATTTTTGATTGAAGTTTCTCTAGCAGTTCGAGGCTGATGTTGTGTTGTGAATAAATGCGATTATTCGTTTTCGAAAAAGGTTCAAATTCAGTGGATAATTTGCCTGATCAGTCAAGAAGTCTCTAAAAGGCCTGAGACGATGATCCGGTGAGTGGGTGTTCCGTGTAAATAATGTTCTCCTGCCCAAAATCAGGAAGGAAACAGGTTTTAAGAGCTAAACAGAGCCATACAGTAACCTAGGTCTCTCTCTTTCTCTCTCTCGACCTAAGAATCTATCTGTCATGCAGCCTGTCAAATTTCAAGTAACAGAAATGTTTATGAAAATTTCCACTGATTTTTTTGGGGTTGTCCATCGATTAAAAGAGAAATGGCTTGCAACAACATGGCTTGACAAATGCTAAGCCTGGTTCGTCGAAATTTCTAACTCTAATGATATTTTTAAAGCAATTTTAGCAGCATTTCTATGGTGTAGGACAAACAGCCAAAATGTGTATGTTGGAATTTCTTGTACAAATTTTGTACAATTTTGCCTTTTCAGTTTAATAGGAAAGACGAGGGGAAGATCTGAATGAGATTTCAAGCTCAGAGGAAGCATCACACGTCAGTAATGGCAACTGTTACTAAACATATACATTAAAATGGTTTCAAAACACGAAAACTTTCTGCAAATTCAATTCTACAAAAATCTACAATGAATTGACAGACTTGTGCTGATTTGAAAAACAATTTCGGTTTCATAGCCATCAAATGCTTGAAATCTTGTATTTGCACAGCTTCTCCTAGATGCACTAAGAAATCTCTTACGAAAGTGAAATTGTCAATTTTAATGTTAATGTCCGGTAAATAATGAAAGTACAGCTTCACTTCTCCCCCAGTGCGATAATTGCCTAAAGATATCAATTTATTAGTTTTAACTCTGCTTAACTACGTTTTTACAAGAGTGTTCGCACAGGAAGATAATTATCCGGCTCACTAAAACACCATCTAAATTTATCGACAACATTTGGTAATTTTAAAAGAACCTTAGAACAGAAGTTGTACAGTAAAACAAAGTGGCTCATCTTTAGTTGTTTTCGTCATAAATTTTTTTTAAATTCAGATATAGAGGAGTTTATCTTTTAAAAAATAAAAGTGTATAAGACTGTTCCCTGATTGGATGGCAACTGGGCAAGGCGAGGATAATGTAGTTATCCATCATAATAATAAAATGCAAAACTACTGAATGAATGGACTGAAATTCAGGGAGGAGAGATAAAAATTAACAAGATTTCATCGTCTAATTCTCATTTGGAACCTTCACCAGGAAAACCCCTCTCTCTTATCGCGATAAATGCAATGTTAGCTCAACTAAGCGTAAGCAGTTTAAGGGGGGTTTGTTATCAAGATTTGCATATAGTTTTTATCTGACAATTGTCAATCATTTTTATTCACCTATTCAGTTATATCATACCGTACGGACTTATTGATATGAACTTATTGATTGGATAAAACCAGTTTTGAATTCTTAATGCCTTGATGGGTGATCACAATAGTTTTTGTAATACAAGGTTTGAAAATTAAACGCTAATCATCTCACACTTGTTCTTAACGTTCTTTACGTGGGAAAGAATGATAACATGATTATTGCAATATATGAAGCGAGTTAGCGAGTTTTTTCGTATTACAGATCATGATCATAATTACTTATAATCTCTATCAGTTGATACAGCGGCACTGCGACCTCAAAATCACTGAGGAAGTCTTTAAACTTCAAAGTCAGACTCTTGTCAGCGCGCGCTAGTCATAAACACTGACTGATATTAAAATATTATGGATAGAGACTGAGCTGGTTCAGTCCGGCGACCGTTTATCCGAGCGCGCGAAAGCTGTGAGGAGAGGATGACGTAATGGTTGTCTAGATAATGCGACATTTAGGAAGTGAATGATTTAGGTATTTGCTATGATCATAATGATCCATAAACTACTAGAATCATCGTTAATTTAGACAGTTGTTTTGGGTGTCAATGACATGCAGAGTTAGTTCCTGCGGTTCGTATTTGCCCATTCAGACAAATCTTATATGTTTGCTTGTCTTCCCATTAAACTAAACGCGAAAATCAAAAACACTTGACCAAAATGTAGAATGAAGAGATGAATTATTCATTCCCAAATCATCGATGCTTTGTGCTGCTTAATTTCAATCGGGTATTGTAGAACGGATCGAATTCATCTCTGTTCGCATAATTAGGCAAAGCTACCATTCATCAAAGAGATAACCAAAGCTTCACCTTCAATCTTTTTTTATTACTACTTATCTTTTCACCATGATTTCATGTATATTCCGTTATTATTATTATTATCAACAGTATTATTCAACTTATACGCCTGTATCCTAGATTTTTACAAATAAGTACAATAGTAATACCCTAAACTGAAGTAGAGTGGTTTTATTTACAACATAGATTTCTAATTCCGTTTTTCTCGATTCAGTGTCTGTAAGCCATACCTTGCCCAGCGAATGTAGCTTTTCCAGACATTTGATTCACGCGGTTTCTCACCGAGATTAACCGCTGTTAACTATCACTTACGATAAAAAATATATCCGAGAATATCATGTATTCACTTGAACTAAACTAAACCTGAATGAAATATAATTATATTAAAAACTAAAGCATAAATTTCGTAAATAAAAATTATGAACAGCACGTCGGGTAATTATTACAAATTTGTCGCGCTTCGAATTCTTGAATTCATTTACAAATAAGGAAATCTTGAAAATGAACATTCTCAGTATGATTCAAATATCTAATTGAAAATGTCGAATTTTAGACCGGAAGTCTGATGACTAGAAAAATAAATTGATGACTGAGCTTTTTAGAAAAATGGACTTTATAATTTGAATAGTCGAAGATCGACTTACGAAGTCCAAATACACATTTTGTGAGATAAAGGCGTTGGCAACTGCAAAGTTTTTTAGTCGACATTTTTGATTCTTTTAGGAAAGAATTGGTTGCGACTGCCTTGAGTTTTGCGATAATTTTAGTTCTTACGTCTGATTTAAGTTGTACTTTTGCTGAACATTTTTTTTTAGAAGTTGAAAAGAAACTCGAAGCGACATGAATAAATTTGTTGAACAATCTGCAGGAACACCTGGCTATCAACAAGACTACAAAAGAACTCGTTTCTGTCAAATTCTGTACACGAACAACCAGTACAAATCAGAGTAAACTAAAAACAAAACAGAATACGACTTGAGGAAATATCTCAATAAACTTGAAAAAGAACTTGTTGGAAAATTAAAATATCTTAATTCAGACGAGAATAGATTTTTTGGTTGAGGACGGACTAGTAGTCATGCTAGCTAGTCACACCCTAGCTTGACACTTAAGAAAGTTCAAATAAAAAAGGACTTGAAAAAATACTACACAAAATATCTTACAACTGAGTGACAACAGTGAACCAGGTAAAGCATACACCCTCACTGTTAATTTGTTAGGTTTCACCTAAAAAAATTCTCTTAGTTTCGAGGTCTGTGAATTAGTTTTTTTTCATTGACTAATACCCTATAGAAATGCGCCAGACGAAGCGTCGTATGATTATCGATTGTCATTGAATTTAAATTTAATTTCGCTTAGAAACAACTCTTCTAAAACGTCACCGAAAAAGCTCCACCTAGGGGGCTGGGAATTACGTTACTCTGAAAGTCCTACCAGAAATTCCTAGAAGAATACTACCAGTTATTTTATTCCAAAGAAAATTTAAATTCTACCGGTCAATAATGAGAGTAAAATATTTGTACGCTTCTGATATTTATAATAATCCTAAAATAAAAGAGTTGAAGAGGCTAGGAATAAGATTCAAGTCTCTCACATAACCGTATATCCATTCCGTAACATATGAAGTCGTTCTAGAAGTATTAATCTTCGTTGTCTTTCAAGTTCTTTATCCGCGCACAATCGTTGTTCCTCCAGTATGAGTTGGTGTACAAACTCTCGGGATTTTTTAAGTATTGCTACTTTGGGAGCGCGCTCGTTTTCTTCCAATTCAGGAATACAGTCTCTTAGAAGCTGGAAACGGCATTTCAGATCTTCACGCCTCTGACGTTCGAGGACGTTGTGAGTTGCCCGACTTATTTCACTGTCTTCGGAGTCTTCATTTTCGATGCTTTCTCGCCGTTGGGGAGAGTTGCGACTGCCTCGTCTAGATTTTCGGGGTCTTTTACAGTTTACGTTTTCAACTCTTGGAGGCGCGAACTCTTCTGGCTGTGGTGGCCTTGCACAAGTTACTGCTTGGGAAGAATTAGTCTCCACTGGAAAAAAGAAAATAAGAAATAAGAATGATTTTTTCAAATTTTAAATTATTTCCCCAACTTCATTCCAAAGTTGTTTGAATTTCTCCACAGTAATTAAATGAACAAAAATAACGTTTACCATGAAGATCAAAAATTAATTTTTTTGATTATTTCTAGAAGAAATCTTTCTGTTTGAATTCATGGTTTTAAAGTAATTTCCCTCTCTTTGTATAATTACTCTTTTCTAAATAGTAATTTCCAAAGCACAGTTGTCAATGTGTAAGGTAATTGGTAGCACATAGTGAGACTATCTGTTTTTTTTCCTGCGTAAAAAGTTGAGCTTTGCAAGTTGATTTTTACGTCATCCAAAAATCTCCAAAAAAAGGCTGTAAAATCTGTGAATCTTTTAGTTAATTCAAGGCTGGCTCATAGATTAGGGGTTTAGTTTGTTGGTTATTGCAGTACTATTGAAATTACGCAAGGTTTCTTCAACACAATGGAAACGTAGCTCAAACAAACACCAAAATAGAGCAGACGAAAAGTGCGTTAAATCTGGAATATTGAGGGTCTTGCCACTCCTTAGTCAAAAAGCATTTCTTCCAAGACCCTTGTAGTCAGAAATAAATCGCTAAATATATTGGATAAGCTATGGAGTAAAATATCCTTTGAACTTATCGTCACAGATGTGAAATAGAAGTAAGAAGTTCTGCGTCATGCGACGACAACTTGTTGCATTTGCCGTCTGTGTCTCGAGCTCCCAAAACCATTGAATAACAAAGCTGTTTAGTAGTATAAAACTTGTCTAGACAATGAAAAGGACCTATGAAGAACTTCGTGCTTGCTCTCAATTTTACGTGAACTTTCGTGTTTTGGAGTTCTAAATATCAGTGCTGTCTAAAACTATGCTCTGGTAGAAAAAGCTGTGTAAATACGAAGGCATTCAACTAAAGAGTTGCCAAACTCTCCATCAATGACGTGATCACCTTAATTTTGATGTTCTCAACTATTCACCGTGTCGCGAAATGCGTAGGAATATTCTGCGCTCATGTATACAAATAAATATTATCTCTCTTTCGAAACTCAGAGAGAAAAGAATCGAAAGTTATTTTTACCTGCGTAGGGTGCCCAGTTTTGGGGAGGTTGTTGGTGTTGTTGGTGTTGTTGATTCATACAGCTCTCTTGTACTGGTAGACCTTGTGGGAATGTATGGTACTCTCTGAAACGTTTTTCAGGCTGGGAGTATAATGTTTGAGACTCCCTTATGTTATCTAGCTGGCAAACTGAGGTTCGGATCTGTGGAATAGTAGTATTGGGGTCCAACTCATGTTCGCTCCATACGCAGTCATTCCCTAAGGTACTGGACGTGAGACGTTCCATTTCAGCATCAGAAAGAACCATTGGTAGATCAGAAGAAAGGTCTTCAGGAAAATCGTCCGGGACCACTTGGAGGTTGTTCTGAGCAATGTGATGAGAGAAGACGTGGGCTTTGGAAGTGTTGGAATACGTCTCGGGTGAATACGGTGGTGTCGGTAGGGCAAAACGTTTCCACATGTCTTCGCTTTGAATAGAGGGATTGTAGAGATCTTCGTTCATGTTATCCGATATCAGTTCTTGGTTCGTAGAGTCTGCCATGGTTGCCCCACGTTGCATGATGTTAGCATCGAAAAACATGTTGCAACACAATCTAGAAACAAGGATGAATCAAAGTCAGTGACCCAAAGACGAAAAGAAAGAGTCTCGTAGTAAATGTACATTTGTAAAAACCAAAAATCAAAGATAGAAAAGTTATAGGTTACCTAATCTAAGACTATCCTGCTTCAAATAGCTCTACTAGGCTCAAAAGGGCGCGAAACGTAAGACCAAAGACTTTGACTGCGCCTAGCTTGGCACTGCGGAGTAGTAGAGTAACAGCCTTACTTGGTGCTTTGCGAGTTCTTATGAATGGAGACTACGAGTTCTCAATGAATGACTATGGTCGATGCTATCACAATGGACTAATTTGCATATCCAATTCATGAATACTAATTATTGCGTGGGGTCTTTACTCCGTCTCGAGATCAAGGAATGTATTACTAGCTAATTGATTCTTGCAAGCAGATTTAAGACTTGATGTTAGGCAGTAATATTTGATTCAAGTTCATGAACCTCATTAAAAACAATTGCGTTGTTTGTGAGTATCAAAGAGTTCTAGTGACTGAAGCCGAGGTTCTAGTAGGTTATAAGATTGTTGAATATTCATCAATATCAGTCGGCAGAACAAGAGAAAACCTGCAAGGATTTTAGTACCAGTGAAGAGTATTGTGTTTAGCGCATAGATATTTTCCTTCTAACTACGCTACCTGTTTTTCCTATCGAACAAAACAAAGTTTCATTTTCCCCGACACTTTCATTTTGGCTCCAAAACAAACTCTTGCGTCAATTCAAAATTTTCTCTTTGCAAGCGCGTTAACTTAATTTGCAAAAAAGCGACTCCAGATTTTAAAGTCCATTAAGTGCGTCGGAATTCTAAGTTTTGGAAACTCTATTCAGCTGTGTTTATAATAAAGATTTGTCTGCAGTGATACGGGTCAGTGAAAGATTTCAAGAACACAGCTGCCGGGTCTTCGAATGTCCTTTGACAATATCATTACGAAAAAGAAAAGGTTTGAATAACCCGTATCAGCTAAGACTTTCAGGTGCTAGTTTCTAAGCAACAAGCACAGAATTCATCACCAGTCGATTGATTCGATAAATGCAATACAATTTTTGGGATTGTAATTTCATTAATTGTAAACTTCAAACCTCTTGTTCACTTTAGGGAAATGAGCAGTGTTTGGGACTCGCGTTCATTAAACAACACATTACTTCTAAGATCATGAAAATGGAATTTCGTTACAAAATGGCAACTACTGAATCTCCTGCCTTAGATTTACAGAGAAGCTTTGATATCCGAATTCTGCGATAGTAGAGATAACTAGCTATCTTAGGTTATGCGTAGCAGCAACAAATAGCTCAACGTATCGGCACGCGCGGGGAAAATACTAATACTTACAATGACGCGCTTGTAAGCATTTCCTCAACTGGATTCTCCTTCGCGTAAGATCTTCTAAGTTTTCTTCGTGATGAATTTTTTCAGCAGATAGATTCTTCTGGAAGCAGTAGCTTTGTTAACAACGGTATAGAGCTTAGCTGAGCTTTGTAGGTATGAAGTCTTAGAGCACACAAACGCTTGGATCACCCCTGCATTGATCTTAAATTATGCAACTGTTGACAATGAATACATTAATTAGGATAATGAAAGCCCAAGCCGCACCCAAAGGAATTGAATGAAAGCGAAATACAACAGTGTTAGCTCACGGAATCTTAGTAAATTAGACTACCAACAAAACACCACAACATACACAACAGGATTTTCGGTTTTATTTTCGAAAACTGAACATGAAAAATGATGATTTTAACACTGACAAGTTTGAGGAATTTTTGAATTTTGGATGTTTTTACTAACTTGGAAGTGTGAGGGTTCCAAGGTCATTACAAAGTAATTCAATGCTATTGTTCACGCAAACCCGCAGCATTACAGCTACACATATCATACAGTATGAAACCCCCAGTACAAGTTGAATTTAAAAATTAAAGCTTTGGTACCACAGTTGTTATTGTGTTTTTATTCTTTATTAAGAGTGTAAGTCATGTCTGGTTTCTGGTAAATAAGGTGATGTAGTTTTGAAGAGGTTGTCGCGTGGCTAGTCTAATTACTGCCGTTATCTTGGTTGATTTTTGTTCTCTTGGCACGCGCGCCTCCAAATATTGCTTTTTTCCCCCCTCTGGAGTCTACTGACAATCATCCCCACGACAGTCCAATTTAGAAATGTTCACACTCATTTCGAACCCTGTTGACGCGTTTTGAGTTTTTTTTTAGTTTGCAGGATGTATCGGTATTTCTGCAGGGGGAAAAAGGCCATACATTCGTGTTGTGGCAGCAAGGATCCCTGCCGAGAAGCATCAATATTTTTTGCAAGCAAACAATCGTCCCGCGCATTAAACTTTCCTTGACAACAAGAATCTCTTAAAAGCTCAACACAGCGCGATTCATTTTTCTTTTTTACCAAAATTAAACCCAATTAAGCTCTTAAAATAAACCTTTCTTCAATTTCTTCCAGCAATTAGGCCTCATTTTGAATGGTTAGTAAATCAGTAGCAAAGATGTTAATCCCAGGGCCGAAGAATTTAGGAATCTCAAAAAGTTTTTAATTGTTTTGCGTGCTTAAGTGCGAATATGGCACGCGCAGAGATGAGTCTGTCAGTGGTTGAAGTAACGCCGCATAATCCTCTCTTTTATGATGCAGATCAAGACTAGAGTCTTTTATTAGAGCAATTGTCAATGTTTACTCGACCCTTGGTAAATCATATCCCTAGAGTAATTGACAGTTTGTGTGGGGTTTGGAGGGAAGCCACTTCAATGCCAGCTGGCCCCGGAGTTATTCGACTTGAAACTTGCGTAAGACGTTAGGAATTTGACGCAACTAAAAGAGAAACATTGATTTTTCGTGTTATTCGTGAAGTGCGCAAAAGAATGTCAACCGAATCTCAAACACACTTCCAAACAAACACCTAAATAAGAAACAAAAGTGTCTCGGCTTCTTCAGTAAAATTTAATGAAACCATAATAAAGGCTTTTGCAATCTTGGCCAAAAAAAAAATCAAAATTTCAAGGAGTTTTTAAATAAACTATTAAAGTTTTAAGAAATATAGTCTAAACTCTCACATATCAAAATCAATTTTAGATAGCTTAGTTGTTAGTGCGGTTACCATTAATTATAAAGTGGCTTGCGTATCTTTTTTCGACATTTTTGCGTCGTTTTTGACTCATTCATTCTTTGAGATAGAAATGAGATTCATTTTTAATTGAAAGCATCAATTGTACTCTGCAAATTAATTACCAAAAATAAAAATTAGCAAAAAGAAAAAAGAAAAACTCACTGAAAGTTTATGGAACAAGTCGACGTATAAGACATTTTATGGATTTCAATTCAAATCAGCCTGAGTTTTTCAACATTAAACACTTGTAAATATTTCAGTCAAATTAACTAGATTGTTTTTGTTATGCTATCTCTTACTGTTTTTCCTTTTTTCAATATCTTTTAATTGACCTGTTATGCATACGACATTCTAGAGATCCAAAACTCGAAAAAAGCATAGAACAATAGCAGCGTTAGGTCTCGAAGTGTTTGTCAAAGTTGTTCCGTACAGACGCGATGTCAAAATTTAACCCGAAAGCAAAAGTTTTAAACAAGCGTTATTTTTTAAACAACACATAAGAACACAATCAAAGCTTTTTCAGATAAGAAACCAAAGTCAATGAAAACATTTGCATTTAAATCTATATATAACTGTAAAGATTGGAGATACTTTTGGAAGCATTTGAAGTCATTTTAATAAAGAAAAAATAAACTTCGAAGTCAAATCAAAGCTTGACAAGAAGAATTATGACAACAACTACGGTTAATCTTCTGAGCATTAAGCTAATTTGTATAATAAGCGACAGAAATGTTTAGGCCAGCTGCAGAGAACAAAGGCTCTAGTTTTGAGCCATTGAGTTGCCACCTGCCCTTAGCTTTATTGTAGAACATTATCATGACAATGAATGACTCTCGCATATGTAAATAGTAGAAATCATTGAACCGGAAGTTTGAAAATTGGACGCGTGGTTGTGGCGCGTGGGGACAGTTTGCTTTAATCGTAGTGTAAATGCTAAGAAGCTTAAAGTGTTTTAAAAACTTTATAGATCTGAGGTATTCAACTTTTGCATTCTTCTCACCTAGATGCAACTCGAAAATCCGTACTTAAATCTCCCATACACGTTTGCAAACATATTCATGTTATTTATTAAGTATTTCCCATTTGCAGAACCACTGCAGTATCTTGAAGCAATTCTCGCTACGCATCAACAACCATCAAAGCTAAACCAACTTAATTTGTAGAGATTTTTATTACAAGGAAATTGCGTAACTCTTAAAACATCCACGAAACATGCCTCGGGGAGAACTCCGATCATCGAAAATCAGATTGGAAACGTTCAAGATACAATTTATCATTTAAAAACGAACCCAGATGAATGCTAGGGTCTGCAAGATAACAAGTCAATTTAACCAATGACTGCATGTCAATCAAATTGCACAACTTTTCGTGGATAAAACTGAAGGGGCTGGCTTGACATCATACAATTGACTTTTACAATTTGTAAGATCCTCGGAATTTTAAAATTTTTCTTTTTTCTTTGGAAAGTTGATTCAATATTTAATAGAGTTAAAACCTGAATGATTTTAAGGCTTTCTCGAAGCAGTAGGATAATCAAGCCGATTAGTTTGTTGAGACACCATGTTGTGTCAAATGTTTTTTTACTATTGCGCTGAAGCAAGTTAGTCAATGTTTATCCTGTTTCTATGTAACTATCACACATTCTCCAATAAAAAGTTAAGAAATAATATATGAATGAAAAATGTTCCAAACTTTGAGCATTTTTGAACGAACTTTTCAATGTTCTTTTTAGAACTTTCAATCAATTTTTGAGATGATTAATTATTCTGAAATGTCGAAGAATAACCTGCCAAATAAGCCCTTGGTATTGCAATATTTCTTCACTTCTATTCTTATTAAAACAAGTTTAATTTGGAAGATGGCACTTTTCTTAATTTAGGTAATAAATTATGATTAATATATTCGTTATTCATGCCTTTAAGATAAAGCATTAAGCAAAGGTGAAATTTCATTGATCGGATAGTGCATTGTTAGATGAATGGACGTTAGCGAAACAAAGCATCCTTCAATGAAAGACTCGGACAAATTCTGTTCTTAAGAATTCCCTCAACTACACCCAAAATTCACAAAATAACACAGTTCACTTCTTTTCATTTCCTTCTTTTTCATTTTCTTTCATTTATTTGCATTTCATAGCGAAAAAGTGCATATAAAAATTTGAAATTCTAATACTAATTTTACCAGTTGAGCAAGCGCCATTCATTTTACGGCTGTTTGCTTGGCTATTTCATTGTAGTCTATTAAATTGCATGTAACTAAAATTCTCTTAACTTTATCGATTTCTAAACAGTGAGCATTACAAGTGCTGGGTTGTTTTGTGTATGTACAAATTTCTTATTGAAGCTTGTGCGCTGATCTCTTTTTACAAATATGCTATAATTATTTCATTTTGGTTATTTTCTAACTGACACCAAAGACTACGGCTCAACGTAGCCCTCCTACGCCTCCTCACCGAATGATGATTCAGCTAAACTCGAGCGTCAGTTAGATCTACAATTACATAAACATAGAAAAATCCATAATAAAATGTTTTCTAGGTATAACATTTTCAAAACTGGTTCATAGTACTCTAATGTTTTGAAGACTGATTATTTATTGGGTTGTTCAATTGTTTATTGCTGTTGACTGGCCGGGTTTAATAATAGCAGTTTTTTCAATAGTTGGGTATTAGCTTTCTTTTGCTTTTCGAGTTCTCCTATCATGCGAGCCTCTTCTCTTTTTAAGAAGCTTATGTGTTCCCATGATTTTCGAAGAATTGATACCTTAGGGGCCCGATCGTTGTCTTTCAGTTCAGGAACAGCATCACGTAGTCTTTGAAACTTTAGCTTTAGATCGTTCCGTCTCTTTCGTTCCAAAACGTTATGTGTAGCTCGCGTGTATTCACTGTCGTTTTCCGATTCATCGCTCTCTCCCGAACCCACACTAATGTTTTTCGATGCTTTTCTTTCTTGCTTGTAAAATTTAAGTTCATGAGAGTATGTTTTCCTAGATCGTCGTGCGCGTATTTTGCCATTCAGTTCCGTTTTTTCTTCATCAAAATCGTCAAAGTGCGACCCATCAGATGGGGTAGGACTAGGAATTTCAGCTCCATCGAATGATTCTGTATCGTCAACTAGACTACTCGTAGTTGAATGTCTCTTGCCCTCAACACTCTCGGTCTTGGAACTGTTTTCAATAGTAACGACATCTACTTCAACTTCCTCTTCTTCTGATAAAGCAAATGTACACAAATAAGTTAGGTGATTCTGAATAGTGAAAATTTACATGTCGATCTAGCAGTGCAATGAAGTCATTGGAATCTATTTCCTGTAGGAACTAAATGGTCTACTCGATCTGAACAAAACACTTTGATGTAATTTACACTCCAATTTCAATTACAGCTTATTGTCGCACAGCGTTCGACGCTTACCCCTTACTCGTTACTAGAAATACTGTTACGATACCCCTGGTCACGCGTTGACTTACTACACAAAATACTATGCATCACACTCCACTGACTTCTATCAATGGATTAGTGAGCGGTATTTGAAAATCAAAATCTATACTACTAGTAGTTGTAATCATTCATCTTAAGACAACCATGGAAATATATTATCTGACGAATAATTACTTATTAAACGAGTACACACACACACACTCACCAGAATCGCTAGCTGCCATTTCGTTGTGATCATTGACTGCCTCTGAAGATACAGGAAAAGGGAAGATTTCAGCAGGATCTACGCTTAAGACTCTCGCAGTGTACTCAGTGATCGGTGGTGTCTGGCTAAGAAGTCGAATCTTTTCGAACCGGCTTTGCTGTTGTCTTGATTTTTGCTGCAAGGTTTTGTCCTTATCTTTCTCAATTCCTTCAAAAACAGCGCCGTTCCACATACAATCCTTTATGAGTATTTCCTTCAAGTTATCCTCTTGGAAATAGAGCGATTTTTCGTCTGCAAAGCTGAGTTCGTCCGCGAATTCATCGCAAATTGGATGTAAGCGTTCTAAGTCCCCTGTCTCAGAAGCAAGTGGCGAGCAGCCAGGCGAAATTGGCGGAGTAGGTGGAAAAGCATAGATTCTTAAGTCCTCCTCTTCAGTCTTTGTTAGAGATTTATCCTTCATATCGTAACAATCTGCGTGAAAATCTTTGAAGAGCGAAGACGGAAGGGATTCAAAGTCGGTCCCAAAAGTATCCAGTACGATGTGTTCAGCGGCCAGAGTCATCTGTGATGCAGAACAAGAATCAATCAGTAAAACGTAAAATTTGACTTACAACATGATTCGCACGTTTTTTCCTGTCTAGTAAAACGTGAGTCAAATATAAACATCTCCAAGAAAGTGTCGGCCAAGTAAAAATCAAGTGCTCTTTACCTTTCTGAGTTTCGTCAAGGTGATATTCGTGTGTGATTACGATCGACCTAGCCTGGGTTGGCCAATCTTTGCTCCGCGGGCAATTTCGAATGTACTCAAGCCGGCGTACACTGAAAATGTGAAAAACTCCAAGCTTACTCAGATTCAAATTCATTCATTCAAAAGACTGAACACAATACCCGCCTACGTAACAGAGATCTGAATATATAAGCGTCGCGCGTTTGGTCAAGGGTGACTGCGCGCGTCCACGCTCGCGGACCAACAACTCTGCCTAGTCGCTAGTTTGGTTAATAATCTGATTGTTTGATGATGATAGATAGATATAGTTAATGCGAAGTAATTGGTCGATTGTCGTTCTGCAAGTCTTTCAAATTCTTTCATCATAAGTCATACTAACTGATAGTGAATGAATATGCATGATTGGTTTCAGTTTGGGGTGTTTTCTGCCTGATTCACTGTTGGATATTTTTTCTGTCTTTCGTGTATGAACAAGGAGCCCTTTGACATTGACATGCAGCTGTATTGACGCGCAAGGTATTATGGGAGCTTTGTACACATTCTATGAAACCACACGTTTAGGGTTTTTTGAATACAATAACGAACCAATCATCCCTTTCTCAATGGATCAGTGCGTTTTCCTATTTGCCACCTGCAGACTCGCCATCTGTCGTCCATAGAAATCACTTAATACTTCGCTCATCCTATTGTTCTCGGAAAGAGCTCTTCAAAACTGCGCAAAGAATTGCACAATTTTCTATCTCCTCGCCAAAGTTAGCCCTCCACTAACGCAAAACCTTTCGGATTTATGTAAAATACAAGCAGAAGTTTAGAGTTTGTTTGCACAGCATTTGTTGTATGCTCAACCTTCCGAAGACTGACATCCAGCTCCGAGAATCCGACACACAGTTTATTGCCTTTCTTTTGTAATTTACTTAATGAACTTTCTATGAGTAAATCAATAACCATTCACTTGCATTTAGTTTTGTTTTTTAAGTCTGCCGTGAGTTGGAAAAAGAATTTGACTTCATTCAATGGACTTTAAATCAGGGAAGTGTCAAATTGAAAGCCACTCGATACACTAAAAATGTTCCAAGCTGTCACAACTAGTTGAAGTCATAATCAAAGTTTAGACTTTGGAAATTCTGCTCTCAACACTTGAATCTCGCTTACGTGAAATGAAACGCAAACTGAAGATAACTGAACGAGGCTTTAATGATTGAAAACAGGGCGTCTTCTAAGTTCAAATCAATGATCAAATCTAGATTCATTCAAAGTCAGAAAAAAACAAAACAGCGTTCAATCAAAATTTAATTCGCAGACACCTTATTTACAAGCCAGCCTGTCCGACACATGCATCCAATATCAATTAATGAATTATTTTTCGCTCAGATCAATTTTATATGCGTTTGTCGGTGTTTATCCGTTATTGCATATCAAAAAGAACACGAAAGAGTGAGCCTTTTTTTAGTCGTACGCGCTTCAAGAACAGCGGGGGACTGCTCATCTTGAAGACCTGATGAGCAAAAGTTTAAAAACTTTTTCAACTTTGCCCTCGGAGCTATCAAAATGCAATCGGTGTTAATCAAAACACACTGCAGCATTACTAGCTTAAACCGAATAATTTAGTATAACGAAGTATTAAAGAAATATTCCTAATTTTATACATTGTTTCATGTTTGAAAAAAGAGTTTCCTTTGAGTCATGGTTTATTGGGCATTACCCAACGTCGGCCATATTAAGTAGATCATTTTAAGCGAGCTGGTTTGGTTTTAGTTTTAGACCAACTGGTTGGCAATATTCCAGTTGGATACAAGAAAGTACTAGTAGGTGTTGATAAAGGTGTTAGCGAGCGATTGAGTGAGTGTCCTACTGTGGACCTAGCACCTGTGTTTACAGTTGTTCGTTTTGGACGCTACGTTTAGCCCAGCTGGGAGCTAGTGGCACTAGATTCTTTGTGAGATAAGAACAAGTGAACACAACTATTATGGGACTAAAAACTGCAAATTTCATACTATGTGTTCAAGTATTTTAAAACCCAAATCAATGTACAGATTTAGATATAACTACAACATAATCCTTTGCAGTTTTGAAAACCCTTGCGAGAGATAGTGCCGCGAAAACTGTTGATGACTTGAGTGTAGTTGCACACTTTAAGCCCGCAAAGTGCAGCAGTGTGCTTCGAAGCGAATTTTATTTAAAACTTTAATGATCTGAAATAAGCAGTTTTCAATATACAAGCTCGTTAGAGGTATCTAGCTGAAGTCACCAAGAAACCACTTGTCGAGAAATGCATGGCTACTGATACTCCCCTGGGTTTTTTCGCCTGATCCATTGACTGAGTATCTTAACGCCTCCATGAATACATGTTCGCGATTCGATGCAGTGCTTTTCGACTGGCCACATATCTATTGTTTGTGCTATTGTTTGCCAAAGTGTTGTGCTTTTGGCAGATAATTGAAATCTATATATCTTGATTCATGGCTCAATGTTCTAGGGTTTGGTAATGCTTCCTCTGGGAATTGTGTCTTGAATTAAGAGGTTTAACACTAAAATGACTAGAACAAACTAAAACCAAGCATGTCAGGTGGCAGGCTGGAGATTAAGGCTTGTCTCATCAAATAGTAGACCATATCATTAGCACAGCTACTACTAATATCAATTATTCAAAAATCAAATGCCGAGATGTTGTAAGGGCCAAAGTCAAAATAACGGTAGTTCATTTAAGTTTTAATAAATATCAAATTATCTAATCAGCTTGTAAAAGTAATAAAATTAACCCCCCCGAAAACCGTTGGCTTGCAATTCACTTATTCAATATTCTAAGTAAAGAATGTTCAATTCAGTTGAACAGTTTACAAGAATGCTCTTTATTTTACGGTTCAAAATTTGAAACAAGCTACGTTTGAATTTTCGCGAATGAATTAATACTGAAAAGCGTTAGTTTTGAGTTGCATTAGTTTGATTTATTGTATTGTACAAGAATATGAATGAGTTGTTTTGAATAGAATCCCGGTACAGTTGGGTTCATTCCTATATAGCCACCAGCTAATGCCAAAAGACAAGCGTCCCATCAAAAAGAGAATGTCAGGTGTTATAAACAATAGTAGCACCAGGACTATGCTTCACAAATCAAGATATTTGAATGTATATCAAAATTTAATTTAGAGATTTAGTTTTACATATTTGTTCAGCGAAAAGCAACTACCAGGCAACGAGTCAGTGTCGATTGTGTTTTTTAATGAATGAAAAATAATTGTCAATGTTAAAAGATTATCAGCTTTCGCAAGATGTGAAGTGTTGATATGAGCTTCATTAGTGTTTTTTTTTTGGTAGTTATTTTTTCTTTCTTGTTGTTTTGTCTTTTCTTTCGAAAAAATACAAAAAAATTAATTAATCTTGGCTTTAGTGAGATTTAAAAAAAAAATTTTAGGCAATTTTTTTTGCGATTCTATTTCATGTGGGACTGCAGGTTTCACGTAAAGGGATAAACAATAGAAAAGAAAAACTCTAGCTAAAAATACAAGAAAGATCTAATAATTGAAAAATAAAAAATCAACTTGAATCTTCCAAAATAAACGAATGAAGGTTCATTATTGAAATAATAATTGTTCATTTTATTTCATTTTAATCTTTTGTCGCTTCATGATTCTTCATGATTCTTCATCTTATTGTATCTGTCTGTCTTTATTGATATCGGCAATAAAACTGCAAAAAAATCCTTAGTAGTCCAAAAACACAATGTAAAATGCAATATGTTTTGATACTAATGAAGAGAATTCTTTGTCCAATAAACATTACGTACATGCAGGTAACTTTAACCAGTCAGTCTGTTTGGAGACAACCCATTATCTTATTGGAAAAACTTGATTAACTATTAATGATTTAAAAAGCATTTTTGCTGATGTTTGAAACAAAATCAAGAATATAAGTAAGAGTGACTTAATACTGCAGCTAGATGTTGTTTGATGATCCATTGTCTTGTCATATCATCCATAAATTTATCGTTAATAGTAGATATATTTTTGCTCTCATATTTAAGCCGAATACTTATAGTAATACTTATAAGTTTTCATTCTATATTAGCAAGGAAATACTAGATTTTGTTGCAAATAAGCGGTGGTTTTCTAAGCCTGCTGCTTTGTCACGGAGGGGTTCAGTGAAGAACCAAGATATATAATAAATCGAAAAAAGTTGATAATGTTGAAAACTTTGTGAAGTAAAGATAAAAACACTTAGACTTGAGAATTGTACAATCCTTCACATGAACAAGGAGCATCATTGCGTCCTCAACCGATTAACCGAGGTTTTTTCCCCATTTTTTTTATTACCGCGATTATTTACGATGTTTCATTTATTAAAAGTGTATCCATCACTTAAAACACTAAGCGTTGTTTACAAATAAGGGATAAAGGATCAAAAGAGTTTTCTAAATAATTCTTACTCAAACTGTATCATTTATGAATTTATATAAGAATTATTTACGGCAATTAGAATCAGACTAACCCCGCCAAATTCAGAGATTGCCAGAGAATCTCAATGATATTACAAATAGTAAATGTATAGTAGATCAATGAAGTCGTTTATAGAAGAAACCCTGTATATGCGATAAACAAAGCTGTTAATAAGTCGCTATGTGTTATGTAGAGACAACAGGTCTAATGACAAGATGCTTTGAGGAAAAACAACCTGTGAAGGCGGAGCTTTGATTCAGGGCAGGTGTAATGAATGAAAATTACGAGAATTTTTACATAAGAATCGGGCATTTCAAACGTCAATATCAGGCATTGGTCGTACAAAAAAAGAAATGAAGAAGAAATAAATAAACATTCGAAATGAATATTCCTAAGTAACATTTTTTAACTCAGTTGTAATTCAATCGTGTCACCACCTTCACCACAGTCAAAAATGCAATTCTTCCAGTCAAGACAGCAAGTAACATGCTGTGAATCTTCTAGAAGGAAACCAAGGTAAATGAACTATTAAATCGACTAACAAAAAATTAGACATTTTTAGGTAACATTTTTTATTACTTTTCTTCAAATTCTGCGACCATCACAATCAAAAATGCAACCCTAGCTACCAGTTAGGTTAACAAGTACCATGGTGTGGATCTTACACAAGAGTTGAATCAAGATGAATGAAATTGAAAAGATTTTCTTAGTTTACTCAAATTACGCTACATCCAACAAGTTTTACCAGCCGAGGATGCAATAAGTTGTCATCCTGGATCTTAAGTACATAAACAACCACTGGTCAGTGAATCAAGTTGAAACAAAAATCTTACACAATAACAAATATTGTGGTCACTACGTATTGTGTCAGAGAGAACAGGTCTAATGATAGACTGTTTTGATGAACCACCTGTGAAGGCGGGCCTTCGATTCAGGACAGCGAAAATGAAAACCTCTTTGTAAAACAACATGTTGTTACTCAACAATCACCTATTGTAATAACTGTTCATCACTAGACTTTTGTAATTTAGTTCTATTTGAAGCTTTGCAAAGAATTTTATTTTCATAATATTATCAGTAACAAATTACAGCCACTGTGGTAAATCGTATATTGAATTTTAGTGTAATGGTTGAATGTGAATATATTTCATCTATTACTTGTTTTACAGTGAACCACTATATGGTCGGCTGGAATATTAGATTGCTATTTTTGTATCAAACAGAATTGAAGTCAGATTGTTAGACTGAACTGAACAATTTGTACTAGTTCCTTTAAAGCAAATGACCCCAGGTTTGTATGTTGCAATATCAATAAAAGATAAACCTGCTTGTTCATCAGTGAAAGGCAAATTACCAGCTTTACTTTTGTCGTTAACCATAAAAGGAATGGTAATTGGCTTGTTAAACTAATCATCGATAAATAAACCTGTGGCTTTGTTCATTTTGGACAAGATAAATACCTTGTAATTGGTTAACATTATATCTGTGGATTCATGAGGTTATTAGTGGTAACTTTCTTTATCTCCCCCCCTTGCGTTTATTCCTTCTACTTTCATATTATCACCCCACCCTGCTTCATTCTTCTCTTTCTTGCTTGTTTTGTTTTGTATCCTTCCTTGTTTGCCAGTGCTTTCTTGTAATTGTTTGTTTGTGTGTTCTTGTTTGTTTACTTGCTGCCTTTTCTCTTTCTTTAGTAACTTTTGTAACGGTAATGATGATGAAGAAAAGGAATCGAAATTTAGAATTTTTTTTCGGTATATACTGATATACTGACCGCATCTTACATCGTAACCTTTCATGGGTACTTCACTAGTCCTTTGCCATGGATCATCATCAACATCATCAACATCATCATCATCATCATCATCATCATCATCATCATCATCATCAACATCATCATCATCATCATCACCACCACCACCATCATCATCATCATCATCATCATCAACATCATCATCATCATCATCATCATCAACATCATCAACATCATCATCATCATCATCACCATCACCATCATCATCATCATCATCACCATCATCATCATCATCATCATCAACATCATCACCATCATCATCATCATCATCATCATCAACATCATCATCATCATCATCATCAACACCATCATCATCATCATCATCATCATCATTGCTGTCTTGGGGCAAGCCCACATAATTCCAACACAAACGATCGCCAACGTTTTCTGTCTTGTGCCATGGATAGTGTCAGCGGTAATATCAAGGACAGTGCATCTTTCTATAATACAATAAAATGAACTGACTAGTACGGCAAGGCTGCATTAGTAATGCTGTACATAAGTCCATTTAAAGTGCTTTATACTGATCAAATTGGCTTGATAAACAAAATTAGAGTATTTCTAAACTAATGGAGGCTGGTCAAAAACTAAAAGGAATAAGAACTGATTCAAGTAAGGAAACTGCTAATAGGCAATGAAAAAAGGAGCCCAAAACCGATCCTTGTGTCACGCCAATATAACAATTTAATTAAATTCAGCAAACATATATTGGACGCAAAAATTATTCCAGCTATGAAAAGGAAAAGATCGATGGGACAGATAGACAGGTTATCTGAAGTCAGGGCAAAACTAGCATAGCATTTTCCCAGAAAAAAAAAAAAATACAAATATTTTACAAATTTGTCAAAATGCTGCCGGGTCGGGGATACTCTGACGATTATGGTGACAGTCAAACCCTGTACACAAGTAATATTAATGGTTTTAATCAATACTACACTGCTAATGTGCTTTGTTCCCACGGGATTAACGTTGCGCAACTCTGAATTCAACCCTCTCACTCACAGAAATATATGTACTAATGAACCATTTAATCACAATTCGTACCAAAGAGCTTGGAAACACTTTTAGAAACAGAAGCCAATATTATTGAAGTTATAGATCCTGTCAACGTGGTGACAAATATTGAAAGAATGATTAAAAAACCCGTAAGGAACAGAATTAAGTGGAGAGAAGAATAGAAGTTACACAATGAAAAAATAAAAAAGCTTTTTAAACATTTGATTAGCATAATGATTGCATCAGAAATGTCGACATTTCGATAAGGACTGTGTGTTGCTACGACAATGTTGAACACTTTGTAAATATTGCTCAAATATTCAGCATTTTCCGTCGTTACCCATGTTTTATGGCATTTTATTTTGTTCAAGGTGTAGACAGTTTTGGAATAACAAAATATCCAAGCAACAAAAGCCTTTATAATTTTGTTTCAACAGGTACATGGGAAAAAAGGAAAAAAGAAAGAAGAAATAAAGAGAAAAACGAAAACGATAACGAAAACGAGAGACAGAGACAAAGAGAAAGAGAGAGAGAGAGACAGAGAGAGAAGCCGCATCAACTATTATAAAATGCCAACAAATTGATAAGTTTGCAACTTTTTATTATCAAGGAAACTCGAAGTAGAAAAGATACAATAGCTCTGTAAACATAATCAAAATGTCACAATCCAGACACATTGTCACAATGGTCTCGGGCGCCGGTCTAAAACATCATTAAAGTATCGTTGAAAGCTTTTTAGAATTTTGTCATTTCTTTCCTTCACTTCTCAATGAGTCATTGTTCAAATTTTCCAGCGAGAATATTTTGTAAAACTTCTCAAATGTGGAAACAAAATTGGTTTACAATTTCTTTCTTTTATAGCATGAGTTCTGCTTAAATTTGAAAACCTCTTCTTTAGGACTGTGTTAGCTATAGTGTAATTCGAAAAAATAGGAAGTTTCCATAGAAATAAGTCTCCCTTGATGTCATCTCAAGAGGAGAAATGCCTACAATTAGTATTTAAAAAAACCCCTATTTAAAAGCATTTCAAAGATAATTTCTAATTTTCGGCTCTTAGTAAGACAGACCTTTTTTTCAACTCTGCCTCGAAGAAAAGGTATAGAGGGTTCTTGTTTTAATTATTTTGTTTTCAACTAATTAAGAGCAAACATTCCTTTCTAGGGACGATGGTTACGATGGTTACCATGTATCTAATGATTCAATAGGGTTTTAAATAGAAAGGTTTTAAGATAATGAGTGAAAGTGGTGTTGATAGATTCTCGTTAATATTAGATGATAGTAACTAAAATTGATTGATTTGTATCATTATTCTCATGATCCATGCCATCCCAGGATCAGTGAGGTAGAGTGGGGCTGTAGCCATGATATAATAACTCGTGTGTTAATTCAAGCTATATGGGGGAGGTCTCTATAAGTGTGGGTACTTGATTTGAGAATTAATAAATTTTTATGAATTGTATTTGCTTTGAGTGGGTCAGTCTTCGCTCCTCTAGAGTTTTATTGGTTTAATTTCACGTGCGCTCCGTTCTCGCGCATCATGGAAATGAAAAGAAAAGAAAGAAAGAAAAAAGAAGGAAAGAAAGAAAGTACGAAAGGAAGAAAGAAAGAAAGAAAGAAAGTAGGAAAGAAAGAATGAAAGAAAGAAAGAAAGTAGGAAAGAAATAATGAAAGAAAGAAAGAACGAAAGAGCGAAAGAAAGAAAGAAAGAAAGTAGGAATGAAGGAAAGCAAGGAAAGAAGGAAAACAAGAAGAAGAAAGAACGAAAGAACGAAAGAAAGAAAGCAGGAATGAAGGAAGGAAGGAAACTGAAGGAAAGAAAAAGGACTAGGGAAAGAGAGATTTCCCAGCCTAACCTATTCTTGGAGTACACATTACGACACTAGCCACCATGGGGGTTGACTATACAAAACATTCCTCTTTAAGATTCTCTCGTTATATCAACCAAGATGGCGACTGTTTCATTGTTATTTATACCTCAAGGGATTTTGAGTCACATGGTTGCACCCTAAGAATATGCATGGGAAGACTTCGAATTCGTGGTATGCGGTGATAATATTTTATGATCAAGATAAAATAGACACGAAAACACACCAAGAAAAGAGAATAGTGATTAGTTGTATTTGTACATTGGTGTTTTTTTTACTCTGCATTATCAGTCAGTTTCAGTTCTGTATGAAGGCAGTGGATTGTTCAAGTGAAGGCAGGCCTCATCACCTAAAACCCCCTCCCTAGCCTCCCTCCCTCTGTTCCTCTCTCTCCCTCCCCCTCCCTTCCTACCATCCCCTTCCCTCCTAGATCTTCCTCCCTAGATAGATAGATAGATAGATATATTTTATGCCTGCCTGCCTGCCTGCCTGCCTACCTACCTACCTACCTACCTACCACCTACCTACCTACCTACCTACCTACCTACCTACCTACCTACCTACCTACCTACCTACCTACCTACCTACCTACCTACCTACCTACCTACCTACCTACCTACCTATAATAAACCTCAATTTTATCGGACCCTGAAACCTGAGTTACTCCGCCCCCCCCCCCCCCCCCCTCCCCGCCTAGCAAGTGGCCTACCTATCTGCCTATTTCCTGCAATCTATCAAAACAAGCTCGCCGGTTGATCCACAAAAGACCTCAATACATACAGTGCTTTCACATCAAGTAAGCAATGTTTATTGATGATGAAAACTTTTGCATATTGTCCTGAATTCTTCAAAATGTATTTGTCATTACCACTGTTTTCTCTGTTCAACAAGAAACAAAATCCTTTCTTTTGTCCAATAAATCGATCGATTGGGTAATGATCCCGGTAAGCTGGTCACCTGAACCAACTTAACGATAATGTTGGAGGTCTATTGTTTGCCCAGGTGCTGTTCGTTCAACAGAGATTCCATCGTAAGAAATAGAATAATATACCCACACAGGATATGGCTAGCTTAGTATAACTGATTGTTTGGTGGGGATTAACTAACACGAAAATCTTTAATTAAACTTGACCGGTATAAAGAAGTTGAATGATCGAACAGCCACTAAGTGAACTGATCGACGTCGCTGAAACCATTGAGTCAAACAGCTTGATCTTTAAGATCCAACTGGTTATCCTTCCAGGAACTCCAGTTTTCTTTTTATCCATAGTTTTGCCCCCAAGAAAGAAATTGTAGTCCAATAATTATTATTGACTGTGGATAAACTTATATTTTCAAATTTTAGTCTTTTTTCTCTTCAGGAACTTCGATTAATTTTTCTTATTTTCTTATTTTTTTCATTTCAAAGAAGGAAAAAAAAAAAAAAAGCCCCAAACAAACGAACTTATATTTTTTAGTTTTGAGCAGATTTTGTTTTTATGGGTTTTTGAATTTATTTCCTGTCCTGCATAGAATAAACAAACTATAATTCTTGTTCTTTGAAAGCACCAAGCTCTTAATTCAGCTGCCACAGACCTACTACATTTTGAGAATGAATCTAATTGAAAATAAAGATATTGCGTATACTGACTGATTTGTAGTTTGAACTTAAATTTTAACTGAAAAATTTAAATAAGTAAAAACAAAATATAGCAAACCAATGTAATTATTCTCGTAACAAAATGTTTTGAAAAGGTATTGAATATTCTATTGAATATCACATGAATGTCATTTTAAATTTTGTTTTGAAAGTTCCAGACAACAAAGAATAAAAACTCTTTTTGTTCAAGTTGTTGAGTCATCTTTGTCGGCATATTTCTTATGAAAAGCAAATATTTTGGTCCCCGTTGAACCAATCAATGAGGTCAATATTTCAAAAAAAAATCTTGTTTTATTTGTATATCATTTGGTTTCTTAAGATGTTCGAATAAAGAAAGCTTGGGAAGTTAAGACTTATTAAAGCCGAATTTTGTGAGAAAAGCTCCATCAATTATACAGTGTAAAGAATTGAAATAGTCCATTCGTGGTAGCTATGTATATTTGTCTTTTTAGCTAAATAAATGAATGACTTATTAAAGATGAACTTTCTTTTCAGTAAAAACAAACTGAGCGTTTTCCAGTGTTTTTACTCATCTTTTAACTCCACACCGGCGCGGCAGACCAGCTCACATGCACCGTTATCCAAAACACGGCTAGAAACTTCACAAATGTAGCAGTATAAATACAGCCAATGTATTGTTACATCAAGTACAACAAAGGTTTGGAAAACGGCCAAAAATTACAGTGCCCGAACTTTCGAACTTACGAAACGAAACACGATTTCTTTTATTTAGCGGTTTTGGGCCTTGATACGACCCTGGAAAACGGTCATATTTTACGGCTGGATCCGCGCCTGCTATGATAACGTTTGACAAGTTAAGGGTAAGCGTAGATTATCAGACCGGCTGTGGGATAATGAGCTCTCGATGAAACAATGAGAACACTCTGACTTGATATCATTTGGAAATAAGGACAAAATGAAAAGAAAATTAAAAATATATATATTTGCTTTCTTCAAATAGAAGTTGGTGAATAACGGTGTCTTAATCAGCCGTCCTATTCATATTTTCATTCATCCATTCATTCACTCATTCATTCATCCATACAATCATCCATACATTCATTCATACATTCATTCATTCATTCATCCATACAATCATCCATACATTCATTCATTCATTCATTCATCCATACAATCATCCATACAATCATCCATACATTCATTCATTCATTCATCCATACAAACATCCATACATTCATTCATTCATTCATCCATACATACAATCATCCATACATTCATTCATTAATTCATCCATACAAACATCCATACATTCATTCATTCATTCATCTATACAATCATCCATACATTCATTCATTAATTCATCTATACAATCATCCATACATTCATTCATTCAATTATCCATACAATCATCCATACATTCATTCATTCATTCATTCATCCATTCAATCATCCATACATTCATTCATTCATTCATCTATACAATCATCCATACAATCATCCATACATTCATTCATTCATTCATCCATACAAACATCCATACATTCATTCATTCATTCATCCATACATACAATCATCCATACATTCATTCATTAATTCATCCATACAAACATCCATACATTCATTCATTCATCCATCCATCCATCCATCCAATCATTCATTCATTCATTCATTCATTCATTTGTTCGTTCGTTCGTTTTTTTTATTAGATTCAAGTAAACCTAACGGAGCTGACTATATTTGCGGTTGCTCTCTCAAGTAGCGATTCCTGAGGGGGGGGGGGGGGGGAAGCATCAACCTTGTTTGTAGAGGGTAACACGTAACAGTAATTCAACTGACAAACCTGTGGCCCTCTTTTAACGTCTCTTAAGTTGAAAGGGATGGGACCGCCATTAACGTGATCATCCGAGCCACGTGAAGGTCTAACCATTTACAGATGTAATTACAAAGGCAACACCTTCTCCTCAGTTATTTTAAGACGCTGAGTGTTGGAACGGCCATGGCTTGAACCCATGACCTCCTGCACGAAAGCTAGATGATCAACCAACTGAGCCAACCGGTTGGCGTTCATAAGCTCATGACGAGGACTATGTATCGGTTAACTCTCCCCTCATCCTCAGTAAATACATGATATGAACTGCTGTTGCACTAAACACGATATTTATTAATGAAATACTGCTGACTAGTAAAGCCTGCTATCTTGAGAAAGTTTAAATGTTCTTAAAACTCTTGGTTTCCTCAGTGTAGGGGCACCCGTCATATATGTACTTATCATTGACTCAGCCGACAGTTCACTGAAATATGAAATATGTTTGAAATAAATTCAGTAAAAAAATCCAATGTTGCAGTTTGAGATTCCTCATGTTTGTGGTCTTTTGTTGTCCAGCATTAAATGCTTTGATAGATTAGATTTTATGAGAACTGATTTTATAACTAGATTCCTAGTCCCATAATTTTTCATTTCCCAAGCAGTTTTTGGCTCCAAAGTGTCTATCGCTTGGTAAGATAAGCACGTGATCAGACCACGCCCACTACATCTGCTGTGCCTTGGTATGCTTGTATCAGATACTTGTTATAAACGAATTCCCATGTGAATATTAATAGGGGTTTGCCACCTTTTTCCGCCAATAAAGACGAGATTAGTCTTTTATCTAATCTGAATCTCAAGACGTCATGCAGGCAGCCAATATGCGGAAGCATGCAAAAGGTACAAGGATTAATTCCACATTCCAAAAACTAGTTTCATGAGCCGTTGGTCTAGGTAATACATTTAGAGAGAAGTTACCCTATTTTCAGTTGAGAGAGGAAGGGAGGAGAGGAGTGGAGTTCGTTGCGTAGCTGACTTATTGAGTGAATAAACATTTTTCGTATTTCGGCTTAAAATACCACAGGTACCCAGGCTATCCAATTTTATATGAGAATGTATGGTATAAAAGTGGATAGCCTGGGTTACCTGTGAAAATACCGCTGCGCTCCTTGATTACAGGCTCATTTACTCACGGTTAGCCTAATTTCAGTATCAAAATATTCACAAATAGCAAAGGAATCTGAGGATTTAGCTTTTAGCATTGGCAAACCTGTCCAAGCGGTTCCACAGCATAACATTAATTATGCATGATGCATTAATCTGTATAAATAAGATTATACACCGATTCCGAACATGGCGGACAAACGCGGTCGGCTTGGATCGAGGAGGCGAAAACAAGGCTAGTTAGACGTCCGTGATCTGTGTTTTTTTTATTCACCGTTCAAGCTTTGAACTCATCTTTGTTACTTATGCTTACATCCATTAAGAATTGTTTTTAAGCTCTTAAGGGAAAAGCCAGCTTTCCACAGATCACAGACGACTGACTAGCCACTTTTTTATCCTCCTCGATCCAGGCAAACCGCGTGTGTCTGCCATTTTCGGAATCGGCGTATTGAGAAAGGAAAACTAATAGCAGTGTCAGATATCAGCGTTACACTCCATTGTCTTCAAACAATTGTTTCAAGTCGAGGCATTTGGGTCAGCAATACAGTAGATGTATAGAAACTGACCCAAATGACTGGCCTTAAAGCAATTGCCCTATTTCACTTTTTCGTTCGGGATATTTAGCTGCTCTCACTTTTCACTATTGCATAACCAAAGGTTATTGTGATTCATGTTTTGCTGCATGTTTTGCGGGTTCCCTGTTCCCCTTGCAATTCCACGTGACTGAAATACCCTCTTGCGTGCTTTTACGATGAGCTATAGGATTCTATGGGAAAATTAAGACGGGCTTTACTAAATATCTTGCACTACCCTGTATTTTCTAGAGTTGATTGCTGCAAAATAGGAGAAATAAAAAATAGACTATTTCTATTTTATTTGCGTTTACTAACTTTTTCTAAAGTGGGCTCCCTGTGTCTAAAACTGTTAATTGTTAAGTTGTGGAGGGAGGAAAATATGAAGAGACTCGGCATGAAGAGACCCCTCGAGACCCCTCGACTGACTGAACAGCACTAATACACTAATATATAATAATGAGCTCTACTTACATACGACTTCGAGTGATCGCGAATCGATCCCTGCTTGCTCGAGAGCTCTAACCAATGGGCACCACCCATGCTTGCACTTTGTAACTAAGCTACTTACCAGCCATCTAAGCGAATTCTACGAGTGTTTAACACCAGTTCTTAACTTTAAGGAAGTACTTGTTAAGTAAATCTATCCTGTAATTTGGCCGGGATCATCCTTTCAGTACAATATCTATGACAAAGACGCTTAATCCCGGTACTGAGTTTAGGGAATTACCGGTCTCATTCAAGCAGATTTGTTATTTAAAACTAATAAGACCTTTTTGCTTTACCATTATTTTCGACTTCGTGCACTTTAAAAAGAATATAGGTGAGATCAAAGATCGTACGGAATTTGAATATCTTTAGAATTTGAAAAAAAAGATGCGTGCAATCTTTGATCTCACCTATTGTTTTTAAAGTGCACGAAGTCGAAAATAGTGGTAAAGCAAAAACTTAAGGTCTTTATTGTTCTGGTTAGCTATCTAGTGTTCATTAGACGTTTCATTCAGTTCTACAGGAAAGGAATCTATGTCCCGATCTCTTTTAGATGAAAGAATGAAAGATGAATGAGAAAAAAAAATTGACAATCTCGTGACGGTTTTTTTTTAACAGAAATCTGGCATTACCTTGAAACGTTCATTAACCATTTTCATGAAGGTGAGTGATGAAGTATTCGGAGTACAGTACACTGAAAGAGAGTTTCAGTAAAAAGTATCAACACAGAATGCCTGTGTTTCACTGATTTCTTTATTTTTGCTTTAAAGTTCAACATGGTTTTCTTGATTGATTTATTATTGATTTATTTATTTTTTATTTGTAGTATTCAGAGATAAAGTGAACTTCTTCAAAATAGATGTGAGTTAATATATCAAAACTGCACAAATAAAAAAAGTCAGTCAATTTTAAATCCATCTGCTGTTAACATTGTAATCAAAAATGACCGGTCTTTCGTTTCTCTCAAGTTGACACACGAACTGAAATGGACCATCAATGGCGGCCATTTCACTTCGAGCTGATAGATTTTTATTTCATTTCCGCATGAATCTCGTTAGACTCGTTATGGCGACGACGAAAAGACTGCAGTTCATAAATGATGAGCGAGCCAAATTAAATTGATGATATTGACTCGCGATATTCGCGGTTATTCCAATTCTAAATTCAAACCACAGTATGGTTTGATAATGATATTAGATCTCCGTATTTCATGTTGATTAGACCACTGCGGTCACCCCATTTGGCGCCATTTTTCAGTCCGCTAGCGCGCGCTCGCAATGAATATGAATGACCATTAATTTAATCGATGTCTAGACAGCCTTTGACTATCTCATCGATTAGATCTGACGATGTGTTTTGCCAAAACACTTGCAAATTAAATTTGAATCTTTTATAGCCCTGCATTTGAATATTATCGTTGTAGAACCCTTAAATTGAGCTGGCTGTCAAATATGATGATTAAATCTCATGAATAGACAAGCGTCTTTTTCAATCAAACCATTTCGAGTGAATGAATCAGAGTACGTTACGACATAAAGTTTGTATATCTGTCTATGTAATCTTTGTTCTTTCCTGTCATGGATGATTATCAAATATTTAGCACCCAGGAATCAATTCTGTTTTCGTATAAAGCAAGTAGTTCCTTCATGTCGCCTCCAAAACCGCTCTTCTCCTCGGATCACTGAAGAGACAAACGAAAGCACAATGAACCGTCAAAATTATTCCGTTGGGTAATACAAAAAACAAGTAATTTTGAGAAGAAAACATATAATTACCAATTTTACAAAAAAATATACAGAACTAACTTAAAGAGAGGTACAGTTGAAAGCCGAAATAGTCACAGGACAACTGATTGAATAATAATAAAGTTACTCACACCTAGAAAATTATCATTTCAAAAAGGTTGAATTCAGAATTTTGAATCCAGAAACCTCTTGTTTATGTTAGCAAAATAACTGGCGAATATTTGCCGAAAGATACACTAAAAATTAATCAGAAAAGTAAATCAGCCATGCAGTATTTAATGTTAAGTATTCCTTCAGTTTCATTTCTGCATATATTATCTAAAGGCTAGCGAATTTGTGCCCCGAAGGAACAAACTGACTCAAGCTAGGAAGCGACTATTACTCATAATCACAGTTTACAACAGTGATACAATAAGCGTCGCTTCAATATAGTAAACAGATCTAGAAAAGCAGTTTTAACATTGTTTTATACTTGATGTTTTAGCGCCTTTTTTACAAAAACACCTGCTTTCATTCATTCAACTGATGTTCATTCATAAAACATTTTCGCGCGCTTTCTAAATGGGCGCGCCCGCGTCTATTTTCCCGCGCTTTTATCAACACACCTGCATGATATTGTAAACATTATTTCTAGTCATGAAACGACATCTGATAAATATTTCATTTTTTGCCATCAATGACTCCGAAGTTGATAATTAATGTAAGAAAACACTTAGAATAGAAGTGAACATTTTAATTCCTAGAATTCTGTCCTAATCTAGCAATATTTGTGGAGTCAAAAAATTAAGTCATAAAATAACAAAGAGAAAATTTCCTCGCGCGAATTGTGAGGTGATTGTCACGTTGTCAAGGGCTTCCCGCCGTGGACGCTTTTTCTTTGGCGGGCTTTTATCTCGCCAGATGTTAGCATTTGTAGTTTGTTTATTGGCAATGAATTTAAGAGTTTTAGTACTAATACTTTTTCATATCTCGAATCTTTGTTTCGAGATTAAAACACTAATCTAGAAAGATTCTATCCTTAATACGTTAATTGAAATTTTTTTCATTGACTGCTTTCTTTTTTACCAAATATAGTAAATATGAAGTATGAGGCATAATTACTAAATAAAAATGGCGAGTTCATCAACCTTTAGGCTCACATACTCAATGTATATCCGTATAATTATGTATGTTGATAAAATATGGGTAATCACTTCAAACAGACCGAGCCAGCAGGGTTAGAGAGTGAGTCATTGGTGCTTGATATGTTTTCATAGCTACGGCGTCTGTACATGAATCTGTGGCTTCCTGAGTACTGACCGAAGGCTTAAAGATCTTTTGAATGACATACGTTTGGAGTTAAGTTCAACTTGATGTTGTTTGGCGACGTATGAGTATTTTTAGCCAGGTCCTATTTTTATCATTCTCTTTCCCAGACCCTATTCATTAGCCAAATCGTAGGCTCTGGGAAATGCTACTGACCGGAAGCCAGAATCTTGCGACCAGGTCGTCAGAGTACATGCTCTATCTTAGGATCACTGACTCTATAAAATGCCGGCTCAACCTTTCTAATGGCTTCTTTATACGTCTTTTCTTTGCAAAAGTTTATTTTTTTCGACAAATGGAGATTCGAACCAAAGCAAACACTCTGAGACAGTCCTCCAAACAGTGACCAGTGGAAATACAAGGACTGCTCGCAGTTCAGCTCAGCCAGTGCTAGATACGGATAAATAAAAAGACAAAGAAAAATAATACCAAAAAACCTTGAAGTGAAGTGAAATAGAATACGTCAGGACCCTTCTAAAGTAAATCATTGCTATTTTCTCACCCATCTTCTCTCTAGATCTGGTAAGTTGTTAAGGGAGGAGAGGAGAGGAGTGGAGAGGAGAAGAGAGGAGAGGAGGAGGAGAGGAGAGGAGAGGAGAGGAGAGGAGAGGAGAGGAGAGGAGAGGAGAGGAGAGGAGAGGAGAGGAGAGGAGAGGAGAGGAGAGAGGAGGAGAGGAGAGGAGAGGAGAGGAGAGGAGAGGAGAGGAGAGGAGAGGAGAGGAGAGGTTAGGTTAGGTTAGAATGTACTTTATTGGCATGACCTTGCTGATTACAGGTATTGCTAAAGCATGTAACAGTAACTTAATATAAAGTTATTTTAAAATGGCTTTTACAAATCAATAAGATATGGGTATATATATATATATTCATATAATTTACAAATCAAGGTATTATTGAAGTTAATTATGGTATATTGAATAATTTGATAATTTTGATTATTAACATTTCGATTGTCTTAGTTCCATACATTTTAAGATATATTTGGTAAAATAGTATATAACGTTGTTGTTCTTCGACGTCATTAGCGAGCAAATATATTCTTTTTCTTGATTTATTTTGTTAGTTAGGAGAGGAGAGGAGAGGAGAGGAGAAAGGGATTGTTAACAAATATCTCTGTCAGTATTTCAGTATGTCTATGATTACTATATATGCATACACCAAATTTTTAAAACGTTGTCGGGTTAAATCATCGAAGCTAAGACCGAAGGGTGCTCTGGGTAAACAGTCAAAGTATTAAAATGCGCATGGTCGAGTGAGTTACATAGGTTGGTTCAATCTACTTCCTCTATCTCATTGCGCTCTGGCAAGTCCGCCCATCCTACTATAGTTAAAACTAATCCTTTCAAAAATTTTGTCACTGTAAAATACCAGCATTTCTGCCTTGATTAATCCTGCTATTTGTAAGTTTGTAAGTTTTGTAAATTAATTTGTCATTTATTCTATATCTATGTATAGAATTTTCTAGTTATATAATGTTATTCAATGTGTTTATTGGTGTGGCGCATCAGCCTGTAATTCAGACTTTCCTGCAAAAGGCTTGATTAAACCTGATATTATTATTATATATTATTATTATTATTATTATTATTATTATTAAACGAGGCATCTAAATGCGAAGAAAGAATATGGTGTCTATGCAAAGTATACACTTGTTCGGTCTTTCTTTCCTTCTTTAATTCGGGAACACAACAATTTTGCGGAATTAAATTATAAGAAAACACTGTAAATTTGTAAATTTGACCCTAGATACCTCGTTTTCATGTAACTCAACCCGGCCGTGCGCAATTTTGGACTTAGGTGTATGCGATAGTAGAGAATCAGGTATACGTATTTTATGTAAATACTCATTTCATTAATTAAGTTAGTCACGAGTAAAGCTAGAAATCTAGATAAATCTTACATGTTTCAACTGCTTGATAAATATTGATGGACTTGAGTTATTTTAACAGTTACAGTTTCACCTCCTGTGAGTATCATCAAGCTGCATTTTGTATCAAAAAATTTTAAATGTTGGATATGCATGAGCTTAATTTGTAGGTTTTTGGTGCCTGACTTTATTGTAATATTTTAGTATATATAGCTCCTATTAACACTGTTTGCTCGGTCCGTACCGTAAGTTATGGACCGAGTTTTTCCCACTGCCTTATGGCTCAAGCGCGTAGCGCGCGGGTCATAAAAAGGTGGGGAAAACGAGGATCCATAACTTACGGTACGGATCGAGCCAACGAGGTTAATAAAATATTTATTGTATGGCAAGGCTAGGAGACAGTTTTGATTTTCGGTCCGTACCGTAAGTTATGGACCGCAAATTGACCAATCATAGTGCGTGAAATTACCTTGCCATCTAATATAATATATGTTCTTAATAATGTACAACGATGCTGCTTGAACATGGCATGGGTGTTTGTATCAGTCATTCCAGCACTATATTTAGGTGGTGCCTGGGCGGAACCATAATTATCTTCTTACTCTAAGACTACTAGTACTCGCGGAACAATATTAACTATGTTGTCATGGCGATGGTGCAAACAAAGGCTATATTGATTGCCTCAGTGTTTTAGCGCTGTAAACAATTTTTTGAATTCATCAGAGATGAAAAATAGACTGCGAACTAGTGAGGAAAAAAACCCTGAAAAAGATCCTTAACACGACCAAAAATAATAATTGTCTAGATAATTCTAATTTCTACTTATAGTTAACGTAATATATATATATATATATCGATGTACATACTACATACATACACAAAATGTCCAGAAAAAGTCCAGAATGCTTTTTTTGTACTGAAAATTTTACAGAAAATGATTTAAATGTTTTTCTATAAACTTGGGAATTATGCTTTATTTATTTAGAAAGGAAAACTCAAGGGATTAGAAAAATTTTGAAGACGAGGTTTTGAATTATTTTTGAGATTTGCACTGCATGACGAAGCGGAATAGCTTGATCGCTACATGGCCGGATAGATGAGAGATCTGTTTTTCAGAATGAGGGGCGCTTTTCATTCGATGAAAAATTCCGGAATTATTAGTTTAAAATTCAATGGAACGAGAAAAAAACGGGGGAAAAAATTCGGAAATTTAGGTATTCTGAGGTATTCCTCTTTTCTGGAAATTCCGAGAAATGTGTGTTCCATTTATGGTTCACTTTTCATTCGATGAAAAATTCCGGGATTTTTGGTTTAAAATTCAATGGAACAGGGAAAACTTCCGCATTTTTTTTCATAGGATGCCTGTGGAAAAGAACACATGATCTAACTGGTTCGTGAACTATTCCATTCGACCAAAGAAAATTTCGAAAATTGGACCCCGAATTTTTATTGAATGGAAAGCGCCCGTGATGTCCACTACTTGGCCAATCTTCATATCCTTTTCAGAGTCAAAAGATGAATAATTGTTCGTTAACTCTTTACAAAACCGTGCAATCAAATGCCATGACAATCGACCGCAAAACAGAAAAACAATGCAAATTACTTCATTGAATTTTAATTATTATTCGCTGCAGCTTATAAATACAACAGGGTTCAATATCTATAGGCCTTGATAGTATTTATTTTTTATATACAAATTAACGATCATTATTTAGAGATTATTTACAATTTTATATCATAATATTTTTGTTTTAAATTTGACAATTATGGAAAAAAAAAAAACTTAACCTTGGTTGTCATAATAAGTCGTTACTCCATATAACATTCTCATAAATAAACAGAATGTTTAAAACATTGTTTTCTTCTTGTACTGTATTTAAATATTATAATTCTGTCGATAATTTTCTGAAATATGATGCAAAATTTTCATTTTCTCAGAGTTCTTTGGTTGTAATAGCCTGCTTTAAATCTCGCCTAAAATAGAACTGTTTTTAACAGGCTATGAACGGCTTGTACTGGTTGAAGTATCTTGAGTTTTGAACTGTTATTTCACCTTTTTCAGGTCAGAGTATTCCCATCGTTTTATGCTTTACTCTTCTCTTCTAGCTTGTTTGGTGACTTCTTTTCCTCGTGTTCTTCGTGAGTTCTGATAGCGTACTCTTTGTAAGGTTAGATTCTGCAGAAACTAGTGCAACTTCACACTTCACTGCTGCGTCTTTCTTTGTTTTACTCTCGTGACAAACATCTGTTTCGTAAGAGCAGCAGAGACTAGAAAGTTCAATGTCCAAGCTATCTAAATGCGTTTGCAGTTTTCTTTTCTTGACGATCAGCGAGCCACAATCTTTGTCCCTCATCATTCCCTTGAAATGGCTGCTGTGACAGCTTACATTCAAAGCACACGAGTCATCTTCACTATCTTCTTCTTCTTCGCTGTCAAAATCTGACGCCGACCCGAGAACAAATTTCTCCAAATCCTCGTCGAAGATCGCCGATTCTGCAATAGGAACCATTATACAGCCAAAATGAGCTTCGGAAAATTATTCCTTTTTCAAGAAAATTTTCAGTTCTTGACTATTTGGGCTCAAGAATTTGAATGGACCGAAATCCGTTTGGTTACGAATAAATATTCTCTATTCTCTTGGGACGCCGCTTCCAATCTTATCAATATTATTGTCGTTGCTATGGGGATTAATATATGCAGGTCATGACTTCTTCATAGATGAGGTGTTTCGTGACAGGATTGGTCGGCTGGAAGCTCCAGGAGGCGATTTTACGATGAAAATATAGTGGTTGAATGACTCACTCAATGCTAGAAAGATCATGAGAATCGACAATAATCACAAACACGTCATGCAGTAAATTTGGCTTTATTTTGCCAAGAGAAGCTTCGCATATTTTTTGAATGCAAATCGTAATGTGAAAAAACTCCAGAACAAGTGAATATCTCACTAGAATATCGTCAAGAGTCTGGCAATGTATGGTGTTTCAGATCCCAATGAAAATTCATATGCATTCATCATTCATTCACTAAAAATATATTACGGTTGGATAAAAAATCACGAACACAGGTTTAAAATTATTTCAACTCGACAGAAAATCGTGACAATAATATGGTTAATGTGTTTTTTTTACTTGATTTTCACAACGGTTATAAACAAATGGAAACACTCTGCTCTGTTGCTAAGCTTCATTCACGCTTAAAACCATTTCGTGACATCAAAATAAGAGTTTTTTTTGTAATGATTTTGTAGCTAGTCATAATGGTAGCTAGTCATATTGATAAAGTGAGTAGACAACTCGGTGGAATACGCAAGGTGGTCAGCCTTGCGAGGAAGGATTAGTCTTGCAACGGTGAATCACCACGCAATATGGTTATTTTTAAACTAGATCATGTTATTCCTGCTATTACTTGAAGTAAGAGCATGCAATGGTAAAAATAATTTCCTTAGATCAAGCACTTTTAACTGTATTGATTTCACTTAGATACTACAAATAAATAATATAATAAACCACAGGAAGCCCAAAAATACTTTGAGGCTCAGGTTATCTGACTAGTCAAGCAGTGTTTTAGAATGGATATTTTTGGTGATGGTCAATGTTCCGAAGAAAAGATTATTGAATAGAACAAATTCACGAACAACTCACAATCGGGATATTTTTGTAATGTTGTAATCCACCTGTCACGTCACACACGACAAAATGACACCAAAAATTCATGAATTCGTAATGTCAGCCAAACACTTCTAAGTCATGCGGTTATGAGTCATATAACTCATGACTATACATTATAAGATACTGAAAAACAAGGCACAGGTAACCCATGCATAGTAGGCTCGTTGATTTTATGTCTAGCTGAAAATCATCGATATGAACCTGACTATTATGGTCGATAGCTGGTCGGTAGCTAGTCGGTAGCTAGTCGGTAGCTGGTCGGTAGCTGATCGGAACTGGTCGTTAGAGGATCAGAGTTTGAGGGATTGAGTAATTTATTTCAGGTGCTAACGTAACCTATCGGAAATAGCAAAAATTCTGACTCGTCATGGTCCAAACACATTCATATTTCATAGTATAATAAATTTGTCAAACCAAACACTTATCATCAGCTGTGAGCAAGTGACTCAGCACATCTGAACCACAGGGAACCCATAAATGAGTAGAGTAATAATCACTAGTTTGAAGGAGTCATATTCATAAATTTGTAATTTGTCAAACCAAACAATTATGTCAGTTGTGAGCTAGTGAGTCAGTACTTTAAAGTGTGAACCACAGGGAACCCATAGATCGATATCACTGAGTTACTATTAACAACATGGACGTCAGGATGCAATGCTGGTCAGTGTTCCATTGAGCAATTCATTTAATACAAGACGATCACGAATACCATTACTAGGTTATTTTTAAAAAACTATTTTAAAATTCTTTAAACACAAGCGTTCAAGCAAGAAAAAATATCCTTCAGTCAGTCTGCCAAGGAATCACCTCTCTCAATATGTGAAGTTTCAAACTACAGCCCGGCCCTAAGGAAGTTTCCGATCTGTTTACGCTATTGTCACCAATATATATTTGACGTGATGAGAGTAAAAACCATTGTTCCAATCACTAATCATTTAATACGCCCCATCACGAATATAACGATCTTAGAGATTTGGCCTGATATTTTTAGATATCGATATGAACCTGACTACGTCAGAGGTGCACGAAATATTGGACAATCAGGATTACTCGGGAACGCCTATGCGTTGACCATTGCTATTTTTTTCTCACGGTTTTAATAAGGACAAAGACAGAGTTAGGTGCACTGATCCTAGGTAGAGGCTCTAACCAGGATTAATCAGGAACGCATATGCATTGACCATTGCTTTTTTTCTCTCACGGTTTTAATAAGCACAAAGACAGAGTTAGGTGGACTGATCCTAGGTAGAGGCTCTAACCAGGATTACTCAGGAACGCATATGCATTGACCATTGCTATTTTTTTCTCACGGTTTTAATAAGCACAAAGACAGAGTTAGGTGCACTGATCCTAGCCGGTAGAGGCTCTAACGAGGATAACTCAGGAACGCCTATGCATTGACCATTGCTATTTTTTTCTCACGGTTTTAATAAGCACAAAGACAGAGTTAGGTGCACTGATCCTAGGTAGAGGCTCTAACCAGGATTACTCAGGAACGCACATGCATTGACCATTGCTATTTTTTTCTCACGGTTTTAATAAGCACAAAGACAGAGTTAGGTGGACTGATCCTAGGTAGAGGCTCTAACCAGGATTACTCAGGAACGCATATGTATTGACCATTGCTATTCAATTTTTCTCACGGTTTTAATAAGGACAAAGACAGAGTTAGGTACACTGATCCTAGGTAGAGGTTCTATTGCTCCAGTGCTTCTCAGTTTTAGGTTTCGTTATCGCGCGGGCTCGAAAACTTCTGGAACCCAGAGTGCGTCAAGACATTAGAGAGTTTAACATTTCATTTACGGCAAACGTGAAACGTCAGAAGAAAAGCATGAAAGTCTTAAGAAATAGTGAAAAAGAAATCGAAAGCATGATTTCAGTTACACAGGGAAGATATATAGCTAATTCATGGCCAGGAATAGCGGCCATCCTGAACTGTACGTCAGCGGATTTCACCATGGTAATTGAATGGAAAAAGATGGGGCTGATGGAAATTTAAAGGACGAAATAGGTCTCATGTAAAAGGTTTTTACAAGCAGCTACATAATGTTTCTTCGGATATTCCATATGAAACGAGACACAGGACTGTCAAGACACATTCTAAAAGCTTTATAGTTGAGCGAATAATTGCAAAAAGAATGCAGAACGCATAATGCAACCTCTGTCACGCTATCACTATAAGGATTATGTTCTATGCATAATTTAACCGACAAGCTTACATGAGATATTCCTATTCTAATATGTAGCTTAAATTTATCAAACCACACTAAACCTTCAAAAAGTGGCAAGACAATGCCTTCACACTTCTCAGGACAAATTTAATGGCAATCTATGGGGTCTGTTAGGAAAATAATCATCACGCACTCTTTGAGAATTGTGGTTTTCGCATATATAAACTACAAATTCAAGGAATTGCTACGCAGTCACAATTAATTCCTCCTACAAATTCTTAACGGTTTTCAAAAGATCTATTCCTCCTTAACTTTCAGCATAAATTTCATTCCAATCAAAACAGTTGCCGATAGTTATTTTTTCTTTGAGGTACCTATTTATCATACGTAAACACAGGTCTCTGTCTATCTTAATATCAATGCTGTCCTGTGACTACTGTAAGGATCGATTTAGACATAATCGGTAAAGATTATACCTCCTAGAACAGGGGCGGATCCGGGGGGGGGGGGGGGGGAAGGGGCTGATAACTTGACATCACAAAAGAGAAGTTTTCTCGACTATAAAGGCAGCTCCGCACAGTAACCAATAGCAACCACATGCACCTAATTAACACCTTGTAAGTTGCTCATTAGTAACCAATAGCAACCACGTGCACCTTATTAGTACATTGTAAGCTGCTTATTAGTAACCAATAGCAACCACGTGCACCTTATTAGTACATTGTAAGTTGCTTATTAGTAACCAATAGCAACCACGTGCACCTTATTAGTACATTGTCAGTTGCTTATTAGTAACCAATAGCAACCACGTGCACCTTATTAGTACATTGTCAGTTGCTTATTAGTAACCAATAGCAACCACTTGCACCTTATTGACACCTTGTCAGTTGCTAATTAGTAACCAATAGCAACCACATGCACCTTATTAACACCTTGTAAGCTGCTTATTAGTAACCAATAGCAACCACATGCACCTTATTGACACCTTGTAAGCTGCTTATTAGTAACCAATAGCAACCACATGCACCTAAATGACACCTTGTAAGCTGCTTATTAGTAACCAATAGCAACCACATGCACCTAAATAACACCTTGTAAGCTGCTTATTAGTAACCCAAAGCAACCATTATTAATACCCAGGAAACGCCTCGTAGATATGGATTAGTGAAAATCAGCCAGTATTCAATCAAATTATAGAGGTTTTTCATTAGTAACCAATAGCAACCATTATTGATTCCAGGCAACGCCTTGTAGATATGGATTAGTGAAAATCAGCCAGTATTCAATCAAATTATTGTACGTTTTTCATTAGTAACCAATAGCAACCATTATTCGTTCCAGCCAACGCCTCGTAGATATGCATTAGTGAAAATCAGCCAGTATTCAATCAAATTATTGTACGTTTTTCATTAGTAAGCAATAGCAACCATAATTAATACCTTGGCAAAGCCTTGTAGGCCCACAGTAATTGGCGAAAGCTGTTGTGGTGTCCCCGCCATTCAATTCACTATTTCTTGTTTTCATTTTCTCTCTCCCAGCTACACACCTACCAAACTGATCACTGATTTCATTATTAAAAGGCGAAGTTAAATAAATAAATAAATAAATAAATAAATGAAGGAAGGAAGGAAGGAAGGAAGAAAGGAAGGAAGGAAGGAAGGAAGGAAGGAATAAAAATGATTATGGATTAGTGACTATCAGCCAGTGCTCAAGCAGATCATTCTGCGTTTTTCATTAGTAACCAATAGGTAGGCTCTTCCCGATTGTTCTAGTAAAATCGGCATTTTATTTTATGCTCCTAGCAATGCTGTTTTTTTTGGCCAAAATTATGCACATTTTCAAAGTTATGCTCGTTTGATTAAGATATTTTTTTCTTTATTTTACATACATTTCTAAAAAATACAGTACTTACATTAATAAATGATGTAAGAAAATCAAAGACTGATTGATATTTAACAAATAGAAAACTTTTGCCGTGTTTACATAGCCTGATATAAACACGAGGGAAGTTTGGGAGAAGTCGAGAGCTGTTGTGTAAAACCGAGCCGCAGGCGAGGTTTACACAGAGCTCAAGACTTCTCCCAAACTTTCCCGAGTAAAATATCGAAACTGATGCCGTGTTTACATAGCCTCATGCAAACACGGCTATGTGCCAATCAGAGTGCGCGTTATATCTGAACTACTTTATAAGTACCTATAGTACAGCATAATGCAGCAACTCGGCCGAAGCTTAAGGGGAGGCTAAACGGCCCCTATAGACCGTAGATGATTAACTCCTTGTTATGTACACCTATTTCAAAAAAAGGTGGTCGCAGCTGAAAGCAACCAGCAAAAACACAAGACGGCAATTGCAAAGAACATCTCTATTTCACGCTTTATTCATCATTTAGACACGATTATTTTAGTCGTTTTGTAATGGTAGGCTGCAACTGTTTCGATTCTTGTGTTGTCCCGAATCTTCAGCTAATTAAAACATTATTCGCAGCTGGTCTTGGCTTGTTGCTTATCTCTTGTTGCTTTCGGCTGCGACAACCTCTATTGAAATAGGTGAATATGAATCACAAACCCGCTATTTCACATGGGTCTATAGAGGGTTGGCAACAATGGTCCTTGCTTGTGGGACACGTTTGAAAAATTAGCCATACCTCAAGATAAGAATCGGAAATCCTCTTTCTTGATATAGACTCGTTGAGTTGTTCCCCTCCACGGAAATCTTTAATAAAAAAGTAAACCCTTATGCGATCTGAAGGGAAACCAGAGTGAGAAAAGAATGATTGCAGATAAAAAAAAAGTCTAATCAAAGTACGACTTTGATTCGTCCGATGAGGAAGTAGATACACCAATTGATAAGAGCAAAGAGGGTACAGAAATCGAGTCTACACGTACCTGGTAATTTTTTTTTATCAAAAACAATATGTACGCGTTCATGCAGGACGGGCTGTCACTCTGTCATTTCGGGCCCTTTCGTCATATTACAATAATTTATAGTTTAAGTTGAAAAAAAGTTAAATGTGGGATTCGGGAAAGGATGGCAAAATGTCGCGGGACGCGGGATTTTGGGAAAAAATATTGCGTGATTCGGAATCCGGATCCCCCCTTCCAGACCCTGAGACAAGCTTGGAGAACACGAGTATCTATGCTGGTACCTCTTGCATGCTAAGCGAACGCTCTACCATTTGAGCTGGTCCCCCATGTATGGATTATTATTGCTTAACATACATATTTTATAGAACTAATTACAGACCATGTACATTTTCACACATCACATGCATATCACACTAATTAATTCTACTAAAGAAAAGACACTCGATGAACGAGCACCTTCAAATATCAATCAGGTATGATAAGAAAAACTGTTTTTCGTCGCCAAATTTGGATGCAATGCACATGCGCATTAGCTATTTCAGGCATCCCACACGTCAAAGAAGTTTTCAATGGTAGCCTTTCTATCTGAAATAATTCTTTCATCACTCTGGTTTCCCTTCAGATCGTATAAATCTTTCGCCTTTTACTAAAGATTTCCGTGGAGGGGAACAACTCAATGAGGCTATAGACTAATTTTTTGTCGCCCTGCCTTAGTGGCGGGGCATATTATAAGAAAAAGAAAATGGTAAAATGTTGAACTTTTTCGCAGCTGAGTACGGATATATATATAATATTTTGTGCGTTAGGGTCTAGTTAGTTCTTATAAAATTAATGAAAAACTCGTGTCTCGAAGTTTTAGACTTCGTAGATTTGAACGCTTTGGTGGATAGTGATCTAACTGATCAGGACATACATTGGTACTCCTACACAATTCTAAAAATAAGTAGGAAGCGCCTACGATTTGGTAGCGTTAGAAGCTTGAAATTTTCTCGCATTTTTTGTGTATGTAGTCCTGTCTGCCTTCAGTATGGATTGAAGAGCTTGATTTTGGAGCCTTTCTAGTTTGTCTGTCATCGCTTTTGCACAACCATGCCAAACACTAGATCTATAATCGAAGATTGGCAACTTTAATGGTCTGCTCGTAGATCTATATTAGCACGTCGCTTGATAGAGTGATTGCAATAAACCCGTTCAACAATTACTAGACTAATACACACTATTAATCACAAGTACTAGCTAATAGACTCTAAGTAGACTACAAATAGTCTAAAACAAAAATTATTAAACAGACAACAAATGAATGTAGTCTATACATGTTTATTGACATTTATATGTATTTCAATTTTTAAGTCGGATAACTGGAAAGATTGTAGAAGGCAAAACGGCAAAGCTTTAATTCAATCTTTTACACGGAATGAATTACTTATTTACAGTTTAAAATTTGTAAAGCAAAAAAAGCAGTAAAAATATTGTTTTTCAGTAGAATGAGACCGTTATTTCGTCTTGCTAAATTTAACCAATAAAGTTGTAGTCTTCACACATGAGCTAGTTACACTAGGCTAATACACACTAATAAACGCTAGCAGATAGTCGTAGACTTTGACTAACAGATTTTGTTGAACGGGTTTATTGTAATCACTCTATCAATGGCAAATTTACGATGTGATCCCAACAGAACTTTGGACATCAAAAAACCGTTTCATAAACCCCAAAGCATTCCAGTCGATTTGCGAATATATTTTGATTAAAAACACAAAAAAATGTATAAAAAAAAGGAAGGAAAAAAACAGAACAAAAAAAAACCAAAAAAAAAAAACCAGAAAAATTGAATCACCAGCAACTGTTTTGCGACAGAGACTTGAAAAACCCGGGTGTCGATCCCGGCACTTCTCACATGTTAAGCGGGCGCTCTACCTCTGAACCATGAACTTGGTTTTGTCTATCGTAAATATTTATTTAAAAAACGTTAGTCACCAAAAACCTACAAAGCTGAGACCGCTGAGGATCACGGGAAACATGCGGGTAAGTTGCGCTTACTAAGCCGACGTGAAACTTATTATCTTATTATCTTCATGTCCGCTTTCTACAAAAGTTTCAAAGTGTGTCATTTTAAAGCGGTTTCTTTGGCCCTGAAAGAGTTGCAGAAATATAGACCCCTTGCACGTGACGTCAAAGCAGCTCCTTTGCGTAGTTTCCCACAATCATGATCATTCCTCATTACATGACATTCATAACATGACCAATTCGCGAAAGTGAGGCTGGCGACTCGTGCTACCAGGGGGCCCCTTCCATTCTCTCTCTCTCCTTCCCATTCCTTGCGCACTACCATCCTCGCGCTAACATTCATGTTATTTTTCGAATATTTTCAACCGTTTTTTTTGTTGTTGACGTTTTTATTATCCCTGAAGATGAGCGCTTAGCCTGGGAGCTAGGATAATTCTTTCTTAATAAAATACCTGACTGAAGAAACATATATCATTATTAGATCAAAAATCGCTGAAAATAATTTATTTACTTGACAATTAAATTCAAGTACGTTTATTTCATTGCTTCACTGAGAATCCGATTGGAGCTTACATGTTATATTGCTTCCCTGAGTATTGCTTATTAACACTACAGACAGAGATTCAACACAGACGTCTCTTTGTCTTTCATTCAGTTTTGACTGACGCTCAGCCAACGGACCAAGTATCATGCCGGCAAAACTGTTCAGACTATTAAAATTATCATTATTTTATCATTAATTATCATTTATTGTTAGTTTTTAACAATGTCCTGAATCGGTTCTTTTTCAGTACTGTCTACTCGCACTTTGGCTTGTTTTTACCAAAGGAAAGTTTAGCCTTGAACTCTTTGCATGATAGGCTACCGTCCTCTGAAATAAAACAAGCAGATAAAATAATGATATTAATAAAGACTCCCCGAATATCAGGTATGGAAAAAGGTTTTTTTAGGCACCCAGCTACAATACTCTACTGTTCACTAGCTTTTTAGAAGCATAGAAAGATGTGTAGCAGTTTGAATTTCGAATGTAGGAAGAAGGAGTACAGTGGATGGAGACATGAAAGGTCATGTAATTTCCTTGTCACATAATGTAGAATTATACCATGTCAATAAAAGGAAATCCAAGTATACTTTCTTACTATTTGCATCAACTTGAGCGAACAATTCCTTGACTTCTTTTGGGGTTACATCTTTTATGATGGCTGCAAATTCAGCCTCAGAAATTTTCCCGTCATTATTCTTGTCATAGGAAGCAAAGGCATTTGGAAAAGGCTCCACGACAAGTTCAGGCTTCGAAGCATCCATCGCCACCTCCTAAATATTTAAAAATAAATATATAAACCTAATTTCAAGGAAGTTGTCATATAAAAAAGCAAATTAGGAACATTGGTGTAGTTTATATTCTTCTCTCAATACTCAGCCATCAAATAAAAGCTCCCCTGAGCAATCTGCAATACAAGGCCGTACAAAATGAAGATTTTTAACAACTGAAAAAAATTTTATTCATCAAGATAGCTAATTCCTTGATAATTAATTTGGTAATAGTTTAGGATTTTGCTAATTTCATTTGACAACGTTCTTGCAATAAGGTATACATTGGTTATTGCTGAAGAAATAAAAAGACGCGCGCTTGCTGTAGCAGAGCACGAGAGAACTCACCTGTTAGGAGAAGCACGACGCGTAATTTCTAACAACCATTTATGATATGATCATATTTACTTTTATTTACTTGCTCTAGTCAACTAAATTTCAAAATAAAAAAAGTGATTATATTATTTTACCATGCCGATTCCTCTTTTATTGCAAACGGTTTTTGTAGAACAGACTCGGACGAATACAAAGGTTATCTGAATAAAATGACATTCCAGGATTTGCTTGCATGCCTCTGTTTCTGGTACCACAGATAAAAGCGCGATGCAAATCCCCAAAAGTACGAGCATTTTTTTCATGTCCATGATGTTAACTTCTTCCTGTAGAAGAAAGTAACAAAAATGTCACTGAGATCCTTATAATGTCACCGGCATCATTTTGACATTTCGAAAAATAACAAAATTTACCCGCTTAGAATTGGTTTGGCTATATTTAACATCGGCAAGAAGTTTGCATTTCTCGTGATAATCAATTGGGATTTTAGACTTACTCAATAAAGAAAAACTCATGAACTAAAACAACGAAAAATTATAAATTATAAAAAAAAGAAAAAAAAAATAGGGCTTAAAGGGATAAAAGCGACAAATATGTCGTTCAAGTTAAAAGTTTTGAAGTACAGCTTGCCGTGAACGAGTCGCCAGTGATCAGACCATGTGCTTTGGATATTATTCCCTCCTGTAGCTTGAAGAATTTCGCTGCTATTTTCTTTGAATGGTGAATTATCTGAAGATTTTATTATTTCAAGACTGGATTGATAACTTAGGATCAATTAACCTGTGATAAATAGCTGAATTCGTCTTTCTACAACTACTCGACAGTTTGCCGGTAAGATTTGATCTTAACTATTTTCAAAACAAAAAACGAGCCTCTACTCGCTGTTTTTTCGCTAAACGGAAAGAAATTTGCTTTAAAACTATTGTTAGCGGTTTTCTACATTATTCTACATTTATTGTAGCTGTGGTGTTGAATTTATTTTTCGAGAAAACCACAGAAGACAACAGGTAGTAAAACGAGAACATTCAAAACTCCAACTCAAATTGTTTGGCGAAAACTAGAAAGAAAAAAACGACTTTCTACTACAAAACATGATTTATTTCGTCTTGAATTTGTCTAGTTATCATAATTTGAGGCCTTCCTATGTGTGTATTGAACAGTTTTCTGAAATTTTTCCATTTTAATCTATAAAACACTGATTTTTTTGGGAATTTCACTCATTTCACTGGGGAAATTTGCCGCTTTTGGCCGTGTTTCCATAGCAACCTAATTGGTACTCCCGCGGAGTACCAATTAACGCTCTAATTGTACTCCTCTAGACCAATCAGAATCGAGTAATTTTGTCGAGTGTACTATAAGAAGTAGAATAAAATCATTCTAGTGGGGTACTATTAATCTACTTTCTAATCAATTGAACATCTAGGGCATCGTTAGTTAACTGAGATCGATGTATCTCAAAAACATCCATGAACTTGTCTCCCCTAAGAAAACATATTGACTCACCTTTTTACAATAAGTGTAGGATTTCTCAAAACAGACGGGGTGCTTCTTCAGATTGCTCAACGAAGTGTGAAGATAGAATGGGATTGATCTTCATTTATAGTCTGCGAAACAGCTGTGCAAGAAACAAATTAAAAAAGGAAAACCCATTCAATATGGTGGTCGGGGGAGGCACGCCACGCCATAGCAAATTAATAGAATGACAATAACAAAACTTTCAGCTTTCCCCTTTTTCTTCCATTATTATATAGAATGCAAAGTTCTTGAATGTTTTAGTCTTTTTCTTTAAAGAATGCCTACAACACAACTATTTTGTAAAAGAAAAACTTGTTTCTGAGTTCTTAGTATCTATGCGATGTTTTTATGTTGTGATTTGAGGGGAGCGGGGGTGTTAATCATTGTCCATTTCAGTCCTATCTGACGTTTTTTTTTATAAGGCTCTCTAACAATAATATCGCCTTGCTTTTGTCTCAAAACTATTTTAAGACGCTTTTATAACAACGATATGACAAACACAGGGTTACCTTGGGAAAATCAATTAGAAAATCACTGACAGTGATTAAAAACATCATTGAAAACTAAATTCAATTCATAAAACTGCATTTGAAACCGTATAAATTGTAACAAAAGGGTGAAAAATCTTTCCAGTTTGCAATTTGTGTAAAATAAGCCATGGAAAGTATTTCAAGAAACAGGCTTTCGAATGGTATCGTATTTACTCGATTAAGCGCCGCATATGAGAGCAAAAGCATTGAAGAGCGCCGCCCTTGAATAAGTGCCACAATCATTCACAACAATGCGGTGCTTAATCAAAACATCATCACATTGAATTGTTCGACAAGTCAAACTAAAAAAACAAGTACGGTATAACTCAATCTAAAACAGCCTCAGAAATTTATTCTCCTGGCTGGATTATAATGATTTCTGTTCGAATGACATTCAAAACCTGCTGATTTTGTTGTTAGCATTTGGTGGTTATAATTTATAAATGTTATGATTTTTAAAGAGTGCCGCCCTCAAATAAACACCGCAACAGAAACACTAAATATTGCAAATTAAATATGGTATCTAAATTTCTTCTCATGTAAAAATCCTTATTATTACCAGGGGAAATATTTCTCTCCAGTTTTGTACCGTGATTTGCTTGAAGACGAGAAATTAAAGCAAAAACTTTGATGCTTTTATCTTCACTTTACTTTACTTTATTCAGTTTTGCACAATGAATATTACAAGTCAAATTATTACCACAATTGACAAATTATTATATAAACTAAATAATATTAAATAAATATGAAAATACATGGAAAAATACAATCACTATAGTTCACATCTTCAATAAAACTCACTGACGATGGCGAGCGATGTCGCCGAAACATGTTTAAACTAAAGGTTGTCGTTTTGTTTCTTAAAATTATACTTCAATTGCTGCTACAACGATCATTTGCAACAATAACTATACCATATAAACGAGTCTGTGGTGACCAAGTTATCGGAACCCTGAAACAATGTCTGGACTGATCTAAGTCAGGGCACGGCTAACTCACAGATAGAACCCTGAAACAACCTCTGGGCTCATCTAAGTCACGGAATGGCTAACTCACAGATTAAACACTGAAACAACCTCTGTGCTGTTCTAAGTCAGGACACGGCTAACTCACAGATTGAACCCCGCTGAAACACTATCAATTTATCCCAATTGTAGCATCCATAATCAGTCAGGTTTTACCTTATCCTTTATTCTTATTATTTTTCAACTCCAAAGGGGGAAAGGGGTGGCTAGCCCCCTTGTTACAGTCAAAAAATCATGTCTTGTTGTGCACTTATTCATCATGGTACAGATGTACTCGATGTACAGATGTTCTTGTTTTCAGCTGGATCTCTCTGTTTGGTCGTAGTATACAAAGTAACAGTCAGAATATTTAATTCTGCATACTAGTACTACGTCAGTCTTCCATGGACAAGGAAAAGTTTTTTTTTTTATGGGACGATGTCTAAAATGTTATATTTCTTAAGAACTCGGGATACTTTTTCAGAGATTGCGTTAATTTAATTGTAGCTGCTCTGTGCTAGAAATTTCATTGCTTGTTTCACTGAGGATTTGTTTATGCTTTACCTAATGGAATACCCATTAAGATTATGCTCAGGCCTAAATTAATAACGACAAATTAATAACTACGGAGTTTGGTAAATATTGTTCAGTGTGGGCGTGAGGGAGTCAGATGATGCTAGAGATCAGCAGCTGCTAATTTTGTTTGAATGTTTACTAGCAGGTTATCTATGTTATATTCCCAAAGACTTGGGAAAAAACAAATATGGTGTTCAGTTTTGTAAAAGAATTTTTTAGGACATTGCAAAAAAGAATAGTCAACAGACCAAAGATCGTTGAAAAGAATGAAAATTTGTGTACGTGCTTTTTACTCATTGTTGCCACACTCGGTTGGGCAAAAAAAAAAAAAAAAAGGAAGGAAGGAAGAAAGAAAGAAAGAACTAATTGAATATATTGTGCAGTCAAGCAAATTCTGGTTTTAGGTGGGCAACAGTTATCAGAAAACTTTCTAAGAAAGTTTTTTTACGCAGAATTTAACACTGATTCAAAATAAAGATAAACGGGGCTTCCTGAACTCGTTTTGACTTTATGCGAATGCTAAAAATAGCCCAACCGGGAATTCACATGGCGCGCGCGATATTAAGAAGTTTCCCTCTCTTATTTATGCTCTCTTAAAAATACCAATAAGATACTCAGTCGAAAGTGCTGAACGTGCATCATTCTTATATTATCCAGTTAACAACTTTGAATCATTGTGGAATGAGTTAAAGCTTAGTGAAAGGAAAATATTTTACTAACAGATCTAAAAGTTGATTAAAATATCGATACAAATTTTCGACTCTTATGTCTGCGAGTCTCAGTGAGGTGACCTTCACCATAACACAGATAATAGTATTTCGCGGAGTTATCTTATACATCTATACTCGCATGTCTGCGAGTCTCAGTGAGGTGACCTTCACCATAACACAGATAATAGTATTTCGCGGAGTTATCTTATACATCTAAATAGCAATTTAGATACTTTCATAAATAATAATTGATATTATTGAGAAAATCAATACTGTGAACAAGCACTGCATAATTATGGGGGATTTCAATATTGATCTTTTAATTGAATTTTTGAACACTCACTTGAAACCAATTTTCTCAGTCCTCATATTTTCACCCAACTCGCATATTCCACCATACAGCTACTCTGATCGATAACATTTTCTTCAACTCTATTGTCCATTACACGATTATTGGTAAAAATTATGATCTAATTGATCATTTACCTAACTTGCTTATCATCAATTAACCGACATTTTCAGCTCTACCTAAACAATAACGTTTATCAAAAACGGATTATTCTCTATTTCATGAAAATAAAATTCTTGAAAAAACCAGTCCATAAACTGGTCTCAAGGACTTACTAATAGAATTAGAGCTTATTCGAATGAAAAAACGACTTCCGGGTCCAAAATGAAAAGAAGTTCTATAAAGATTTTTCTTACTTTTTCTTCGTGACACATTTTGTTGTCGAAAGTTCTGATTATTCCAGGTGGAGGTCAAATCACTGAGAATATTTTTTCGCTTTTTTTTAGCGGTTTTTATGAGCAGTTGGACCCTGAAATCCTTCACAACTTAACAGCTCTATAATGCTTATTCGATTCTTTCTACTACTCTAAATTATCTCGTATTGAAAATAAACATATTACTATAATGCCTCTTAGTGTTAAGGAAACGAAACAATTATCCAAACCCTGGATAACAAAAGGAATTAAAAGTCTATTCAGATAAAGAATAACCTGTATAGAAATATCTTAAGAGTAAGTCTTTATTATCAGGACAAATTCA